>CM062828.1:23675401-24054688 GCA_031772345.1 Himalopsyche anomala
AAAATGTGTCTCTTCTCGATTAGTCGTGGTTTGTTGTATAGAAAAGATAACGGTCAAAAGTCGAGGATATTAAAAAAATAATGCAAAAGATAGTGGACATGTGCGCAGAGAAGCTGACATTTAATAAATTATACATGCACATATCTTACACAGTCTGTATACCAACTATTACCAGTGCAGTACATGCGATAATATACCACCTGATAAATTTCTCGAGCTTCATTCAATAAGCGGCAAAAAGGAAATGTAAAAGGATATAAAAATCAATTACGGTATTATTTATTCGGCTGGATGGAAATCATCGCTGAAACAATTGAATACAAATATTGAGAAACATTCGTAAAGTTAAATTTTACAATCGAGATTTATTGCAGTAAGTTAAATGGAGATAGAAAGTTGATTGAAGGTAAAACAAATAAATGTATAATAAATACTCATCGTTAAAAATAAAGTTGTTTGATACGACTTCTTGCAATCGAATAGAGTTAAATATAACCATTACGACAGGATATTTTATTTTAATATTCGGAAAATACAGTCTGCTGTTAGATTGCTTAGGTATTTACTTTTTGTTTACGCTTTCATCATATTTCGAAAGTCGGTATTTAATATTAATAAGATCAGGTTGTAATTATTTCATGCTTATTTATCTTCCAAGAAATTATATTAGTGAAGTAACGAAGTGCTATCATTTGTATATTAAATCATGTCCTAGTTTCAGGAGCAGAGTGGACAAAAATATTTTGGACACAAATGTTTAGCGGACATAACATTATACAAATTTCCAGCTAAGGACTCAGATCGCAGAACCTAAGGTGGTATGAGCGTGATTAGAAAATTCTGGGCTCAGTTTCTGTCAAGTTCTTAAAATTAATAAATCTCGACTGAATCTCACTTAATTCTCGTTTAGATTATCGCAAGTAACCACCCAAAATAGTCAAATATTTGTTTGTTACCCTTTGACTATTATAACTTTATTTATTAACGTAAAATTTAATACTGTCATCGTAGAATGTTTTACGCCATTCGCGGCACTGTATTTATTCTTTACTGCTTCCATTGTGTACGGGAAAAATACGTTTTCCAACAGAATACCAGTAAAAGATACCTTTTAAGTCCGTGCGCTTTTCTGATGCACTATTTTGCTGCACACCATCCATCTTTGTCCCTTATTTAGCGCAACAAAGTGACCCTGGAAGCCATTCTCACAAAAGAACAAACACTCCCCTGACTTAACACCCGCCGGAAAATGAAAACAAATTTCCTAAAACAAAATGAAAACATATTAAATTACAATTTTCTATTAATATTATGCAAGACATCATTAATTGATAATGTTGTCAACACTGAGTTGTATTTACAAAATTGTTTATTTATGCATTTCAAATTAATTAATTAATTTTTGTTCGGCGCTTTTTCTTCGTAAAATATTCGCTTCAGATCGATCCAAATTGTTTGTTTTCTTTTTTACTTATCGTAGCTTTTAAGCTTTCGTATAACACTGAACATGCATTGCTACCGTTTGTATTACCTGGCAATAGTGGAGTGGAAAGGCACTCATACGCTTCTCAATGGGGACGAGGTGACAAATGACAAAGGTTCTTTTCATTCTTATGTCTCGTTTTTTGAGACAAGTCACATTGGCTGCGTTCCAAGCGTTAACTGGGCGGGTTTTTTTTTTGTCGGACACCCAGTCTCAAGATGTAGAGTGTGATTAGTTGAAAGAGGTAAACATTATAAAATAAACTTTTCTTGAAAATCAACTCTTACAAAAATTTCTTTAATATACACTTAACATTGAAAAATAATTTTATTTAATTTTAATACAATAATATCAAAATATACTTTTTTGTAAAAAAATCCTGTTATTTTTTAAAGTAATATTAAATCGTGTTTAAGGCTAACTGTCGAGTCCGTAGTGCAGAGGTCAATTTCGTTGGATTCCGTCACGGATCTTACACGTTCACGTCCCACTACGAACAAAATATTTTTAACAAATTTATCGATTTCTATTCGAAGGTATGAGTTTTTGTCTATTTTTTCTAATTCTACTCTCTTTAACTCGATGGCTGCCACAGACGAGATATCTTATAAATTTTTTCGTGCTCAACAACCCAAAGACGAGTTATCTCGTCAATAACTAATTAAATTAATATTTGTAAATTATAGCCGGCATGCTAGGTAATTACTGCTAATTATCTAGGGCAACTAAAAAGTTAAAACGAAGGTTGAGTAACAAGTAGATCTCGTAGAAAACTTCCGTTGCGGTATTTCCACGAGGAGTGCATGAATTTAAAAAAAAATACTTTCAATGTGTTCACTGTTAAAACTTGGAGATACACCATTATTAAACTGATATGACGTAACATGACTATATACTTATACTTTAAAATGACATGGGAGGTTTCGGGTTCTCCACTAATTGCGAATTCTCAAGAAAATTCTTTAATTGATATTTTCAAAATTCTACCTACTTATTAAGTATAAATCATAAAACAAACTATTTTTTTATATAAATGGTATAAGTTAGAACATTACATTTTATTTTAATATAAATTGGTATGCTATTTTTCGTTTCTTGTAATAGTTTTTTTATGAATTTACTTAAGTAGAATAAGGTTTTTACAGCCTGTGTGGTCGAGTGGTCAACATCGTTGGCTACCGCTACGGAGAGCACGGGTTCGAATCCCAGTACGGGCAGTTTTATAAATTGATTTTTCAATCGATTTATGAATTTCTGTTCAAAGGCATGGATGTGTGTGATGTCTTAAATTCCCCCCTCCCACCCATCCTATCCTATAAACGGGGTGTATCGAGAGCGATTAGCTAACCACTAGTCCTGTCCTAGCCCTTTCCTTCTATTCCTACTCTCTTTGGAAAAAGAGAGCTTGAGCAACTGAGTAACAAGCAGTTCTCGTAGAAACATTTCTGTTGAAATAAATTCCATTAGGAGTCCATATGCTCCATATTGGGAGTGGACATGGTAAAAAAAAAGGTTTGTATATCAAAAGTAGATACTATGAAATTTGCATCTCTTGGATACAACGTTGAAATTATACCATCATTTTACTACGTGCAAAAAATTAATTCCATTTAATTTATAATAAAAAATGTAATAATTCTTTAAAATATCTGATATGTAAGTTGTTACCCTCAAATCTGTAATGGTAAAGCCGTATTAATTCGCCTGTTATACAAATTATTTCTATACTTAATAAAAAATATGAAATTCTATTTGATAATACGGTAAGTATTTAGTTTTACAAAATTTAAATAAAAACAGTTTATAGCTATTATGTATGCTATCATCAGAACTATGTTTAAACCTGCATTTATTTAACTATACATTCTGGCTTTGAAGAGATACACTATACATCTTGTTATTTACTCCAACATCCTAATTTATATTACAAATAAAAGTATTACATTTATTATACATGTCTTTAGTATTTCTAAGAACGATAACAAATATGGGATTATTAAAGGTAAATTAGTCTAAATAAAACTGATATTTATTATTAGTTACATTAAGGGTTTTAGTAGCGGGGATGGATTGCTAATTTTTTGTTCAGATAAGATGTCATTGGCTTGATTATGTCTATCAATTTTCTGCCGAAATAGCTATAAATTGATTTAAAAAATATATAGAACTCTATATTTTTTTGCTATTTTTACCGTATTAAATTGGATTTCTACCAAGTAAATGCCAATTCATTCAATCTATTTGAAAACTTTTTTATTTCACTGGCTGGTGGAAAACTCTTTTAAAAATGAATTAACATAAAAATACTGCAATATTCAAATAGTTTTACTAAAACGTGTGTACGTGAAAAAAAATGATTTAACTCAAAATGATGTTCCTCATCCTTATTCTATCTATTCTGACGTACACCGTCACGGAAATGGTATAATCAAATATTCTGAAAAATAATTAAGATTTGTATTTGATCTTACATTGTTGAAATAAGTTGAATTTTGCTCGTCAAACAACCCTTTTGCAATCTTCAGTTTGTCTGACTGTACGATGAATCAGGCTTGCAACGAGCTTCTTTTATGTTTCCCTTCTCGCAATAATTCCTCTTCTTCTATTGTTTGATTATAACAATTAGGCAGACAATATAAAACCAAAGATTAGTATTTTACAGCCTTTGTTTTATTACCACCGAAATTAACTACTCCACAATTTTACTCTCGGTATAACAAATACAAAACTTGAGATCGAATATAAAAAGTAAATGTTTTAAATTTTTTTAAATATTTTTTTTTACTGTGGAGGAATTGTAATTGAATTACTAATGAAATTGCGTTACAAAGTCAAAGACAGAAATTATGAACACTTTTCTTCTAAAACGAATACTGGTAGAGAGAATAAAATATAAAAAGACACTGAAATTAAAATTGATAAGAACGTTACTCTTTCGGTTTCGTAACTAAGTGTGACACGTGTTTCTCTTCCAAACCAACATTAAAGCAAGATTTTTTTTTCTTTATTTATTTTTCCTTAAAGAAAAAATCTCTTACTTATAACACTTGAGCACCGAATCGTCGATAATAGGATCGAGGATCAGTGGGGTACAGAGTGACACCAGACAAATTTGCGTAATATTTGCATTGTATTGCATTGCTTGAGGTATCATTGTAGATTAAAATAAATTTCAACTACATATTATTGGTATTCAGTGAATTGTTGAAATAAAAAGAAATTTACAATGCAAATTCACTCTGAATACTCGAAGGATAAAATGGTATTTAACAATTACTGATTTTTGTTGAAGCTTATGATATATTTACACCTAGTTACACAACCAATAGAATAATTGTATTTTTATATAATATATACATAAGTTTGATATTATAATTTAATAATTATTTACTACCAAATACATCGAAATTAATTGGAATAAATTACATAATTATATTATTGACATATTTTTGTTTAATTCTCCAAAGCACTCAACAATGTACTTTCCACCACTTGCTATGGCTTCACACCTCTAACACACGTTAGAATTGAATTGTATTCAATGGCATTTAAATAATACGATGCAAAATTGCTGCGTATTACTTTCAACAGAGAAGATTATATATTCCAACACCGATTTTAAAAATATGTAAAATTTGTTATTAAAACAATTCACTTTCGGGGACTTTTTGTATTTTTTAATTTCTACCAAAATAAATATTCGTAAAAAAGATTGTAGTCGCTCAGTGTTCAAAGAATTCAAGCCCCACAGCCTTGAAATATACACGCACACCAATCGCTTGATTAATGTGGTAGATTGGTTCTCTAAAAACGCCGTGAAATTTATAACCATGTAAGTCAAGTTTTATAATTAGTACAAAAATAATAAAAAAAGATTGGTTCCAGAAAAATTTAAATTTTCGTTAATATATTTTTTTATTAGTCTGTATCACAATATTGTACAATTATTAATGTATTTATAACACATTAAACCTAATAAGTATAAAATAAATATATTAAAAAAATGATTTTATGAGAAACTGCTATCGACGATTTTGTGTAACGCTTGGGTAACGCTTAGCATAGTTTGAAAATCAATTTCATCCAGAGTTTTCTCGTACAAAATCATTTATTTTTCATCAATTATATGTGAACAGTATTTTTCAATTCAGGTTAAAATGAAATGTTATCTATAAAACATCAAAAATATGTAGTCATTATTTAGCTGTGAGTAGCCAAAAATGTGCACATTAAATACCATGTCAAACTATGGAGAAGTGTAATTTATTGTAAAACATTTGGCGAATATCATTAGTAAGTCATTAATTTTAATATCAATTGAATATAAACATTTTTAAAAGGACAACTTTTTATGATCACAGAAAAGTATTTTAGTTGTGTGTAAGAAAGAGTATTGAATACTTTATTTAAGTTATTAACTTTGTGAGTAAAAAAAGGATTTGTTTAAGCTTCTTATGTGCTATGTCTTTTTAGCTTTTCTTCTACTACTTTATGTTGGAATTCTTTCACTAGATAGATCCTATAAAAAAAGAGTGTGTATATAAGAAAAAAAAATACAAAAATACATGACAATGAAGGAGTCTAAAACGGCTCAAAGAGTCACAAGAGTAATGCCAAGGTTTTCATTCAGAAGTCACCCCATTTCGTTGAAAATAAAAGCCACGGACCACTCCTTCTCATATCCGGGAAATATAAGGCCCTTTGTAAGCGCGCACTTGTCATATCTCACCGACAATTTCATCCCCTTCGTATAAACTGGTCGGATACCTACACACTTTTGGTATAGCGTGGTTGAAAATTGAACACACACTTCCATAATCAGTTGATTTATAAGTAAGTTCCGTTCTACATAACAGATATTTTTTTATAAAAAAAAAACAATACAATATTCTTTATCCATATTTGTATGACAAGATGAATAATTATTTACTTTGTCCCTTTTCAAAAATAGTCGGTGAGTTTTGAATGACAAAGTTATTCACAAATATTTTCCATTCATTAATTGAATATTTTACCGTATAAAGTAACGATGATCAACATGCGGAAGCACGGCGCATGCGGTCCCCTAAATGTGATTCGCAAGCTTATCACATTGATATGAAAAAAAATGGTTATGTTTCAAAATTCCAATACGATTTATTTGAATTTGATTGAATACACCTTACTTAACTAAGCGTATTTCACCATGATGTGTTTAAATAAATCCCTTAAATGCATAATGTACTACAAAAAGTACAAATTCTTGTAATTTTTTTTTTTGGAAAACTGAATTCGATTTGATAAACAAGTTTTTTTTTTTTTTTTTTTAAATGGATATTGTAGTGGCAAAACGTTGTTGTTTCTAACCTGCAATCAACGGAAGGCAGCCAAATTTTTTGGAAATCTTGATTTTAGGCAATAATGAAATTCACATGTATCTTAACATTAAAAAAAATGTTTTTTGCCGTGGAAAAAATACTGCATTTCTTAATGCATTTTTATTGGATATTGACGATAAAAAAACTTAAAAATAATTTCAATTAAACAAAAGTTTTCAATGTGTGTGTTTCAATAAATTTCAATATAAAATATTAAACATGCATTTAAGGGATAAGATTAATTTATCAATGTTACAAGCACGCGCAGTGTAGGTGGAGAGGGGAGTTAAAATTATGTATAATCGACATGTTTTCAGGATCTGTAGAAAAGAAGCACCATTTTTTTAAGATTTACCTTTCCCCTTTCTTAATTTATTTATGGTTTTCAACGGTGTGCCCCGTAAGGATAATGAAAAGTTTATGTTTGTATCAAGGATATAATGGAACTGATCATGAAATATCCAGTTTCCCCAAGTGATGAGCAATTATCATTGTCCCTAACATCTACTTTGTAATTAATAATAAATAAAAAATATAATCAACGTTAGGTTTATTCATAAATAACCTCACGATAGTCTGAAGATATTTTTCACAAAGGCGAAGCACGTTTCATAATTTGTAACAAAATCTATGAAATAACAGAGTAATAAAAATTAATTGTGTATTTAAGAATGCGTTTTATTTTTAGAGACAATTATAATCCTTTTAAATAAAAATATAGTATATTTATCTTCAAAAATAATCTGTCATTTTGAACACATGTACAAATGATAGTTTAATTTGGCACTGTTTTTAATAATACGACGTTTTTTGAAGAAACAATATTTAGCTTTAATAAAACAATAGTAGTATTTCTTTATTTTTTTAAAAAAATGACGAATTTGCTATTTAAATGTGCCAACAATCGAATCTACAGAACCGTTTTCTTCCCGCCCCACCGTGTCGTGCGCAACGCGGCGTGGCAGCACGTTGCCTCATTACAGAGTGGTCAGTACGCCTCTGGCATTTAGATATTTTCAATTGGCATTTCTTTACACGTGCTTCACAGAAAATTTAGCAGACACGACTCGAGGAAATTTGAAAAAAAAACAAATAACGTCTAGGTAATTATTATTACATTTTTACTGAAAAATGTAGTGAAAATTTTAACGAAAATATAATAGGGTAAACATTTAATTGATTTTTTTAAATTATATTTAATTAAATAACTTTTATTGTTGAAAGCCATTTAAGAAGTATGCTATTATCAAAATCCGTCTAGGCTTATTAGATATGTGTGATTATATTTCTCAACATAATCAATATATTTGTACATACTTAGTTATATTCAAAAATGATTTGCCATATTTAATATTTTAACTGATGCTAGAAAAAAGATACTCTAAAACAAATGCATTTAACTGTTTTAATGTGAATCCGGTTCAGGTGAACAGCGTTTGCCAAACCGTCACTTGCGAGCTACCGGTAACTTGTAGTGTAATTTTCAATAGCTCGTGGTTTTTTTTCGTCGAAAGTGCATTCAAAATTTGAAACTGAATGTTATATAATCAATTACTATTATAAATATAAAATTTTGGGAACCGTTAATTATAATTTAATTAGAATAAAAGCATTTTTGTTTTGAATGTATTTTGAATCACATGTTAATGTTATTAAGGTGCTAACAGCAAATTCTTTTGTTGAAAATCATAAAAAAAAACATCTTTACACTAATTTTTCTATTACCATACGAAAAAAAATATCAGGACCAGTTTATATAATCACGAGCATTTTCAAAATAAGTAGTTTTTATTTTTAAGATTTTTTAATATTTTAATTGTATTGTACATCATTTAATTTATAATTTGTATGTTTACCTGTAAATACTTGTTATAATCCTTTGATCAATTGTTTCGTCTACCTTATCGTTCGGCAAACATAAAATTATATTGTGTATTTAGATAGTCCTGATTCAATATATCGGGTTTCCAGTCCTGAAAATTCGACCTTTTGATAAAATAGGATATATACAAGTTAAATTTTCTTGAATATGGTCTTCTGATATGAAAAAAGAAAAAAAATCCCCAACCCTCATTGTATTTCCCATTGCCAATGGCTTTTGGCTATTATGTAAAGCATATATTTTAGCAAATTGGAAAAAACCATGTTTGAAATAACAAAACTCTAATTAAATTGTTGGCATATTTTAATATATTTGTATACTAACTAAATTTTCTTTTTTTGACCTTTATCAGCCTACGTTTATTACATTTTGTCGGCTTCTTACTTCTACTCAGAATCCTGTTTTTAATAATGTCACATGTAAATATTGGGTACTGAGAATTTTGCGTATTTATTTTGTTTTTGAGCTTTTTGATTAAGCTGTCGAAGTTAATGGAAAACTTTTACATTTGAAATAATCATTTATGTAAACTGAAAGCGCTGCTCGCTACAGGCTTCTCTACAGTTATTGAAAACTTCTAGGCTTTGTTTTTTTTTTTGGTAAATTTTCGATTAGCTTAGGTTGTAATTGTTTTATTTTTGTTTTGTATACATAATACAACTGA
Organism: Himalopsyche anomala; assembly: GCA_031772345.1. NCBI lineage: Eukaryota > Metazoa > Arthropoda > Insecta > Trichoptera > Rhyacophilidae > Himalopsyche > Himalopsyche anomala. The sequence goes on from CM062828.1 coordinate 23,684,788, forward strand.
GACTCTTATATTCTCAATTAAAACCGTAAAAATACGGAATTCTATGCATTACGTTTAAAATTACCGTAAAAAGAATAATAGCATCCAGCAGAATCTGAAAAGTAAAAACAAAAATATATTGCACGGATTCACCCAAGTAGGACTCTTGATAGTAGTGTATCTATCATAATCAGGGCTGTGGAGTTGGAGTCGTAAAAGATCTGGTGACTCCGATTCATTTTTTTAAATTAAATTTAAATACATAACATATTGCGTTTAATAAGATATTAAAAAATACACAAAGAAATAAAAATTAAATTAATTTCGGCGTTATGACTTTGACCATTTGTAAATTTTGGAGTTGTTTATTTCACAACTCCGCAGTTATGATACATAATATACAAGCGATTTTTTATTTGATTTTTGTATCTTCACATGCATAGTATAATATATTTATTTAAATATTTAATAGATTTGAAGATTATGTGTAAAATTCTTTAACACTTTTAATGAAAACATCATAAAATTCATTTTTGTTTGCAAAAACTAAAACTTTACCAAAAATCAACCATCTATATGTATGTATGTATGTATGTCAAATTAAATAATTAAAATTTAAAAATCTTCCGTCATAAATAATCAAATAAAATAAAATCTAAAAAAAACTTCATCGGGCGACTGCGTATAAAATAGCCAGAATTTTTTCTTCAATGAGCACGTTTTTTTCCCTCTAATATTTTTAAATATTTGCCATTACAGCTTATCCTAATGCGCCAAATATTTTAAAGTTGAAAGATCATACGAGAAAAACTCGATGAGAATATATTGTAAGTCACCCGAGGTAAATTAACATCACAAACATCCACGTCTTAGGTCTCAAATTTAAATTGAATTGATCTCACCGTAAATCGACTCCAGACCCACCTGGTCCACCTGGTTGTTAGAGCAAGCTCCAACCAACTAGACTACAGCGGGCGATTATGTTGTATATATAAACAACACACTGATTTTCGATGCGTTACATCGTATATGAAATCGTTACATTTCTAACATGAATTTAGTTAGGATTTCCGTTTAAGATCTTTTAAGATAGTTAATTATTACTGCAGCTTTTACTTGTAAGGCGATTTTTCCAAATAAGTACTTCCGTAGATTGGAAAATATCTCGTCTCGTAGCAAAAAGCAAAGGTGTTTGAAATCGATAGGGAATATTATAGGAAACGAGGCCAGTGGCGGCTGCAATAAGCTGCGTAAGAAATAGGTCAAATGCATATTTAACAAAACATTATTTAAATCAGTTAAATGTTTAAGTTGTGTAATAATGGTTAACAGATCATAAAGAATCTCATGTTATTTATAACCCTCATCAATCAGTTTGACTATCAAGTTAAATGTGGCTATTTTTAGAGCTATTCTACACCATAATCTATGAAAAATTATAAACTATCATAAAATGTGTAACAAAAGTGTGAATATTAGTGAATTACGTGTGGTTTTCTTTTTTCAATGCGTTCTTCACGCTTTCAAAAAACTCAACCAAGGAAAACATATTTCATCGATTTAGAATTGATTAATTTAGTTGATTTAAAATGGTTGTTAAATAAGATAGCATTCGTATTTCAAACTCAATTCAATTTTTAACCGGCTATTTATTAATTTAGTGATAAATTTGTAAAAAGTGTGGGAGTGACCATTTTTTTTTCATCCATATCCGTTTCCAATGTGGGGCATAAGGCCTTCTAGTGGAGTTATCTAAGCAGAAGTTTTTCTTTGTAAATTGCTTAGTTTGTTAGATAAACGCTCTCGCTACGCCTTGTAGCTTTAGGATTGGATGGATGGAAGAGAATATTTATTATTCACAAAAAAACTCATACAAAAAATCGATAATCCTGAACGAACTGAAAAAATGCTGCTCGTACTGGAATATGAACCCGTAAGATCCGTCACTGAAACCAATGATGTTGACCACTGCCCCGCGTACCCTGATTTAAAATACCCGAAAAATACTGAATGAAATATATTCAATATATTTGGCTTCTGAAAGAACTAGGAATTTTTCACATTTAAAAAAATATAATGCTGTAATAAGTTATAATTAATCCTTTGTCTGGAATGATGTTTTATCCCATAGAACTATCAATATTGAGTTATGTAATATATTGCAATTTAATTGCTTCTTTTCATGAGTTTAAATTTAAAACTCTTTAGAATGGTATTTTAATTGAATTAAAAAATCAATAAAAAACAAGGATTTTTTGTTACAACCATATTCGGGGAAAGAGCTCAGCATAAAATATTTTTTTCGGGCGCCTCTGCTTTTACTTATACTTATAGTGCCTGACACTAAACTAGTATATGTAAGCTATTTAACAAGATGAGCGATATTGGATCATTAATCTGACATCAACAGGTCTGTGAATAGCAAATAGCTTTCTCAACAAAGAGTCGCTTCTAAGAAGTGCAATCTCCTGATCCTTCGTGAAATAGAAACTTGATAATACATTTAGCTCTACGATGACGCGTAGCTGCATTAAAACTCTACGGCGTAGATATCGAAGATCTCGGCTGACATGCAACCGTTACGAGGGCGTGCCAATACGTGTTCTTTGTACTAAGTAATACCGTTTCTTGTGTGTCCGCAAAATATACAATCGATCAACATTGCTATGGATTGTGTGTACGTTTATTGGCACCGTTGATAGTCGTGACAAGCGATAAAGACATATTGAAAATAAATCCAATGGTTTTTTATTTCAATTTCCAATAACGACATGATGTTAGTTAGTGTTTTAGTATCCGGCTTGGTTTTTTGCAATCAACTCAAAATAATAACATTCAATTTTTGAATTCGTGTTAATTGATTTAATACAATCATATATTCGACGAATTCGGTGGTAATTTTGTGTAATTTGATAACTTCGTTATTACACTTGTTGTGTTACAAAATGTGACACGTGTTACGCTTCTTTGTGAAGCATCATAAGACATAAAATCTCAATGATTACAAATAAACTAAAAAATATTTGAGTTCTTAATTTATAAATTACAAAATAAAAGTCGGGGCTTGAACTTTTTTACCGGACGCAGAAGGGGGTAAAATTAAAAAAATATATATATTTTAATAACGGAAAAAATAAATGGCTAAGAATGAATAGCTAGAGAGAGCTTTCGGAATTAATACATTAATTAATGGAATGGTAACATTAGTAAATAACATGGCAACGATAGCAAGTGTGGGATTATTCAAGATTTTAGAAACATAAAAGTCAAATTCAATAAATGTAATAATTGTATTATAAATTAGGAGATTAGAGCAAATAACAAGATGTATTGTGTATCTCTTCTAAAGCAGTATATATAACTGAGTACATATATGCAAGTTTAAACATAGTTCTGGCGATGGTGCGGGCCGAAATAGCTATAAACTCATCTTATAAAAAAATGTAGAACTAAATACGTTGATGTTTTTTACCTTATTACAATTGAGTTTTACCAAGTAAATGCCAATTCAATCAATAAATGCGATTGTGTTTTTGAATAAACGTTTATCTGTTTTTTTTTCAATTTGATACTGTAAGAACAAATTGTTAAAACATTTATGTTTCACTTTAACGATTTCTTATTTTCAATTAAAAGGTAAATATGTATGTATTCAAAACTGCCTGATGGAAGGTGATATACAGTAATTAATAAAAAGTTGTTGTTTATAATAACTGATTCAACTTCACTATGTGAAAAAGAGGAATAGCTACTATTAACATTATAATTCTTCATTGGCCATTATTCCGTTCTCTATCTAAGTCTATGTCCTAGTCGTGCTGTATATATGCTGTGTAATGGAATAATTTTTAACGGTGTCTTTTTCCTTTACATCGATTGAGCTCTATATCCATTTTATTTGTCAAAGTAAACGTGCATCCACTTTTAAGCCAAGCTAATATCGTTTATTTAAGGCCTCAAACCAGATCCGATACCCATGTATAAACGTTTAGTAGAATCTCACTTAAGTCACATGAGATTAACTCAAGGAGAATCAACTTCACAAACACCCACGTCTTATAAGGTATTCACTGTCAATACTTGGTGGAATGGCATTATAATAAAAATAATAAAAGATTTTTAGTACTTTTTCCACATAAAATCAGTTGATAATGCTCGTGAGGAGCGAAACCGGTCCTGATCAAATAAATTTTAAGTGGAAAAAGTACTAAAAATCTTTTATTATTTTTATTATTTTACCCATGTCTTAGATCTCAAATTAAAATTTAAAAAAAATCCAATTTGACATTGACCTTACCGGAAATCGAACCCAGACCCACCTGATCGGTAGAGCAAGCTCTAACCAACTAGACCACACTGTAAGTTGCCACAGTTATACTGTAAGTGCGTACTAGTCTGAAGATGTATTAAAAGCAAGTACTTCACTAGAATAGAACAGAAAAGGGATATAAAGTGTTTTGTTTTTAGTTTGGAAACAACCAAACTATTTGTAACCTACTCAACTGGCTTCGGTAAAAAAAAGTTTGGCAAGGAATATATTTTTCAACTTATGGTTGCTAAAAATTTTATTTTCATGAATCTCGTCCAATCTTTAATCATTCTTAGCAAAAGTAATGCCTCTTATAAACCATACTAGCACCCTTATAAAGTTTTGTTAATTATTTCTATTTAATTTACGAAACTCATTTAGTGAAAATTCGCACAGTCTTAGAGCTGGAATTTTAGAACTCCTCAGACACGTTACCTTAACAGTTTATAATTATTATGTGATATTTAATATTTAAGTGCTCCTTACATTTTGATTTCAAAATATGTGAAATAAATTTAATAACAAACTAATTTGCCTTATTTATATCGCTTAAAATTTAATATAATACCAGCACTAAACAAACATAACTTTAAAAAAAAAAATATTAAAGTGTATCTTCAATTAACAATTATAACAACGAAAATTATTACTATACATGTTTATTTAAAACGAAAATGAAATGTTACATGGCAACATTGTTAAACAAAAGAGATCTAAAGCAAGTAAGAAAATTATTTTCAACCGAAAACCCCTTGCAACTAGCGTCTCATATGATCGACGTGATGAACAAGTTTTAAAAAATATGTTGCGATTTATAAGTTACACTGGTATAAATCGGTAGCACGTAAGTTTCTTTATTGTATGATTTCATGATTGTAAGCTTAAGCTCTATAAAACAAGATGATATAATTTAAAATTAAAGAAAAACGAGATATGTTCTTAAAAAATAGTTTAAAAAATTGCAATTGAATATTTGGATAAAAAAAAACTATAACGTTGAGCGGCTGTATAATTTTTGACGTTTTGTAGAAAAGACTAATTTTCATTAAGGCAAATCATCACCTAAAAAAAAGGTTTTCGTATACTTAATTGAAAAGAAGAGATTTTCGATTAAGGCTTTTACGCCCAAACGTAAAACATGTACATAACGATTGATAATGGGTCAATTACGCGCTGTATTAAATTAACAAATATGTCCTCCAAAATAACTAACCTTTGCCGGAAGCCGCATGAAAATAATTAAAATGCCTCACACTGATAAGAAATGATGGCACTGTTAAATAATACAATTAATATAATTTTCCGAGTCATTTATACAGAAGGAGGTTTATGTTATTCGTTTATATTGGCCAATTATATAATTAGTCGTTTTGGAAGTTATCACATTAATTAATAAACGACCAAACGACCCCTTGTGGAATAACTCACTAACTAGATTGAAAACTTTAGATTACCAAATTACTCTTCCAAATTTATTAGTCGGCAATGGAACCACTCCTTCAAATATTCACGCGCGACTTTTATAATTTTCGACGGCGTATAAATTTATTATCGCGCTTAAATTCACAAATTTTATGGTTTTCCCGCTTTTAAATTTTATTGAAATATTCAACGGTGAGCACACTAAATTCGGAAGACCTATTTCCAGATACGTCTGTTCGTTTTTCTTTTCTTTGTTTTCGTAGAAATGCCACGCTTTTTATTTTTAAAATACTTTGTAAGCTTCTCAAGACTTATCTTTTTATGTTATATTTTAAACCTGAGTTGATATTAATAAATAATCCTCGTTTACCTACAAAAAATTTACACGCACAAAACGATTCGGACGGAATTGTGTTATAATAAAATGGTATGAATATAACAGTACATACAACATGGTACATGCGTAATAAAATATGTATTCATTTTCAATCATAAATGAAAAGTTTCATCTGAACCATTATTTATTTACCCACATTTTTTTTTAATTTACTTAACCGTTTGCTGTCAACGTTTAAGGCGCTATTTTTAAAAACACAACCACATTTCTTTTTTTATATTGTAGAACTTTGATATAACGGATTTCAGATACATATCTACTGTGGAAAAGAAAAATAACGTAACCCACACATATCAAATTTTACAGGAGGCACAAAAACGTGTTTTGATGATTTTGGCTATATGCAAATTATAAATTATACATAACATTGTAGTGCACGGAGACTTCTAAACTGGTGTTTATTTGAGATAATCTAATATTAATTAAAGAAATCGTCTAGGAAAAACCTTTATTTCAGTATTTTTTATTGTTTTTATTTTTTTACAAGGTCATCTTTTTCAAACTTAAAAGCTAAATTTAGATACTAATTCGGCATTTGCAGCTTACTTCCTTTTGATAGAACATGTATCAAGCTTCATACATTGTGATTAACGAAAAAAACTGTTTTGAAAAAAGTGTCGGTTACGACCTTTTTCTTTTCCACAGTTGATATTACAACCGAATACAATTATTTTTTTTAAACTTCTATCTAAATACGAATATAGTGTTTTTTGAAAACAATGTTTGCTAATTTATTTCTATTATATTTATATTTACTAATCATTGTTCGAAGTCGCATAATATTTTCAATAATATTTAAGAAACTTCATTGGCTTTTTTTGTGCTTATTTTCTAAGTTAAAAAACGCATTCGGAAAACTTACTTACACATACGGCTTTAGCGAACACGCCATCGCCAGCAAAAAATAATTTAAAAGAGATTCTGCTGCACTTTGTATTAATATCTCGAGCATTATGAAATAAAACCGGTCGTGATTATAAAATATGTGGAATATATACCAAGAAACGATTGAAAATTCTAAACGATTGCTTAAATTGATAACAGACTTCATCGTTTGGCAACCAAGTGGTAAACATATTGGACTTTCTTCATACTCGATTGCGTAGTCAAGGTTTCGATCCCACTAATGAACACTTTTATTTTTTTAGTAGATCAAAGGCATGTATATATATATATATATATATATGAAATGTTTTCAATCCTTCTCACCCACCTTCCTTTCTTTGTACCATTTTCCAGAAGGCATTATCGTTAATAATTGACAACAAAAGTAAAAAATCCTTCCGTTCGCTGACAGGTCGAGCCTATGTAATTAAATCAAGATCAGAATTGACACAGCAAGAAATAATTTGTCTCTGATCGGCTTAGTATTTAGTTAGAGCTATTTTGCGTTATTAATTATTATAATCCAACCTGGGCACTCAATGATAAAAAATAAAGTAATGTATTATAATCCGCCTGTTTCGAAAACCCAAAGGTGATTACTTTCCACATAATATTCTTCACGATATCTACCTCATAATTCACATACTAGTTAATGAAAGAATAATCTTTTAGCTATTTAATAATTATAAGTGATATTTTGTCGTTAGCAATTTTATGTAAAGTTAAGTGAATAAACGCTATCGTTGATATCATTTTGATCGATACCTATTTCATGATAATAAACAGCTGATGACAATTCTCACAATTTTATTGAATTGTCGATTCGTACTTTTGTAAATAAATGATAACACAAAATTAAATGATGATAAGAATTAAACTCGAATTATATACAACTCTTTTTTTAATATTTTTTATTTAAGAACAGGTCAAAGGTTGGCAATTATTAATTTGTGTGATTTAATAGGAATCTATATATAAATAGTCGATAACGTCTGTCTGTCTGTATGTCCTTTTCGATGACGTCAAGATGATTGTTATGACTGTCCCCGATTTCCCCTTCCCCGGCCCATTAAACTTCAAGATTATTCAAAAAATAAATAATTTACAATTTAAATACTGCAAGCCTGTCGATATATGCCCCGAGGTCGCTTTCTGCTACTACGAAAAATGATTGTTAGCAAACTTAAACTGTATTCCAAAAATTAGATAATTTACAATTAAAATACTGCAGGGCTGTCGATATATGCTTTGAGGTCGATTTATGCCACTACAAAAAATGATTGTTAGCGCACTTAAACATTATTCCAAAAAATAAATAATTTACAATTTAAAAAATGCAGGGCAGGGCTGTGGATATATGCCCCGAGATATATTTCTTTTACTTTTAGAATTTCTGGCTTATTCAATAAATAGGTTTATAATTTATTTTTCACGTCAGTAAATTTTAAACAAAAACCCCCCGTTGAGGTCAACGGGCTTACAGCTAGTAACAATAAATACAAGCATTAGTCTTTTTTTCAAAACTACCAAAAGTATCATCCTTCCATTAAAGAACTTTCACTACATATGTATATAGCCTAGTGAGATTTTTGCTATGCGTTGGTCTGGCAGACTAAACCTTTTTTCTTTTATTAAATTATGGTGTAAACTTTAAGTCTTGTGACATCTCATTCATGTCGCAAAGCTATCTCACGAGTCCGTTTGTTGGCTTCCAATCATTTATGCATAATATATGCAAGTCTATTAAAATCAAAACAATTGTTAGATTTAGGCTCAATATCAATTTATTGTACTTTTTGTTCAAGATTCTGGAATTCATTGATTCAGAACTCTCTATTGAAAAATAAAAACACATATTATAATATCGACTGTGGAAAGGAAAAAGGACGTAACCCTCAATTTTCCAAAACAGCTTTTTTTTCGATAATCACAATGTATAAAACTTGACACACATTCTATCAAAAGGATGGAAGCTGAAAATGCCGAATAAATATCTAAATTTAGCTTTTAAGTTTGAAAAAGATGACCTTGTAAAAAATTTAAACCAAGAAAAAACACTGAAATAAAGGTTTTTCCGAGACAATTTCTTTAATTAATATTAGGTTATGTCAATTAAACACCAGTTTAAAAGTAGCCGTGCACTTCAAGGTTGTGTATAATTCATAATTTGCATATGTCACAAAATCATCAAAACACGTTTTTAGCGCCTCCTATAAAATTAGCTATGTGTGGGTTACGTACGTACTTTTTCCTTTCCACAGTCGATATATAACTTGACATAGTCCATCCACATCTAACAGGCTTTTAAAAATGATTTTAATAGTTTAAAAACAATTCGAATTACTGCTGGTATACGATAATAATTATTGTTTTCAAAATATTCTATCGCAATTTTATTCACAAATAACAAATTAAATCAGACGAGGGTTATTTTTACACCCCTCAGAGAGTGCATTCTTTGGAAGTACAAGCATTTTTAGAATTTTTGCAACATTGCAAACACTATCAGTTTAAAGTAAACGTGTCACAAACAGGCAAAAGAAGATAAAAGCTGAGCAAAGGAAACGTAGAGTTGCAAGATAGAAAAACCAAACTTAATATTTATAACTTAGTTTTTTTTTTTAATATAATTCCTCGAGTGGCAACATCCTTAAATTTTCATCTATTAATCTGCCTGTAAGGAATTTATCGGAATACTGAATATCTATCTTTCAAGTATCACCGCCTCCTAGAGATTTACACCCTTTACTTTGCGTGTCCTGTAGCACAGCAGAGTTAAGCGCCAAATGATTTCCAAGAGTGTTTTAGGAGCAGCTATTTAAAACTGGAGTAAAATACAAAGAGCTTAAAAATAGGAAGCTTTGAAGAGTTAATAACTACTATCTCTCACATTAAGTCGTTTAACTCTTCACTTAAATTGTCCATCTCCGAACATTCTCATATTATATAATGCAGTTTAATTTAGAAAATGTCATAGTCCGTTGGAATAGTAAATATAAGGATTATTCTTAATTTAATTAAACAATATACGTTAGTGCCATTTTTTTATCTTTAAATTCCATTTTCATGAGCATTCTTTATTCTCCTACCAGTAAGCTTTAAAATATTATATATGAAGACGTACAATGTGCTTATTTGGGTAAAAGGGTAAATGATTAATATATTTTTCCTGAATTTAAAAATAAACAAGTAGGTAACAAAACCCTTTATTATATTAATTATTCTCAAAACTAATATCATTTTTTAATGAAAGAAAATTTTAAATATTTATTTTTATTCTAATCATTCATAATATATTTTCCTTTTAAAAATATAAAATTCTCCCTCCTCCCTTTATGTGTATAAAATGTATGGAAATTTTCCTAAGTAACTTGTTTTCAGTTGTAATTTAAAAGGAAAGCGAATAACTCAGAAGTGAACTTCACGATGCAATACGATGCTTATCTTGAGCACTTTTCCAGTGGCAGTTGTTTTTTTTTATTATTATTATGAAAGCTGTAAAATGGTTGAACGCCCAGCATAAGGTTTTCATTTCAGTAAAAAAATCTCGAGTTAGCTGTGAGGCAGCTTAACTCTACCAGCTACTCGATAGCGAGCTTAGTATGCAGCTGTCATCTGTTACGTTTATCTTGCTCGAGAGACACTCAGCGCTGGAAAAAGCTGAGACAGGTCGAGTCGTTTTTTGTCTCTTCTCATTTGAATTTGTAGTTTATACAGAACCGATCCAGGACGTCCTTTTTACGCTTCGACGCGCACTCTCGAGCGCTTATTACGTGTATGTAGGTGATAATATATTCTAGTTTGTCGTACATATATCGATTATAAATAAAACATACTTTAATCTTTTCTATCATGATATAATCTATTATGATGCTATAATGAGGATTCGAATATTATCTGGCCCAGCTTCGAGAATGAAAGACGTAGAGAGTTCATAATCATAATCATTTGGAATCGTCTTGAAACATATACTTGTATTAATATTTCTTTACTCCAATCACTGTCATTTGGAAGACATTCCGTGACGGACGTATACGAGTATTGTATCGACATATAATTAAATAGTTTGACGAAATTGCAAATAATTCACTAGTTTTAATTCGCTCTCTTTTCGGGGTAAACTTTGTAAAATTATTTTGAGTAGATATATGAATTTAAGACCGTCATATGAAGAGATAATCTCTTATTCATTGTTTGTTCATTGTCCAAGAAACGTAGATACATTTAATTGAATGGAGTTATAATTTAAGGAGAATGAAAAATAACCTAATACAATTTTCTATGAAATTAATCGATTGGTTTTTTATCAGTCTAAATATGTTCTGAAAATAAATGTGTTCATTATTTTTCAGTGTTTTTTTTAATTATTCTAAAAATTAAAAAAATGTATTTTTTTTACGTGAATGAACTACCTTTTTACACGTTTTTTTACACGATTTCGAAATAGTTCTCAGTTGATTTCCTTGCCATTTTTTTCTACTGCTTTTAATATTAAATTGTACTTTTTTTCTTAATTGTAAAAGTTTAAATTTAAATTTTGTCAACCTTGTGCAATTTTAATTAAATAAATAAATAACACGGTGCCAAATGTGCGTAAACGGTTCGTCTATTGTCTCGTAGTGAATATTATGTGTGACCTTTGAAGTATTTTTAAAAATATAATTAAGAAACAATAAGCAATAATGAATTTTATTTTTTGATATCCTGAATTGATTTTTATACAAGGAAGCCTATCCACCTTTTTTTATTTTAGTAAATTTTTCCCCGGTATCGCGTGGAACGTATCTACCGTGTAAATAAGGAGTTCAGTGTATATTGTTTTTATATAATATGTATACATGATAAATTACTTTACTTATTTTTCATTCTAATCTTTAAGCGGTATCTAATAAAAAATGATTTAATACCATTTTCCCCGATGATTTCAGCGTCCTCATAAATACTAAGCCAAGACGTCGTTCTCTGTCAACCCGCCCGTCCCTTGATGCGCCGCAGAGCCTTGAGCCGTATCCTTTTTTATATGCTTCCTGTCGTACTTAACAAACAGTAAGGCTAAAGAGTTTTTGTTTGTATACAAGATACAACGTTCACAGAATGTGTTTAAGATATACATGCGGATTGCGAGACCTTCATGAAACTATTTTCTCAGCAGGCTTTGGCATTCTTTTGACGTCGCTTATTTTTTAAGATGTTAGGTAGAATGTAGATATAAAAAGAAAAACATGTACGAAATAACATTTCTGTTCGATCAAATACACTGAACTAGAAAAAGGAAACATTCTGTTGAGTTTGAGGTGACTAGTTCTTTAGGAAATTCCGAAAGAAAGAAGTTAGCTTTGTCTATAATAATGGCTGTACGTTTTAAATCGACCTTTCAAAAATATAAATACAGCACATTTGATTTACACGGTGCCAGGGGTGGGTTGCCAATACGTTAACAACGGGCTCGTTTAATCTCAAAGTAATTCTCGGTGTTCTGGGAAAAGAGTGAATTTGTTATCACTCCAATTCAATTATATGCAATACTTATATACTATACTTAATACACATATAATATGTAAAGATATGTAATTTACCGTAAAATAATCAATGTAAATAGCTAAAAATGTACTACTCTGTATACTGAAGATGTCGTAGATAATATTATATATAAGTCAGAAATTTCAGTTATATACTAATTTGATCTGAGAATATTGTTTTCTTTTAAATTAACAAGGTACTCGCTGGCCTTTATAAAATTTAACAAGGGGCTCGCGTGAGTCCTTCCAAGCCCCCTCCAGACCACCCCTTCACGGTACTTAATTGAAAAAATCACAATTGTCAGGGTAAGTACATTCACAATATGAATAAATGTACATTTACTTAGAAATTCAACTACATGATTTTTGCTGTTTTTTTAAGCTGCTTTTAATCTACTCTCTCAAATGTATATATTTTTTATTGATGTAATGAAATAGATATAATAGAGAAGTGTGAGAAAAATAAAATAAAATTTACAAAATTCACTCACACAAAAAAAAATGTTAAAATATTGGAAATCTGATTTACTTTGATCGAACACAATGCAAGTAAACCAAATTAATAAATTCTCAATTACTGTTTTTATTAATGGTGTATTAGTAATAATAGCACATGGAACATTGGTAAAATAAGGGTGTAACTCATTGAAATAGTCAAACAAAATTTATTTTTAGCAATATACCATGGTAAGGCGAACGAATAAAAAAAAGAGAACTGTGATATACGATATCTTCGTACAAAATTATGGCTTTCCTTAAAGTGGCGTGCGTAAAATTTTCATAAGTAGGATGAAAAAATGTATTATTTAACATCAATCGTTTTGTTATTGTTGTACGAAAACTATTTTCCTCAGAAGTAGTACGTATGCATGCTCAAAAATTTGAATATTCCATATTATAGTACAGTAAACCTTCCTATAGAGAAGTGTACTATACCGTATGCGACAGTTCTCCGTATAACGGTCTCTTTTATAGTGTATTTTTTTTACTAAGATCTAATTTTATAAGATCATACGCTATTTTACATACGTGCATTAAAAAATATTTGTCATTAACTGTTTGTCCGTTGACTTCGCCAGACTTATTTTATGAAATATATGTGAAAATGGGAAAAATGTTTGATTTCGTTAAATTCACAAAATACAATTGAAAGAACCTAACCTCAAATTTTCTTTATATGCCTAGTCCCCTATAACGTTGTATTCCTATAGCTTGGTCACAATCTCTACGCTATATGGGGGTCGACTGTACGTACAAAAATAAAGTTTTCACGGAAAATGGTCAGCACCTTAAGCCGGGTGGCAAAAAATCACGTCAAAGTGTACGTAATAGTAATGTCAATCATTGCTTGTTACGAACATTTTTTATTTATTTTTTTAATTTATCATTTTAAATATTGAGTTAAGATACTTATTCTCATTAAATTATTATAAAAATATAAGAAATTATTGAATTAACATATTAAAGTAATGTGCTATAGTTTTCAATAAATAATATTATATTATTTATTTATATATGGCCTCTTAATGGAGGTATCTCAACAGAAGTTTTTTCTAAGAAAACTATTTGTTATTCAGTTACTCAACCTCTCTTTTTTTCAAAGAGAGTGGTACGAATACATGGATAAGGCTAAGATAGAACTAGTGATTAACTAATCGCTCTCACTACGGTCAGTTGATGAAGGATCGGAAGGGGGGGGGACATCACAGACACCCATGCCTTCGAACAGAAATCGATTGATAAAAATGCTGTTCGTACTGGGACTCGAACCCGTGAGATCCGGCACGATCGCCAGTAACGCTAGCCGCTACGCCATAGGACCCGGCAAATATATTAATAAAATAATAAATCAATATTGATTTTCAAATTAAAAGGTTATGCAAAAAAATGTAGCAATTCAAACTAAATTCATTACATTATGAATACTTTTCAGTAAGAAAGCATGAGAATAATTGAGATTTTATTAAATTTCACACTGTTTATTAACAGTTCTCCAAATAGTCATAGCTCAACACATGTTAGTAGATTTTTATCCATAAACTTCGTTTTGAAAACAGACATGACTTTAAAGACTGTTACAAGCGAATAATTCATTGTGGTTTCCTTTACGTCTAAAGCTAAACCTGAAAGCAACGAAAAGCTAATAATTCACACAATGCCGAGCACGGCACTGTTAGTTGGCTCACAAAAGCCGGATGTATTTAATTGTCGTAAGTTTTCACCCCTAAGCGGTCTGTCCGGAGTCATAGGGGTCGCCACTTACGATATTGCCAACGCTGTGTGATGAATTGCCCAACGACCGACCCTACTTTTCAACCGCAATCAATGCAAACCCATTTTAGACTTAGTTGTAATCGTGTCGAAATCTTCTTCAATTACGGAAAACTTTTGTGCACTTTAAGTTCCAGTTGGGATTATTTGTCTGACCTTTGAGATCGGATTTTCAATCTTGGTTTAATACCCAAAAGACAGATCCAATTACAGTGCAAGCTGAAATTTTTGAAAAACATATTTATTTTAAGAAATGCGAGTACGGAAAAGTTCCTGTATACAACTGCTACAAAATATGAGAAGTAACACACTTCATAACATAGAAATGCCTAGTGATTTTAAAAGAGTGAGTATTATCGGACATCGTATTATTAGACAAATTTATTTTTATTCTACAATAGTTTTTATTCTAAAGGATACAACAAAAGTGAATCAGAAAGATTAGCTGTACTTATACATATACTATAAATATTAAAGTGTATATATACCATACATATACTTATAATATGGTAATGAATGGTTTATTCGGTTTAAGTATACAGATAGTAACCAATTCCATTTATTATCATCGGAAAAAAAACAGATTCCTATAAACAAACATAGCATTAATCACCATCGTAATATTAGATTTAGCCAACAATTATTTCAGTACTATTTCTTAATACATACGTACTTTAATGAATATTTGTTTACAAATAAATATTATTAATTTAAACTTAAAGTTTAAGTAAATTTAAAGTTTATTAAATTTTCCTTTTTTAATCTTTTTATCGCAAAAAAAGTATCGCAAAAAAAATCTTATAGACTCGTTTCAATTAAAACTTTAATACATTTTCATTTGGATTAAAAATAGTATATGCGTATTCAAGCATACTTGAAACCAGAGAAACATAAACAGTGCGAAACACACTTGGGTTTCAAATATCTTACTTTACCTCATTATAAATGTAAGAAGTTTGCTAGCACGCATTGCAATAGCAATATGATTAAATCTCACTTTAAAATGATTACATTTATAGGTTTTATATCAAATGAAATAAAAATACAGGCCATGTAATAAAATATACATTTTCAAAAATCCTTTTACAAAATTTAGCAGGATTTTACCATCGCTTTACAATGTAACTATGTAAATAGTTAAACGATTACATGTGAAACATAACAAATGACAATCACCATTGCCAGATTTAATTCGACTTCAATGTTAACATCATCACAAATATCATAAAAAAAACAAACAAACAAAAATGCTGAGTATCACATCGTGCAAATGGTACTTTAGTTTTGAATGAAAATTAAAAATGTAACTAAAATTAAATTAAGAAGATTAAAAAAAATAATAACTGATATATATTGCTTTAATGGTTACATACTGAAATAAAATGTTTCAACTACCGTAGCAAAATTAAACACCAAGTGTATTTTCATCATGAAGCTCAAATTGCAAATTCTATCTAGAAAATTTATATACCTATCGTGTATTAATTTTTCAATTTGTATGTTAATATTATATAACCATAAAAAATTGAGGCTATGATTTTGTATACACTATCCTAAAAAGTTCTATGGTATAAATATAAAATGATTGACTAAAACCAAGTAGTCCCAATTGCTTCATTGTATCTTTCAATTGACGAAAAAGAAAGTTGGTGTCACACAACCAAAAAGGATGAAACACCCAAGAGCGTTACTAATCGTTGACCGGCAACACAGTGTGAATAAAAAAACGTAGGGTTAACGGCTTGCGACCGTTAGAGACGCCACTAGCGTGCACGCTGTGTAATTGCATCACATGCTGTGATTGAAGTCTCAGGATTTTCACAGCACATTTTGATGGTTATTTAAGAAAATCCGGAGTATTTTGTGTCACGATAGTTTTCTTTCGTTGGACACCTTGTTTTTTTATCTAACCGCTTTCTTACACACTACATGTTGTAATAACGTAATACGGGACCACTAAGTAGCAAATATTTAATCGAAATACAAATTAATAATCATATTAAGTCAATCTTATTTGCAAGATCACAGTACAGATGTCAGTGCCAACTCTTACAGTGATGTATGTATATAACGATATGTAGTTGTTTTATTTCTCATCACATTCATAGATCTACGTTTGTTGCTAGAACAGGTCCATACAGTAAAAATCCATAATAATTGGGAACATGAAACATTTATTTTTTAATCACAAAAATAAGAATTGTGATTAAAGTAACATAGAATATCACTTTTAGGGTGTTCACTGTCAATACTTGGTGGAAAGGCATTATATTAATAAAAACACAATAATCCTTTGTACTTCATTCCACTTTATTTAATATGTGAGGACCGGTTTCGCTCATTACGAGCTCAGTTGACGATGCTCGTAATGAGCGAAACCGGTCCTGACATATTAAATAAAGTGGAATGAAGTACAAAGGATTATTGTGTTTTTATTAACATAGAATATCTTTAAATTTATTTATACGTGTAACAATTGCTACTCCCAAATAGACTAAAGAGTCCATTTCGTTAAGAACCGGTTTTGCGGTCTTGAAATCCTATATATTGAATAAACTCTATTTTGTTTAGTAAAAATAGTTTTAAAAGTACCAATTACAGTATTTTAAAATAAACATTAGGTTGTTATTCATATTTTATCAAAGGAAAAGAAAGTATCAATGTACATAATTTTGATTATTCAAATTTATATGGGAAAAAAACTTGCCTTGTCCAGTTGCGAGCGTTCTCGCGCTGCTGTGTGTGTTAGGCAAAAAAATCTGACGTCACGTAACACAACCTTATGTATGGATGTCATTTCTGAGAGCTTCCGGTTCCGTCTTGTAAGGACGTTCCGTTGGGATAAGCTTTTTCTCCTTTACAAAGCTTTGATATAGGGCTCCTTAACCCTAGCAATTTGCATCGAAATCGTTTTACATAAAGCTTCAATAATGTATTTTGGTGTTAAGTTAGGGGGTGTTTATTCAAAGTGGATGTTTTGTCATACGAAGATAAATAATATTTCCGGTTTATTTGTGTCAATCATTCGATCGAACGATCAGAAAATAGTGCACCAATCGATTCAGAAATTTCCAGAATTAATCCAGACTTTCTAATGTCATTCAATGATTATAGTAGTGTTTTTCGTTGATAATGAATTGATTTTTAAAAAAGAGTTTGTCATGTTTCTATTCGCTTCGATATTATTCATTTGAGTAACTGAATCAAAAAAATAATTGATCATGAACAACATTTATTGCTTAAATTGTATCTATTATTTAAACATATTTTAGTAAAGATACCTTAACCCATCATATGCCGGTAGGTATTAGGACGGTCGTACACCTAATGCCGCGATTTTCTTTGAATTAATAAAACCTAATAAATATACATACGTTAGCAATATATAAAATAGTTTTTCGCATAGACTTGCCAAATAAATACACGTTGTGTCATTTGCGCCGCCACGTATCCAAAAAAAAACAAATAGTTTACAATACGTCAGTATGCGTACTGTTAGCGACGCATTTCGGTAATACAAGAAAACTCTTTTAAAAATCGATATTACATTGATTATAATACAAAATATGTCAAATGTAAGTATAACACTGTGATTCTAAGAGTTGTCGCTATGAGTAAAATGTTTGAATTATAAAATCATCTTGTCCGGTATTAGTGGGTGTAAAGTGGACCGTATATATACGCTCGTGGCACACAACCAGTTAAAACACTTGACTGTTATGAAATAAATCCGGAATAAAAATGCTTTAAAATCAAAAACCAACACCAAAAATCATTCAGAGTGCAAACATAATATTTTTTTAATACACCCGATTCTTTTTGCATAATCCATGAAAACCAGGGACTAACTATATTCAATTTCAATTTTAAAACACATAAAAAATATGAGAATAGTTATTTTAATATTACTTTGTTTCACACCCGAACACTAAATAAATATTTTAATTCTCGATTTATTGATTGAAATAGGAAACTGTAAGTTTTTTATGTAATAATTAAAACTCAACCTATATTTTTCGGCAAAAAGTATTGATTGGGGGACAGGGCTAGGACATGAAAAGTAGTTAGTTAATAGCAACGACTTGTTTTTAAGATTGAATATTTGAGAAGGAATTTTATAATGAATACAAAACTAAGATTAGTTTATTCTTTGAATTTGTAATTGAGTTGTTTCAGGATACGATCTCTCATATTTCTATTTTCACATTTTTGGTCGATGGTCGAACGTAAATTTCAATCTTAAAACTAGTCTCATTTCATCATTTATTGTAAACGTTCGTAGATACTCTTTTTTTCGTATTACGACAATACATTTCCAGCAAACAAAATAAATATAATTCTTGGAATTACTCACCATTCAAATCTGTAGGGATTCCCATGGGTTGATCCATTTCGCCAGCAATGGCTTTTAACTTAGTGATACATTTGTTTCTTATATAAACACGATAAATTTATTTACTGAGCGTCAGTTTAAGTTCATCCGTTTACTTGAACGCATGAAGATGCCGAAAGACAAAGCCCGGGCCGTTAGTGACAAAACTTGTGTGAATGTACATAATTTGAACGATTCAAATTTAATATTGATGAAGTGTTTAATTTGAATGACAATAATCACTCTTACCATCCACCGCATATACATTTAAAGCATGCCACATATATTGGTATCATATTAAGATAAGGCTTTATGCTGGAGATGCCGTGTAAGCTTTAAGGGTGGGCATTACCGAGGCATGTCTCGGTAAATGTATTCTATCCCGACGAGAATTTGCACAAATTTCCCAAAAGGAGCTTCTTTGACTGGCACACAATAGATTTACGATCTCGCCACTCGCCTTTTAGCCCAGAGAACACCTTTCAATACATCAACTTGTTGCACTTCAAATTACACAATGCCTGAATACTTTCTACATAATAGATTAATTTAATATATCGACAAATTTCTACATTATTTTAATACTCCATACATTTTCTCATAATATCATACATATATCAGGGATAAATAATTCATCAACTGTGCAATATGTTACATACAGTGGTGTAGTGGGGCCAGGTCGGCGACCTGGCACCTGAAAATTAGCAAGGGGGGCGCCACCCTGCCACCTTTTTGATTTGTAACTTAATTTTCAAGTATATACATATATTCAAAAACGTTTTTATTTTTGAAACTTTTGTTTTTTTTTAAACTTCGAACGGATATAAAAACAAACAAAAAATAATAGGGAAGAAATCGATGACCGACCGGGTACCTATTTATTTACCACTACACCGCTGGTTACATAAGACCCTCACATACTTCTTACATAGGGCCTCCAATCCCGGGGTTGAGAAAGTACTAATCCTGAGATTTCGGAATTGAGAAAATTTGTGCGAGGACTAAAAAAAGATCCCATTTTTTTCCTTTCTGGCAATTCCGCAAATTCCTGGGTTTTTAAAATTGGAAATCTTGGAAAAAAAATTTCACGCCGTTTCATTTCTCGATACCGAGGATCCCGATAATGAAAAAATTGTCAATCCCGGAATCACAAAAAGGGTCCGAGATTGGATGCACTAGTCGTGACTACAATATATCATTAAACATTTTTAAAAAAATCTAAATCTTTATTTTATTTGATAATATTTTTGGTAGAATTTTATTTTGAAAATATACAATAAATTAATAGTTAACGTTCTTGTCAGTAAATACCTAATCGTTATAATTTTAAAGCGTCTATATCAATTATGGGTTAGCGATATTTACTTGAAAACCTTGTAACTGTAACCAATATGATACGGACCGAGTTATTTGACCGAGTAAAACCTAAAACTTGTGAAGTGAGTACAGCGTATAGTGAGGTGGGGCAGTAGAATGTTAATATTCTCTACTATGTAAACAATGTTTAAATAATCTAAGATGAGTCGTTAAAAGCAAAACTTTTACCTTTCATGTTGATTTTACCCACTTAAGCGCGAAAGTAAGTGCACATTATCGTTTCCCATGGGAAATTTAGCACATTTATGATAATGCCAACTAGAAAACTAATTATATTTTTATAAGTTTTTTGTCCAATACACCTTCAAAATAAATGGCAGACGTTATTTAAAGATAAACATTGGACTTTATCAGCGATCAAAATGTAAATTTATAGGGTGTGTATGTAAGAAGATATTTATTCTTTTAGTGGTCTTATTTTGTACCCTAAGTGCTTATAGAAGTAACCTTTAGAATATATATATATATTTGATAGCGTAAAATTATTCACTTGAAATTGTTTTAAATTGACTAATTTTAGTTGGACTAAAAATAACGGTTAAATATACATTGACAATATCATACGCCTACGGAAAAACAATTATTTTTAGCTATATGTTTAAGTTTAATTTTGGATTTTGAAAATATCGAAGTGATCAGTGTTGAATTTTCATAATATGAATGTGTGTTTAATCATTGCCACTTGAAATGGCGGCTACGTGGCCGAGTGGTCAACGTCGTTGCAGTGGTGTAGAAAGGGTTCCTGCCGCCCATACACGGGTTCCATTCCCAGTACGGACAGTTTTATAATTTATTTATGAAAATCCATCAAAAGACATGGATCTATATGATGTCTTCAACTTCTTCCAACCCATCCTATCCTAAAAACTGTCAAAGCGAGAACGATTAGCTAACCACTATTCCTGTTCTATTCCTATTCTTCTATCCCTACTCTCTTTGAAAAAATTAAGGTTGAGCAACTGACTAACATGCAATTTTAGTAAAAACACTTTTGTGGAAATAAACTCCATTAAGAGCCTATATGTTTCACATTAGGAGCAGACATGGCTTAAAAAACTGTATTATTGTAAAATAATGTCAGTGGCGGATTAAACGCCTTAGGTGCAATCAGGGCCGGCGCCACCATACAGGCGAAATAGGCAACCACCTAGGGCGCAAACCATTGGGAGCGCTTAAATGGAGTATGAAAATTGTTTTTATATGCTCTAATAATAATAAATAATAGCACGCTATATTTTATTTTGATGTTTGTATTTGTTCGTTGTAAATATGCAACGTATTATATATGATTCGAAAAAGATTGAGCTACTGAGCTACAAACAGTTCACGAAGAACAACTTTTGATGAGAAACCTTCATGGAGAGACCACATGCTCCACATTGGGAGCGTAAATGGATATAAAAGAAATATTTCTATGATCCCAAGTTATTTTTTTGATTATTTCGAAAAAAATGGGAGGATTTGCTAAAAATGAGGCGTGCCAATAATTGTTGCCTTGGGCGCCAAGTCACCTCGCGCCCTACGCGCCTAAGATTCGGAAGCCCCATGCACGTATGGGGTAATCCGCCACTCTATAATAAAGTAAAGAACTTTTTAGTTTCTTCACTGAAGTTTTAAGACAGTGACGTAACCACCATGGCCCGAAGCGTAAGCGGTGAGCACGGGAACTTGGGGTCGGATGGGTGGCTTTAATTTAATATTCCTAATAAATATACTAGTATTGTTTGTATATAACTTCCTCCCTGCGTCCAGTAGAAAAAAAAACCCAACCTCAGGTATGAAATTTTTAAATTAAGAACTAGAATCAATGTTTCCTTTATTAACTAATAACTTTAAGATAGTTGATTATTCTGAAGATGCTTCTCAAAGAGGCGTAACACGTGTCAAAATCATTGGAATAACAAAGTTATCAAATTATATTTTACATTCAAAATACATTTCCACAATGCTACCGCCGAATCCATCGAAAATAGTAGATATGTTGTCTTTAATTTTAATTCGACTGTGGAAAGGGAAAATAACGTAATCCAAACGTAACAAATTTTAAATGAGACCCCAAAAAACGTTTTTAGATAATTTTGGGCCAATCCGCCAAATTATGAAATATACACATCCTTGAAGTGCACGTAGATTTATAAAATGGTGTTCAATTGACTTTATCCAATTTTTATTTTATATATTCTAGAAGAAAAGCTTTTTTAAATCCTTTTTCCTGGGTGCAGTTTTAACATGCCCTTATTTTTTCAATCTTAAAAGCTAAATTAAGAAACTAATTTTGGCATTTGCAGCTTATATACTTTTAATAGAACGTGTATCGAGTTGTATACGATGTGATTATTGCAAAAACTGTTGGTTACGTCCTTTTTCTTTTCCAAAGTCGATATGTATTTATGTATGAATTCTTTCGACTCTTAAGCAATAAAATACCACCGAGAATCCAATTTTAATGAATATGGTAGCATCAGAGACAAGTTTAGTTATTTTTCGTCTACCTTTTTGACATTGCGTTTTATTTAATAACACTGTTCCACTTGGCGCTCGAAATACTTTTTCTTCGTAATTGTATACTCAAAAGGGTCACCATCAATTGTTGTCAAATAGATTTCAGACTCCGCAGCTTATGTTGTGTAGCGTTTTTGTTTCGACAGGTTTAAACATCAAAATTGTAAAACTGGTGACCCCTAGACGGGAAAATTACCGTTTAAATAATACTAAAGTGTTTCGACTCTCAGACGACCTTTGACCATTCTTAAAGAACATATTTTATTTAGTAACCAATATAAATCGTTCCAGTCTCTTTTTTATAAATAATAAAACAGTTCGTTTTAATTTTATAATGAATAGCACGATCATTATCCTCCAGCAGTCTTTCAGTAAAATTTCATGATCAAACTATTTTAGTTATTCAATTATATCAAAAAAAAACTTATTCCAGAAAAATTCAACCGAAAATTAAGTTTTATTGCATTTGGCAACTACTGTTATAAATATAAACGTAGCTCGACGGTTGTCTGTCCAGGGCCGACGCCAGACGATTTGGCAATCCAGGCAAGATTGTTTTTCGCCGTCCGAGTTATAAAAGTTTAAAACTTTTTTGTACTCACACCACATTAGGACCGCCAGAGCACCTGCTGCACCTACTATGCCTATCCCCATATCTCACTGTGCCCACCTTATTTATAGCGCCGTTTTTTTTTTATTTTTAACTTTTTAGTTCCATACTGGCGGCTAGTATTTATTTTTTCTTTTAAAACCTGCCTTTCTTCACTAATAATATATTTTTATTATATGTATAAACTTGAAAGAGTTTTGATACATATTTCAGTGTAAAACAATAATTATGGAGTATGCTATGCCACATAGATACCAATAGTTTTATTTATTATTTATGGTATTTTTTGTCACAAGTGATTTAAAATATTCGAAATTGAGTTGACTTTTTTTATACGATTTATTTTTTATCTCAATTTTATATACCTAGATATATTTTCATAATGGTTTTAAAAAAATATTTTTTAATAAAACCTACGAATAGTGTGGAGAGCAAAAAAAATGATATTTACATAACCGACTGATAATTGATTTCTAGTAATTATATTGACATTCAATAATTTCTATGAATTTCAATGTATTCATATGAAATTTTAAAGTTACTGTTTTTTTTCATTTGAGGTGTCGATTAAGGATAATAAATTTTACAGCTTGATTGACGATTGTAACTGCAACACAAACATATTGAAAAACTTCAGGTAACACAAGTATAGTTTTTCATAGTATTAGTATTTACAGCCGCAATTGAGTTAAAAATCAGTTAAATTATATTTTATTTTTGTTCTCAACATATTATTACTTTGCATAAATATTATATCACCAATTAATAATATGAGAGGCAGCAGGAGTCGTACATTCTATAAAGTTGAACTCTTTGCCTTTTTTAAGCCCGACAGCATATATCGATAGTGAATATCACAAAACAAATTTTATTGATTTCGACTATATGTTACTTCAACAAAAATTAAATGGACCACTTTAACTTACAGCGAAATAAAGAAATACAGCCCAGTTGGTTAGAGCTTGCTCTACTGATCACGCAGGTCTGGGTTCGATTCCCGGTAAGATCAGTGAATTTGAGAATTATTAAATTCAAAGTTGTAATCGAAGACTTGGTGTTTGTGATGTCAATTTACATTATTTCCTCTCCTCCCATCCTTTTGATCCTTAAATAACTGGATGTAGCAAAAGCGATTAGTTAACCACCAGTCCTGTCCTAGCTTTATCCTTCTTTCCCTACTACTCACTTTGAAAAAAAGTGAAGTTGAGCGAATGAGTAACAAACAGTTCTCGTAGAAAAAACTTCTGTTGAGTTACCTCCATTAGGAGGCCATATGCTCCACATTGGGAGCGGAGATGGATAAAAATGTTAACTGTTTTAGTCAAATGCATATTTATAGAGGTACAGAATATTGTTTTTTTCTTTCAAGTTTTTACTTCTGATTAGTCTTGTCCATTTTTCTATACATAAATATTAGAATGATTGCAAGAATAAATAAAAATTCTTTTTTCTCGCCTACTGATATCGTTGGAGTTTGGCAGATCGACTAGAACTATATTGAACATAGTAGCAATTATTACATTCATGTTGTACCAACCTAAAAAGCATGTAAGCAGCATATACAAAAATCATTACACATGCTATACAGGCGTTGAGCAATAGAGTTCTGGTCTATTAAAGTCCGGAAACTAATTAATTTGAGAATAGCCCCTCGACTGTCATTGCTAAAGATTGGTCAATATGTCTTACCGGAAAGTTACTTTGTATCAGGATCAGTATGTATGGAGAATGGCGATGACCTTAGTTATGGACCTGAAAAGTTTGCATTGGCAACTAAGAATGAAAAACAGATGATAGTAGATAGCAAAAATTTATTAAATAACTAAAATACAATTCAAACATATTTTAAATAGCTATATCATTATGTAGATAGTATGTATTTTAAAAGTCTTCCACATTATTCACATATATTTTCATAATATTCTGACATACGAATTTAAGAAAAAAAACATTACAGTATGTCCACATACACGAATAGAAATATGCAACAAAAATAATTGCATTTCATGAAATCAGGTACTTTTAAATTATTGTACTAGTAATATTTATAAAATAATTGTAACGGCAAGTTACCTAAATAAACGGATTAAGTTATGTTTTGATACAATCGAGGAAAATCTGCTGTATCATAAACAGAGGTTTCGTATAAAATTAATATCACTCTCACAAGTAAATGTGAACGTTCACAATTAATGTACTACTAAAATCAACAGCTTGCACTCTTGCACGCCCGGGGCATCTTGGAAGAATTGAAGTGTACTATTATTTGGAAACACAATATGAATTAAGTAGTGGTCGTCACACAGTGAAGAACAGGTAGAGTGTGTGGGCCCAAGAATCACTTTCCTTTCAATACATTTATAATGGTTCTTCAATGATAAAGTGCAAAATTATTGTATGTCCAGTTTTATATGTTTTGAAATACCAGTTCATTCATATTTGTTAACTATTTATGGTTTAAAGTGAGAAATTTTTAAACTTGCATACAACTTTTTTCCATGAGAAATGTTTTTTTTTATCATAAAGATATGAAAGTTTTGTTGTGTGGTAAAATCTGGACGTACAATAATCTTAGCACAAAAACATTAACATATATATTTGGAATAACGACAGGCTCCGCCTTATTGTTTATATGGAATAATTATTTAAACTATTTATTACCATTAATACCCATAATTTGTTTTACGACTGTATAAGTAATTTTTTTCAACTATATTTAGCACAAAATCAAATAAAATTTAAATGCAACGATTCAATAATCAAATATGTATATTTTTCAATACAAATTTATTTTCATTCAACAAATGTAATATTTGAAACAAGTATAAAGTTAATGATTTAATTTGTGCTATATAATAAATGCATTTTATGACTTATATATACGTCATCAAAAATTAATTGGAAAAATACAAACAAATATTCAACAAAAAAGTCCATTAATATGACCAAGTCTCACAATTTTGGGTAGCAATTTTGACTAACCTCTCCCCACTGGCAAAAAAACTTATCACCCATGCTTAAAAAGGGTGAAATTTTGATGCTCCCTCCTTTTTTTAAATATACAATTCTCAATATTTTTGAGAAAGAATGTACATGTGTATCTATTTTATTGGTGTTTTAATATTTGTTATTTTAGATCCCTCAACCCCCTAACGGTGTGGACATCAAATATGAACGGCCTCTTTGATGATTTTTCCGATTTGGAATAAATGGATAAATACCATCAGCCCTTCAATATTTAACTTATAGTTATTATTCTACTCTCTCACGCAAACTCTGGATAAAAATAAATATTTAATATTTCTTACACAAATAATCAAAATTACATTATCAATTACCAAACCCCACACAATATTTTTAAATAAATAAACATTCATAAATTAAAATATAACAATAACGAAAATTATATTTCGTTCAAATAGAGCAAAAGCTAACTAGATACAAGAAAGAGTATTTAGAAAATCCACATATTTAATTATGGTAAAATAAGGTTACGATGGATGAAACGATAGTAAAAAAAAAATCCTTTACAGGAATGGTGGTTATCACTGGAGACAAAACCTTTTCTATGTTAACTAAAATGTTACCACTATAAATGAGAGATAATTGCATTTAATTTTTTTTTTTTGAATGAGCCTTTCAATAATAAATATCTCTTTTCATATATTTACTGTTATGTAAAAGGTACAAATCAATTTTTAAAATACATATGAATTAGATTAAAATAGGAATGCATATTATGTATCAATATTCCTGGATTGTCGTATTGTATAAGTGTAAACATGAATTGGGTATCTCTACTGTATTTTTGCGATATAAGTATTACATAATATATTCATTCAATAGATAAGACAGCAGCAAACTCTACATTAAGATGGAGGACAATTGAGCAGTCAGCTGTGACGCTGCATTATTTATATATGAAAGAAAAAATCAGTTTTGTCTTCAATACCTTTGAGGATGTTATTAAAGGAAAGAAGCAGACATTTCCATCTATGCCACCCTCTCCTCAATGCTAAACATAGCACGTGACCATATTTTTTGCCAAATTATATTTTTGCCAACGTTTTTGTCTTAGCTTAAATAATGCATGAAATATATATATTTTTTTAATACAAGTTGAAGAATATGTGTATAAGAAGTCAAGTTATTTGAATAAAATCGTTGAACTTTTACTTTTATAAATAGACAGCAAGACTGAGCATGTTTTCGGTGTCCTGTGCACTTCATCCGGGCATGAAGGGTTAAGTATGTAAAATACTACATTGTAAGGATGACAATACAAAGATAATTTAAAAAAAATGAAGAATCAGAAAATAGCTGTTGGTACCAATTTGGAATTTGATGGTAAGCATATTCCAGAAAAATCACAAGAACTCTATTCAAAATTATAAATTATGAACAACGCAAGAGGACCAGGTTACTACAGAAGTTGGCGAGACAGTAGGTGTTTTAGAGTTAGTATAAAATTATGTGTATGTAAATATCTGAAAAAATTTGAATGTTCTGTGGCATTGCAATAACAAGCTTATGTATATTTATTAGAGTTATAAAATTGAAAAAGCAAACCCAATTATATTTCAGTTGATTGACAATATAAGCATCATTTTTTAAATCAGTACAAACTCAAATACTGTGATTACCTCAGTACGTTTATGGTAGTCACCAACTTTTGTCAATAGCCTTAAGATGTATTTTAGTTACTAGCAAGTCTAGTTTTGATTATAATGTTACTATTTTGAGCAGACAAGTTCAATAAAAAACAATTTGATAATCTACCCAAACTATCACACTGTGCGAAATATATTGGACGTATTTTTCAGATTAAGAAAATAAAATATATTCAATTTAAGTCATAAATAATTCCAATTAAAATAGCACCAAAAAAATATACCCTCGGCCAAAGACGAACATAATTTAACATGCAAAAACAGCTTACTTATAAGGCACATTATTAAAAAATTTATAAAACTGTAAAAAATCTAAATCATATGATCATTTTTTGCCATAACTATGCTAAATAAAATTATGATTAGCTACCAAAAATTTATCCAAAAGAACTAAAAATGCTACCTAACATGATGTTTTAATTTACTAAACTTGAAACTGAAATAAAAATATATGGAACACATCAAAAATTAGTAAATCAAAAACAATTTCACATAAATGATTAAAATGTTTGCATTATATTCACATAATATATGATGAGAAGATTGAATAGTATTTATTACTCTAGATCAGGGGTGAGGAACCTTTTCTTCTCTAAAGGCCGCATTCATTTTTTAGATTCGACATAAGGCCGCAGTAAACATTGACTAGGGAATCTTTGGCCGGAAAAAAATTCATGCCAATTTCTAAAGCCCAGAAATTTGTGGATTTCCCAAAATTATCAGCGAGGGGCTTTTTTTTCTTAGGTTTTCCACGGATTTTGACATTGAAAATCCAAAGAATTTACGGATTTGCCCAAATAAGCAGCGTGGCACCTTTTTTTAGGTCTTCCAGAAATTTTCAAATCCAAATCTCGAGAATTTACAAATTTACAAAAATTTACAGAATTTCAGAATCGGCCAGAAGGCCGCACCAGGATAGCCAAAAGACCGCATGTGGCCTTAAGGCCGCAGGTCCCCCACACCTGCTCTAGATCTTCATTAGTAAATAGCGACTTCAATGCTACAGCAATCACAACATTAAGATATTTGATATTATAGCAGAGCCTCAGTTTATTTCATAATATTTATAAGTTAATCAATTACGCCAAGTCCTCGTTACCCGAGGATAATTGGTACCAAAAAATACCTGTTAAAGTGAATCCGCTTAAAAAGATGACCAAAATTAATTCTAGAAAGTAACTTTTGCGTTTTGTTCTTTGGGTAGATATTGTTACTTCTCCGCGAGCGATGTAGCAAAAAAAATCCGGATTTGAGATTTTTTGCATTTGTCTATAAATTAGTAACCACGGAGACTCGCATAAAAAATACTCAGATAATTATGACGTCTTTTTATATTCGACCATCTCATCTATTATTGAATCCAGAAAAGCATATAAAATTATTTGCAATTTTATAATTGAATGGATATGCATACATACAACTAATATTTATAGACCAGATAACAGTGCCACTCGCTTACACAGACATTCCGTCACCTCTGTCTGCTCATTTTGTGCCATTCCCAAGCGCTGTGACGAGTTAAATCAAAACAAATAATGTAATTATAATTGTAATAAACATCTCAATTTTAATAATTTAAGATTTCGACTGAAGGTGCTTGGTGGAATTTCAATATTAAATTTGAATCATTCAAATTATGTACACTCCCACAGATTTTGTCACTAACGACCCGGGTTTCGCCTTTCGGCATCCTCAGGCGCTCAAGCGCACGGATGAACTTGAACTGACAGTCCGTGACAGTTCAAGTTCATCCGTGCGCTTGAGCGCCTGAGAATGCCGAAAGGCGAAACCCGGGTCGTTAGTGACAAAATCTGTGGGAGTGTACATAATTTGAATGATTCAAATCTCAATTTTATATACCTTGAATTGAAGCAAAGGTTTTTAGGATACTATGTTGCTCACAAACTGAGGATTTACTTTCAGTGGTATATTTCCACATTCGGTTATCAAACTTAAAAAAACACCCATCTACACTATTTGATCGAGAACAGAAATTTGAAAAAATAAACATTCATGGACGCCAATACTGGCAATCTGAATATTAAAAATATCTTCAATTAACGCTTTGTCATCCGTCTGGATTCATCATCAAGTGTAATAATTATCTACTACATAATTTGGTCCTATGCTTCGATTGATAAAATATAAAAACATAACCGGTTGTGTATTTGGTTTGGGAACTACTATACACAGGATTTTCAAGTTTTATTCTGTTTAAACTTTTGAAATCTAGCTTTTAGACCACCCTCTCTCTTTGGCTCATTTTGAATTTTTGATATTCTTTCTTCTTGGGCTCTCTTTGCTTCTTTCAACCTGGAAAAAAAATACATGAAATCTCAAAGGAAGGCTATTGAAAATGTATTATTTATATCTAATTAGCAGAGCAATTTTTCCTTGCCCCACCCCTTACCTTATACAAAAAGAGAGATTACAACCAGTTTCGGTGTGATGTTCGAATATAAATTACACGTTGGAAACGGACATAAAACACATTGTTGTGTTAATCCTTTAGGTGTTACAAAATATAGCACTGCCGATCTATCAGCGCATATGTACATGTATTTCCATTTGTAACATTCAAAGAAGTATCTGGTATGTTTACCTAAATAATTTATTTTAATCTGCTGAATCTGACAGGAGAATCGCAAATCACATGTTTAATTACTAATACGAAAACACTATTAATGTATTTACTACAGTTGGAAAACAAAAATATTAAGCAATCAAAAAACACTCTGTACTTGTATTCTATATTCATCAATCTGTACTTACTTTTCTTTGATAATTTTCTGCTCTTCTTTCTTCCATATATCTTTAAAGTCTATACAAAATTGTGACCATAAAACAAAGAAATCCTTAGGAGAGGAATCTTCTAACGGCCCAGATCTAGGTGAAAATTGATAAAACTTCATCGTATGTATAAATTTACTTTGGCACTCGGTGAGATTATCTTTTTCCAGCGTTAACTGTTTATCTGCTGATTCTAAGAAGGTGGTCATTTTATCTTTGAAGGGTTGCATGTTTTCTTCACTCGAAGCAGTTGTCACTTTTTCAGTTTTACAGCGACAACCTGAAAAAGACACAAACCCAAATAAATTGAAGCTTATCATGAAGATCATACACACCTACGTATTTCATTTTTGACATTTCATATTTTTAAGATTCAATAACTTAAATTATGTATTGAAACTGAACAATTGTAACGTGTGATATGCCAATTCACTAAACAAACATTGTTCGCGGTCAAATAACGAATTAGATGTCAACTCGCAGTGTCCAAGTTGCGCCTTAATGACTTATTTGGCACGTCTACCGCATATCATTGGGTAAGAACTAAATGTCGGTAACTAATATGGAATGGAGATATTGTTCTCCAAAGAAAATGGAGAAATAAAAATGATCCCTCCATAATTAAATAAAGCCGTTGATTAAATAATTACATACTGTTCAACTGTTTCTCAAGAGAAGTGAGATCTAGTTTAACATCGTCGAAGAGAACCCAAGACGCTCTGTCGATATCTCCAGGTTCCGGGATTGGAAAAGGAGCTCCCGATCCTTCGTCGTAGCGAGACATGTAGGTGCGCACTATGAAGTGCAGCAGTGTCACACTCGAATCTTTAGACTGAAAGATCAAAAAATATATCTTATTTTATTTCATTACGATGAATTTTCAGTGATATCTAAATGCGATTTGTATTTGATCCCCACAAGCAGAACTATATAAATAAAATAAATACACTCCAACAAATGCAAGATTCATTACCTTTACATCCCGAAGTTTAGCAAGAATCTCTAGACCGAAACCATCCGCCTGTCCTCTCTGTCTGTTCCCACCGTTCATGTAGTTTCCGAGGGTGAGAATGAGAGCAAACAATTTTTTTAATCCTTCATTTGTTATGAGAAACTGAAAAAGAAGATGAGAAACTGATTAAATGCTTCAATGTAACAAAAGTGAACTCAGAAGAAATTCAGTATGTCAAAATAAAGTATGAATTAAAGTTACTAAATAATCTCAATAGCATAAAATTTTATCTGATAACTTGGTTATTCCAATAAATAGCGGGCTGTACGCACAGGTGCTGTCACACGCGATTATATAGTTGTGTACGCTTTAAAACCAAAAAAGGGTGTGACTTTTTTTGTGTCCAGTTATAAAAAATATTGAACCATTCATATGTTTTGCTAATCGGACCTAACCATCTCTGTAAAAAAACAATAGATTTCCAGATAATAATATACAAACCAAGGACGGATGATCGGTAACAAATACATTATAGACTTAAAAGACATTGTTGTGTCGTGATATGCGACATACTGCATGGAGTTTCACAGTGTCGGCAACGGTCACATTTGTCGGCAAAGGCCAAAAGCAAGCTGGTTTCGCGACACTTGCGACAACTCTTTTTCTAACCTATATGTCTGTCTCCCCACTGTAAAGAGATTATTTAGTCTTGTCTTCATATGAGCGCCGAACCTATACAATTAGTCATATTTATTTGAAAAAATACTAACATCGCAGGTTCTTTTGATGTTATCCAATTTGTTTGTAATAGTAGTGATGGAATCGTCAAACTCGGCTTGGAACGTAAAACATGAAATACGATCGGCAAAATTTTGAATTTCAGATAAGTCTAGAAGGAAATTTTCAGGCTTATCCAATGGAATGGTGGGATTATTTTTTATGTGCTCTTTTATATTAGCTAGCTCTTCGGGAGTCGCTCTCTGAAAACAAAAATAACATAATTAATCTATAAACACTTGAGAAAGGCAATTGGGCGGGTCAAGACTTGTATCGCAATCAGTCAAAAATATTTTCACTCCTCATCCTGGTGATATACTGACATGGTAATTGAAAATTTAACATAATTGGAGTTACTCATTAGATGAATTCCATTGTATGTATATTTTTATCACTGCGATAGATTTCTAATACCCCAAGAAAACAGATTAAAGAAAAAGGTTGTAAAAATTAATTATTTAGCCTAGAAATGGTAATAGAAAAAAGTGTTATTCGGTAAATATGCTTTATGCAGTGTCATTTTTCTTTG
Organism: Himalopsyche anomala; assembly: GCA_031772345.1. Classification (NCBI taxonomy): domain Eukaryota; kingdom Metazoa; phylum Arthropoda; class Insecta; order Trichoptera; family Rhyacophilidae; genus Himalopsyche; species Himalopsyche anomala. Next base: position 23,718,149 of record CM062828.1, read on the forward strand.
CAAAAAAATAATTAATGCTCTTAAAAAAACATTGTTATTTAGAAACATTTAATATGGATTTGGTTTTGAAAATAAATCTAACATTGTAATAAGGAAAACTGATAAATTATGCAAAATATGAAGTATTTTCACGAAAACATATCCATTCTTCAAAAGTTGTTATATTTAGTCTTTTATTCAGAGATCGACAAAGAACCTCAATATCAATAATATAAGTTTAGTTTAGTTCTTTAAATATTTTTACGACCAGTTTCATATAATATTTAAATAATAATATATTTATCAGTATTCATAACAATGTGTGATTTATTGCCAAAATCAAAACCGCAATAAAAGTGTCGTTTTTAATAACATCAAGTAATTAGTTGCAGAGAAAAATAAGAATAAGCATGTTTACTCATATACAATGCTTGACATACCGCTTCATAAATCTGTTGCAAAGCTTCCAAATTGACAACCGTCGTATCAAAACTGTAGATGGCGTGCTCGATCTCTGTGAAATCGACGTGCAAACTTTGAGCGAGGATTCCCACATTTTGAAAACGCTTGCCGTCCAAAATTTTAGCAGCCTGAATCTTGGAGGGCTTTTCAATTTTCTTTTTGGTTGGCTTTCTTGTGATCACTTGGCGAGAGAAAAGATCTGCGAATTCATTAATGTTTTCCAACTTGGTTTCTTCTATTACCTGAAGTAATAACATAAAATAAAACATAAATAAAAAAAAAAATACTTTTACATTTTTAAAAATGTAAGTTTGGAAATAATAATCCACTGTTTGAGGATCAAACTCGCTGTAAATTTTGCATTTATAAAGTGTAAGTGGAGAATTATCCCATAAGCGCATGAAGCGCGTACTCGGGACCTCCAAATCTTAGTGGCCTCAAAAAAGTATAAATTATAAAAAGTTCATATATTTAAAATTTAGTTTACAATTTGAACTTTTATTCTACTTGGAATTTTGAGATGTCTTTATGTTATTTGAAAAACAGGGCATCCAAATTTTATTGCGCTTTGTGCTAATCCGCCACTGCTCCAAAGTGATTGACTAACAATCAATCCTTGAAATATTATAAAAATATACTGAACCTATTCAGATTTTAGAATTGAATATTGAGTCATTGATTCACATCTACTTCTCGTTGAAAATCTACTATTAAAATACTAAAATATTCACCTCAGTAATGAAAATGGTGAGATATTATGTAAAAATATTCAAAATCTAAATAATTAAATTGTTGTGAAAGTCGATAAGATAAATGCGCAAAAATGTTCAGAGTATTGTATGTGTTTGAAATAAATTGAAATTTCAATTTATACAATTTTAAGTTATACTACAGAAGATGGTGCATGTAAAATGAAGTGAAAACTCACAAGCCAGAGGGGTTTATTTTCTGTAGGTTTATCTTCTTCTGGGGTAATAACAGGCGGTGGGTCTGATGGTGCAATTATACGAGTCCAATAAAGAGGCTTCATGGGCACAGTAGGATTGACAGGATCCTTTCTCATCGCTAAAAGAAGGTAATAACAAATCTTGAGAAAGAGTTTTTGTATTGAAGTTTTTATGGTTTGGTAATGGTATGTAACCAGGGCCGGCCCTAAGCGTGTGCGAAGTGTGCGGCACACAGGCGCCGGCTCTAAAAATAATCAGAGGGGCGCAGATTTTGGTTTTTTGAGGCGTCGAACTTCGGCCGAAGGCACCTTGCACACGGGGGCAAGAATCCACGGGCCGGCCCTGTATGTAACTAATCAATTTTGATGACACATGCATACACTAACGAGACTAATTTTACCCGTCATTTAACGCAAAATGTCTTTTTACTAACTTATGTTAGAAGGTTGGACAACAAATATTACTTGCAATCATTGCCAATATTGTTCATAATATTTATGTTTGTTTATATGTTCAACGTCAGTACTCTTTACAACTTTGTTTCATAACATAATTGTTTAAAAAAAATAGTAACTAAACCCATTTAAAAATATCATATACATGACATTCTTTGTATCCAGGTCTATTATTTTATAAACATTTAATATAAAATAGATACAAGAAACAATTCACTCACTGGCTCTATTCGGAGGATTCCAACCACCAACAGGAGGAGCTGGCAAAGGTGCAGGAGCCATTCCAGGCATCGGGGGAGGCGGGATACCCATACCAGGGGGAGGTGGTGGGGGTGGACCCATTCCAAAGGACAGCGGCGGTGGAGGAGGAAGAGGGGGTCCATCCGCAGGGGGTCCAGGACACATGCCTGGCATTGGTGGTGGAGGTGGACCTGCTCCAGGCATGGGGGGTGGAGGGGGCATTCCTGCCATAGGAGGTGGTGGAGGAGGAGGTGGTCCTGCATCTGAACCTGGCATTGGAGGAGGCGGAGGACCAGCACAGGCAGTCGATAAAGGTAAAGACATAATATTGTCATTAGTATGAGGCATAGCAGGAGGGGGAGGAGGCGGTGGAGGTGGTGGAGGTGGGGCCGGCAAGGGTGCCAATGTAGGTGACGGTAAAGGGTATTCATCATCAGAGGTAGGCATTGGGGGCGGCGGAGGAGGAGGCGGCAGCGGTGGATCAGAATCTGGCTTCAAAGTGGGTGATGATTCTGGAGATTTCTGAGGACTTATTTCATGTAACGGAAGGGCGTTAACAGCAGATTCAGCACAAAGGACTCTTTGGTCTTCCACGTCAGTGGGTGATGCATTTGCCACTTTTTCATTGCTCGAATTGCAAAATTCATCATACGATTTGATAAGACTTTGAGGATAAACATCTTGGGTGATCGATAGCTGATCAACATCATCAGAAATTCCATCATTGTTGAAAAACGGAACAGCCCTCTCAATTTGTCCAAAATTTTTATTATCTAAGATGTCATTCTTGCGTTCGCCATCGGGCGAACCAAAATCTCTGAGGGCGTTCTGTGTCAAGTTTTGTATTTGTGCAAGTGTTGTGTATCTGTCCAACTCTCTCCTCAAGACGTTGACCTGTTCCTCCAGCTCTCGAACCCGCCGAGAGTTATTGCGAAGCTCGATATCTTCATTATCGATATTAGAATCTTTTAAGCTTCGGTCGTTTAATGGCGACTTTGTTTTATCTTCATCTATTATATTTTGGTCTCGACCGGGACTTGGAAGATCCGTTTTCTCAACAGTTTCATCTGCCAAGAGCGAGTTTATTTTATTCTTTCGAGAATTGGGGGCCACCTGATCAGGAGGTTTCTGATTGTGCGGAATGTCCTGAACAGGGGGCCAGGAGACGGTTTGTATCCGTCCAGGAGTGGCGGGAGGCGCCACAGGCACTTCTGTGTGTGCCCAATAATACATCAAATCGGGCTGAAAAGTAAACAATCAAAAAATAAAGCAGCCATCGAAATAATTATCATTCTGAGACACAATTGTATCAATTTAAACCAATTAAGGGAAATGAGCTGCAAGTATTATATGCATTGCAATATAAGCAGATTATTTGCATATTTTTCAAAACGGTTGTACAAATTGATGCAAGTCAAATTACTGCAGGTTAGCATATTAAAATTATTTTTTAACCAGGTTTTTATTATTTCGCTATGGCGAGAAATTTTTATTAATCATTATATTTTATCCATCATTCGCAAACAACTCTTGGAATAAAAATATCATTGGAATTCATGTCCTGGATTCAAATGACTATACATTGAATGGAAGACAAAAAATAATTCAGGATGTGAATCTAGAATCTCAAATAGAATTTGTATAGCTAAGCTACAGGAGTGAGGAATGTTGAATATTAAAAAATAAAACACTTGTGTGCTAATCTAACTATTGGTTACTCATTAGACTTGCTCTTATTTATATTTTACAATTGGGTATTTTTCTATTGCAAAGGTGGATCACAACACCAAGCCCTCCCTTCTGGTGTGTATGCAATAAACAGAGCTGTGGAGTCGGAGTCGGACTCGTAAAAATCTAATAACTTCGAATCCTGCGCCACTGCATGCTACTAAACTAATTCTAAAAAAATAATTTAAGTTGTGTTTTAAGCTAAGGTCGGAATCATCTTATTTCCTAGCGACTCCAAAGCCCTGGTAATAAAACATAAAAATAATTGGACCAATAATTAAAAGGTTTTGTTTTAGTAACATGCATTTAGTTGACTGGTGATAATTACCCTAAAAATGGACTCATTGGGCGCATCCTTGTCGGGTATCTGCCTGAGCACCCCTGCCGCCAGAAGATGCGTGCAGTATTGCGCTCCGAGAATGCGGAGATCCTGGCCGGTGAGCAGCATTCGCAGATAGTGGTCGTCGGCGAACGCAGACGCGAACCAATTCACGAGCATTTGCCCTGCAAGAAGTGCAAACAATAATGAGCCGATAAACGCCTGGGCGTGTGTTTCGCAAGCCGCCTGCAGTGTTGTCATTTTACTCAACGACGCCCACGGCCGACTCGCCCGCCAATACACTCTTTAATATGTGGAACAGAATCGCAAGGCACTGCTGCCTACAATGCCTACTCCTTACACAGCGATGCGGAAACTCCGCCAGTTGAAATAAATGATTTGTCACGACATTTTAAAAAGGTGCTACGCGTGCGTAGATCAACTATCGATAATAAAATCACTTTTAAGTCAAAATTTCAAATACGAAATTGATTTCTTTTTCCGTCATTTTTTTAATAGGTCAATTCTCGGCATGTCAATCATATCGATAGCCCATATCAGTACTTCTCAAACGATGTGTCACGGAACAGTTACTAGTTACGTGGTCCGCGAAAGAACTGAAGTAAACCGCATTAATCAAGGCTCAACATTACACAATGACGATCTCATTATTGAATATGAAAATAAATCATATATTTATATAAACGTATTATTTTTAAATTATGTGAATTACACCAGACTGTACTAAAATATGACCACTGAGTTAAAAACAGTAACGCTCTCTTAAGATATCAAGTTTCCATACGAATGGTCAATGAAGTAATTAATGTATTATGACAACTCCTCATACATAGAAAGGGAGGAATTTAAATGTGATTTTAAATTTGTTTTATTATTAATGCGTACCACGCATTCATTTTGAAATTCAATGAATAAAAAGTGCAAGGACATCATTTCTCGTTGTGTATTTTTCTGTTTGTGAGGTATTTTACAAGAAAGCATTATATGTTTGAAACGATTACGAAAAAAAATCATTTACGAAATTTTAATAAAAAAATGTCATTTGGTCAACAGTGAGTTTTATGAAAATATACCAGTGATGACGAGTGAAGATGGAAGACATAATATAAATAAGAAAACACTGGAAAAAACTAACAAGTTGTACATGAAAAACTTGTATTCTCGTCGATTCTAGAGCCTTGGAATACGTGACGTAAAATAAATTACACTTTCGTCCAAGGTACAGTTCTGGCCTAAAAATATTTGATGAACTCTATACTGTTACACAAAAAGATTCCGCATCTACATTTAATCAATAAAATCTGTCATAAGCATAATTATAAAAATGACCATTAAAATACAATAAGAAGATCATCGATATTTGATAAACATATTTTTTAATATTGTTTGTTTATGTTTAAAAAAAAATAGAATTGTATACTGAAAAGACGACTGATCAGATTATCTTTGTAAAACTTTAGTCACTATTTAACTTTTACACCCTCCTAATTAATTACGATATCATAATGGCGGGAAACATAAATCAGTTATCGATAACCCCGAATCTGAATTTTAAATATTCATTTTATCTTTACGTTAAAATAGTCGAATATAAAATATCGTATTTGAATTCAGAGAGCATGAATCTTTTCAACAGTATTATGTTAAAAATAATATATAATATTTAAAAGCAATACTTTTGTGGGGCGCTGTTTACACCGACGGAATAAACAAAGTAACTAATGGATAAGCAGATATCTGAGTAGGTATGTCACTTTAAAACCGCTAAACGCGTCTAGTTTCTGTTTCTAATACAAGCCTACGTAAAGAGAGGGGCGCCGACATTTCAAAACATGCACAAAGTTATGCTATTTTTTAAATGCGCCGATATGATACAATTAAATTTCGCACTCGCAACACCAATTCTTTTCGTAACATCCGCCGAATTTTGCTTTATCGCCTCTTCATTTTTAATTATCGCGCAGCCAAGTTGCACAAATATAAGTATCAGACATTTCGATTACGGCTGGGTTATCAATCACAGAAAAATCGGATACCTAAGAAGCAAGTGGCATGACAGAACCGATAAAAAAAATCTAAATTGATACCTGCGTTTTCCAGTGTTTTCACGGCAGTTATGACGGGGACACTCAAATTGTAAGCGTAATCAGGAACACACTTCTTCTCACAATAAACCACATAAGAAACGCATTCTTTTAGCAAATAGACAATCTTCATTTTACACTTTTTCCCATAGTAAACGTAACGCGAAATGGTTAAATTTATATTCACTTTCAGCAACAGATGTAAGGTTCCCGGTTTGGGCAATATTGCGGGAATCCGGGCGGCCCGGTGCGCCCGGGAAACATTGTGCAATTCACAGTGCAATTTCTGCAGATATAAAATTCTCAAAAACAGAAATATTTCGACCAACTCCATATTGTGCTTGAACCGGTAGTTAATGGCGCCGACATCGCACCTCAAAGTGGGGTTATAATAAAAGTGCATTGTTGCAATTGGCTATGACATAACAATAATAATAAATTAATAAAATAAACAATTACTGAGCCACGGACACGCGTTAAATGCGTCATGCGCGCGATTCTGTCTCGACAAGCAGTGAGGTGTAAATAACTAACATCTTGATAAAAACTTCCTATGTGTAAGGAAAATAGACATACTTACATGTACTCACCTGATTATCTTAAGAGCTACGCATTTTTCTTTATCTTAGAATACCGATAAAGTTAAAAGTAAGTATTCTATGCCAAGTGTTTCGTAAGTATATTTTTACAACTAACGGAAGTATGTTATGGGTCTGTATTCATTATTAAAAGTAGTAACTATCTAAAATACTAAATATACATTAAATCATAAAAAAATAGCGATGTATTGGAATAAAATAATAACGAATGCTTTTAACTAGGATGTTTTTAAAATCATATTTAGCTCGATTTTTTCAATTGTAAATAAGTCACTCAATTTTTTTTAAAATTATAGATGTCGCTGTAGATCGTTCCACACATCCTTAAAACAGCCTACAAAGTACGTAATGTGAAGAACAGTGGAAGGTAAACCTGAGATGGCTGTCAGAAAAATAAGTTTTTAAATACCTATTTCGGAACCGAGTGATGTCTAATTAAAATTAGTAAACAGTTCATTCCGTACAAGATTTTTCCGAACACGATTTTTCCGTACATATAAACTTCCATAAATTAAAAACAAATTTAATAAAAAAAATATTGTTTTGGGTCAAGGGTACAAAATATTGTAAGTAAATGTTTAAATGACATATATATGTATATTGTACGTATGTTTATATCGGTGGTGTAGGAAGGCGTTCTGCCGCCCGGAGCGGTTCTTAAATTTGCCACCCCCCATTATTTACTTTATTTTTTTCAATCACTTCTACAATTTTTTTCTATGGACTAGCAGTTTTGATTTCAGATGGCTTCATTTTTTATGCATAAATATAATTTCTCGAAAAATACTGTATTTATTTTTGAAAATGCCGCCCTCAAAATTGTGCCGCCCGGGGCGGTCTCTACCGCACCCCCTTACTACGCTACTGGTTTATATACCCCGTATAATTTCGATGTCAAATCTCGAATATTAGAAATATTAAAATGTACGGAATATTTTATGTCCAGAGTGTTCTATGTAAGGAAGAGTCTTGTTCGGGAGAATCGGTGGACGAAGTTGTCTTCTAAGGAGAATTCGTATTCGGAAGAACCTCGTAAGGATGAATCCCGGAACCGTTAAAATTATACAATTACCACAGCATTATGAAAAATATTCAGTGAACAACTTCATGAAGATCAAGCAAGCGACCAATTACTGCATTGGTCACTCATGACTCATGACTGATCACGTGTGCACTTCCAATTGTTTTGAATGTGTTTCGACTAATTAAGTATTTTGATTTTACTCCCTCAACCATAAATATTAAAACATAGCGCTAGTTGCTGCTGCAAGTCAATCGAGGACTGAGGTGCCTGTCTTAGTAAAAACGTTGCCGACTGCTGGTTGGAGAAAGTAACACTATCCATACATATCAAAAGAGCGATTTTTGATTGACTCCCAATGTGGGCATGTATTCCTAATGCAGGTTTTCTTGATATATGTTTTTTTCTATGAGGGCTGCGAGTTTTTCAACCATTTTTTTCGTAAAAAAAAACAGGGATATGTATAAGGATAAAGCCAGAACGGGAATAGTGATTACTATGGCTCATTTTTAGGATCGGATAGGTGGGAGGTAGAGGTCTGCACGGGCCGAAATTTTACAAAATTACCCGGTCCGAGCCCGAAAAACTCAGGCCCGACCCGGCCCGGCCGAAGCTACTCCTCAGCCCGAAAAAACCCGTTGTTTAAAAATTTACAACAATTTACGATTCACTCTAGAACTGGTTATAATTAAAATTATCATGGCTGACTTACGAGACGAACGTAATCCGAAATATTTTTCTGAAGAAATAAATTCCTTACCCGGGCCCGGCCCGAGCCCGAATCTCAATTGCGCTTACGCGCCCGAACCCGAGCCCGAGGGCCAGGCCCGGGCCCGTGCAGACCTCTAGTGGGAGGGAAATCAGCTCAATGACCGGAAATTAGCTGTCACACACAACATGAAAAATAATATTTAGACATGTTTTCCAGCTGTGGCTTAAAGCAGTACTTCCCAAACTGGGAGCCGCCGCAGAACATGTTTTGTGTTCAGGGGGGCCGCATTATGTTTTTCAGATTTAGGGGGCCGTAGTATGGAAAGGTTTGGGAAGCACTCAGCCTCCGCGTGAACTTTCTTTTCTATGAAAAGCATTTTACGAGCCGTGGCAAAAGACAAATTTTAAATTTGAAAAGTAAACGCAGTTGAGCATTTTCGTAATAAATATTTGCTTTCTCATGTGAAATAGAAGAATTGCGCGGAATTGTACGAAATGGATAAGTCATCTTTGCTTCATAAATGTCAAAAAAATACCAAATAATTTCTCATTATCAATTGTGCATTGCATTGGCACATATTTCCACGAAAACACATGCTTTTGAAAAAAGATATTAAACTATGATTTGACGGCAATATCAATATCAATTGTAGAGTTTTCAGAATGAAGTGTAGTAAAAATATAATCATCATCATCCTTAAAAGTGGAGCTTAGATAATCTATGTATTATAGATGACTGTGGAATCGGAGTCGGGAGTCGTGAAGTCGAATGTTTTTTTCCGGAGTCGGAGTCGGATTTGGAAAAATCGAAGAAAAATGATTTTTAAAAATTGAAAAATTATTAGTCTATTCATCAATTGATTGGTGAAACGCACTAGAATTATTTGGTAGAATACAAATATTTATGTTGAACGGAAATGATTGTAAAAAAACAATTCGGAGTCGGTTGTTTAATTTAAAGCAGGAGTCAGTCGTATTTTTTTACCCGACATTACATATGAATACAATAAATAAAAAGTGCGTTTAAAAGTCCTGTATTCATATGTAAGATAATCATAAACCATATTTACAAGACTTACCTTCAAACTTTTCATAGATTTGAAAGTCCAACTTCTCGGGAACAAATTTTGGCTTGGACAATTTGGCCTCTAGGGTCGCCTTGTCCAGCGTGAGGGAAGCTACTTTTCGAAGAACATTTGAATCGCCGATTATAGGTGCATCGCTCATGGATGAGTGGCGCCTATGATCTCGCACGTCACTCCCTGAAAGCAGATGAACATAACACATCCAATATTAATTGCCGCTATTACAAAGTACCAAATTGCTATCTCTTTGTTTTCGGTTTGTTAACAGATGGTGTTAGCTATTCCATAAAAAGTAGCGAAAGACATACATACTCTGATCTAATGCATAACTGCATGAAGGAGACAAGTATTTCAAAAGCCAACAGAAAATAATTAAATGGCTAGTTATTTTTAAACAACAATGTGGAGTCCGCGACACCTTACTTCGGGCTTATGTTGCTGTCAGCTGAAGACTTTGTGTGGAAAACAAATAAAGAAAAGCCCCCTACGAGAATGAAACGAGGATGTATTGTCTGGGTTTATGTTGAACTTTGGTATAAGTTGGCAATAGTCCAGATGAAAAGTCAAGGTAGACTTACAAACTCAACAATAAAATTGGTATAATATCAAGCGCGGAAAAACAAATGAGGTTTAGGTAACTACAATTCACAACATTTCGTGGCAGCAAAATAATAAAGAATGTATATATTTTTCAAAACGAAGATTAATGGTGCTCTTATATTAATATATTTGAAGTATGATAAATATATCGGATAAATAGTCGGATTTTTCACAGGCCCTTGTTTGCGGAGCATGGGGAGGAGCTGGAGCAAATTCTTTTATACCAGAATGGAGCAAGTTAGTATATGGTCCGCTCCATGTTAGTGTTTAGAATATCATAAAACATAATAAATATAAAAAGCAACCATCGGTCATATTCTTATATAAATTAGAGTCCGGGCAGTAATAGAGCCCTGACACTAATCACGCAACACTTTCACGGCGAACGTAATAATTTTTGTATATTTTGCTCTGTATACTTTCGTAGTGTATTTGATAGGTTGACCTTAAAATTGCGACTGTATTCACTGATGTTATGAATTTATCCGTCAATTGTCAACGAGGTCGGTATTCGTCGGTTTAAGATGGCGTTACCTTAAATTTTGTTTCGTTTTATTCTTTCAAGTGTTTTATATTTGAGTAGTCATGTCCACCAATTATTCGTATATCCGAGCATTTCTGATGATACTTTACGTTTTCAGTCGTTTGTAAATAATACATTAGTTTTGAACGTTTGTTGCAAAATTGCCTCTTCCTTACCTCTTTCTATGAAATCACGCATGGTGACTGTATGTTCACAATGAACTTAAATTATTATAACTCCATAAACATAATTCGTCAATATTAAAAGTAATTTGAGTGGTTATTAGTTCTTCAGATATTAAATATTGTAATACAATTATAAATAATTCAAGGTAATAATTTATCCAAAGCCGTTGAGTGACATCTGATTGATCGATTATTAACAGCAAAGAAGTTATTTGCAATTAGTATGTAATATTAAGGTCTACCATCCCAAAAGAAGGATTTTTATTTTCGTTCGCCGTGAATGTGTTGCGCATCGGTGACACGGCTCTATTTAGTATCCGGACACTAATTAATCTGAGAATAGAATCGCAGGTAAAAAATATATGCAGGTAGAAAAAACTCTTATCTCTTGTTTTCATATTGATTAAGGGCATTGTTCTTTGTGTACATATTGTAATCAATTCAATATGAAAACTCACTAACATGTATTCAAATGCTCCAAATCGAATTGCATTTTGTAGTTTAGCTCAACCAACTATATAAATATACTATATAGTTCACTAAATAAAACATTATGAAACAGTATGTAAAATTTTACCTTGCCCCAAACAAGATTCATTCAGCTTCGATGGTGGAATTTCAACTTTTCTGTGCCTTGAAAGACTAAATGATCCGAGTGGAATATGGGATCCCTTCGATTTGTACTCTTGATTTTCGGAGTTGTCGGAATCAACTACTGAACGCTCGTCTACCGAAATATCATATTTTCCAGCCTTACATTGCCAATTTCCCATATCCTCTCCACTGTCTTCTACTTGGGCTATTTTTCCATCAGAAAGTGGTTTTGATAAGCTATCAAAATCTGGAGAAGTTTTCTCTGAACCTGTCAGAGATCTTGAAATATTTTCAAACGCATTTGGAATTTGAACAGGTGAGCTCGAATCCAAATTCAAAACCGGACAAATAACGTCATTAGTACAAGCGTCAGGCATGGTGAAATTCGTCTCTTTCACAACGTAAACATTTACACTATCTTCTTTTAAAATATCATCTAAACTCACACGACTAACTTTTGACACACTTAACTTTTCTAACTTATCGCGATGAGATGTTTTATTATTTTTATTGTAATTGATTGTTCTCGTTGGTGGTTTAGAATTGATCAGATTTATATTAAGTAATCTGCTATCTTCTGGATGAGCGTTTACACTTTCTTCTGAATAATAACACTGGTTAATCTCAGCCGCAAAACTAACCGGTGTCAAGGGATCGGTAAACACTGAGTCTGAACTGGATTCTTTGCTCGGAGGAGTTATTTCTTTTCTCCCTGATTTTAAGCCCACTAAACTTTTCTTGGATGTACTTTCGCCGGGTAGTCTTAAAACATCTTTTTGCAAATCTACTACCGCAGCATTTTTCATGTGACAGCTATCGGATGCTGTTTTGTTTTGGTTTTCATAATGTTCAAGTATGGCTTCTTGGTTCGTTGACCGTGGATTGGTAGGCTGACAGCTGAGACCCGTTATTTCATTGGTTACTCTTTGGTTATTTGTTTCAATCGGCAAAGCAGTTTTCTCGAACACCGGCCGAACGTCAAGCAACTCTCTTTCCGCGCCAATAATTTCAGTTACAATATCATCGGTGGACGCGTTCAACGATTGACCAGTATCCACAATTATATTGGAGAATTGAGTTTCAGACTTCTTTCGTAATATCGATTTCTGAGATTCCTTTACAGACGGTTTTTTGTTACCCAAATTTTTGATATAGTTTTTTCCTCGGCCCGCAGATTTACCACTTTTTGATTGCTTGCCTTCCCCTCCTTGTAAATTACCCATTACAATTTTTAATTTTCTCCAATGTTCTTAAAAACACATTTAATATTTATACCTTAATACTAATTGGTGTTCTTTTGTTCCATTCGATATGAACCTCAAAGAATATATTATCTAGATACACCACTATTTACTGCCAATATCTCCGACATGGCGTATACATATTATTATTTGATACACAATATTGTTTTTGTAAACCAGTGCAATATTATCACGGGATCATGCTAAAGCCTCGTTATAAAATGCAATTAGTTCAGCGAAGATGTAATTGAAGGACTTCCGTGTGAAAGAAGGCAATCCTTTATTTATTTATTCCATTTCTTGAAAATCTTTCGTAAAATACACATACTATAGCTTCTAGTACAACGTTATTACACTTTTTATTATAATTTTTCAATGACTCAAAAACGAACTGCTTCAAATTATATGTTACTGTAAATCACGATTTCATTCTGTATAAAAAATAAAAATGAACTGGTTGCACATGCGTACGCTCGCAGTGAAAATTTAACGAAACTGTTTAAGTAAATCGATAAAGCATATTCCAAAACAGAAAGTCTTCACAAAGCGATTATGAAATCATAACTATTTATAATCAAATGGAGCCACTATCATAAGTTCAAATGTTAAATTCAGTAGGTATTATGTTACATATTATGATTAAACAATTCGATGAAAATTACGTCATTCAACTATCATTTTTTCTATTTAAGATTTTCTCATCAACGATTTAAATACCAGGGAAGAAAATTTAAGCAAATTGTATTATTAAAATATTTGGGTTTTGAGTTTTTTTATAATTATATGCCCAAAATTTATAAATATAAAAAATAAGAATATGTGATTAACAAAACATGTAAAATGACCTCCCTCTCTCCTAGTGTTAGGACAAATATTAGAGTTATCATTGAAATTTAAAATTGATATTTTGGTGGCATATTAATTATTAATAATTGCCAAAGAAAATTAACTTTGTTTTAAGAATGAAAATAATATCTTCGACTAATTTTTCGTCACTTTTAAATACTTTTTCAATGATTGAGAGATGAGATAAAGTTAGTTTAGAAATTCCGTGTTTGATTTAAGTAACAGTTTTCATAATAAGTTGATAAGGCTGCAATATATTTTTTAAACTTGTTTTGTATGGCAGCACTTAATAGAGCATGCGTTTTTGACAGTTATCCCTGCATTTGACATTTGCTCCCATGGACTAGTAAAATTGTATGCCAATATTTTGGGCCTTATCTTGTATTATTCGTTATAAAGAAATTAGGTACCTGATTGTATACTTTAATAAACACAACATGGATATATGGAATGATAGTTCACTTCTATCACCTCCTCTAAATACGTATAAAAGTAATGACTGTCCAGGAGGTAATTTATTTATTATATTTTAATATTTGACATAACCTCGAAGCTATTATACTCAATTTGTGAATATTATTGCTGCTTAAAAGCCTCGTAATATAATGATTTCAATCGGAGTCTCCTCATCGTCAATATACTACTTTATTACTTGGCCATTTTTGACAGGTGACGCATCAACCGCTTAAAATGAAATTGCTCAAAAAATGTATATAGTAATTGGCCTATTGAGTTATTTCCAAATTCACAGGCATATTTTAGGTAATGAGAGATTTTTCAAAATAAAATATGGGAAATATGTCATTTAGCGTGATTATAAACCATCTTTGGCCGTCCTTGTGTAATACAAGGACTACATTCATAAATTAATTAAGTTGGAGAGTCTCGCTATGAGTTCATTAAAATTTTGTAAGAAAAAATTCATAGAGACAAAAAACATGAAACAGACGAGAAACAGTATATGTAGCACATTGTTAGCGTTTGTGCTCACTATTTCACTGGAAAAAAAATTATAATTTGGGTAAAATAACAAATAAAATTATCAATATCAAGATAATCAGAATCAAAATATCCAATATGATTCCAATGTTTTTTAATTTGATTTTTTGCCCATAAAAAGGCAGTTTAGTATTATCTCTGCCAAATTTATTACTACAGCACTGTTAATATCATATAAAAAAGTTTTTAATATTTTCAGATATTCTTCAGCTGCATACGGTAATATCTGATGCCATATATGCTCTCGATAACCAAAAGCTTTTACATCGAGAAGCAGCCTTGATATCAAGACTTATTTATCTGATGGGAAGAAAGTTTAGGCACGATATTGGGTATTCATATGTTAAGCGTACGAATGCTGCTCTTCTGAAATATTTGAATTTAAAATTTTCTAATGACCTTCAATCATTTTATTCTGTAATTCCGTGCACTGCTTCATATTCGTATTTGCCAACCCGCCAAATGCTAGAATTTGTTTTGATACGTATGCAAACATTTTCAAGTATAATGCATAGAGTAATAACATGTGCCAAAAAAGCAGCTATCCATTTTTTTGACCGTTTAAAAAAGTGTGAAAATGCTTGGCTGTCGTTGATGCCTTTCTCAATTCTTTCACGGATTTGGAAGTTATCAAAGTATTTATTAGATAATTCTTGCAAGTGGTACAACACTTTGTACAATTTTAAAGGTAATTTAAAAATTGTCGGTGCTCCTTTCTTGCCTGATGGATACATATTTCCTTGTGATTTAACAGAATGGCTTGGCTACAATTCTTCTGATGGAAAAACTGAACTAGAATTGAATTCTTATTTAACCAAAATAAATACAAACAGTATTAAGAGTGATTTGTGCGATCTCATTGAGTCTGATTCAGAAGAAAATGATGTTGACCGGCTTGATGACTTCACCGAGAATTTCAGCGTGTCTTACCCCGTTAAGGTCACTCAAAAATCTGAGTGGAATGATCCTGGGGAAAGGGTGTCAAGACAAGAGTTTAAAAAATTGCAACAGCCGTGCTTAAATACAAAACCAATTGTTAGTGAAATTAAACAAGATAATTCAAATACTGTTTCATTAAAACTTGTTAACCACGACAAATCAAAGTTCTCAAATGAAGATACTAATAATGAAAGTTTCACCCGATTAAAACAACTAAGTTCTAAAAAAGTAAATCGTTCAATTAAAAAAGATCATCAAATACATCATAAGCATTCCATTGAGACAGTAATTAGTCTTAAAACGCTGAATTCTTTTCTCCAAACGGAAGACCTTTACAGAACAAATAATGATTCAAATTCATTAACAAATGGATATGGCCTGATGCAATGGCAAGCTCTCAAAAATATTCTTGTAGCAAAAATGAAAAAAATGGAACGTATCAGTGACGGAAAAAAACAATCATTCAATAAAATTTATAAAATATGGGATGAGAGATGTCCGAAATTGAATGGTCTTTCGTAGATCATGCTTATTTCCTTTTTAGTTGGTGTAAAATTATGTCTTTATCTTTGGCAACTTCAAATTTTGTTGTAACTAATAAGTTATTTTGTAATAATTATAAACATACGAAATAAATGTATTTTTATGCCAATTTTCCTCTTTTTCTTACTTATTCAACCTGTATAACTTCTAAGGATGCATCATTGACATCATAGCTATTAAAATAATGAGCAAAATCAAAACTGTCATGGCACAGTGCATAAAAGATTAGTTGGAAGTTTATCCTGCATTAAATATGTTCTTTCTTTGCTTAAATATGAAGAATGTCTCTTTTTGCCATTTCAAATTCCTCTTGATAGTTTGTACAGTTTTTTCAATTGTCAAGTATTTCGGATAATAGATTTGTGCTTAAGTGGTTTCAGTGCAACAAATTGTCAATCTAAATTTCTGCATATAATGCATGTGCAAAAAACAATTGGGTTAGCACAAGTGCTTTTGGTTACCAAATTTAAATTTCCTACTGGGTGCTCCTGAGTTTTAGTACCTAATAGAGATTATCAAGGATCATAATATGGAAAAAAAAATGTCGATAATATTCTCATTTTTATGAGCACAGTATTATGAAATCTATTATTATTTCTATTTACTGTGTAACCCATTGTCATTCATATCCATTGCAAAATTTCAAATTTTCATGGAAACGTAAAAACTGCTTAAACATTTATTGAAATAATACAAGAATAAAAAATGGTCTTTCTCCATGTGTGTTTCTTAATTAATCATGTATTTATATTGCAAGCATTTGACGTAATTTGACAAGTTTTTTCAAAAATTCCGACTACTTCCATGTAGTTACAGTCTTTTAAATTAATTGGTAGAAGCTGATAACGGTTTCTTCACCATTTTCGACTAACTACGAACAGCAGTTGAGAAACGTTGTATTTTGTTTGTTATACATGTCTTTATTTGAAGACTTGAACTAATTAAAAAATATGTTTTTATATTATTTCGTATAAGAACTGCCCGAATTCATAAAATAAAAGAATTAAATGGAATATATAAAATCATGCCCATCATATTATTATATCAACATTTTTGTGAAACTTCATTTTTTGTAAAAGTTAGAGGTTCTAAAAATAATTAAAATTATATAGCATGGCAATATTTACAAAAGCTAACTTCATGTTGGTCATGAGCTGTCATTCTTTATAAATAGAAGTGTTTGACGTATGTTGGAATTACGAAAAAAATATTATTTTTCTTGTTTAAGATGGAGTCTATTAAGGTAAAATTATGGTATTTATGCGCAAATATTTAAAAGCTTGATAAAACATGAATATTATTCAATGCTTAATTATTATAATTATTATTTTCAGAGTCTATCAGTAGCTGTTTTGAAAGGATTTATAGATAGTTTAAGAGGTACGCTGGTCCTTTTCTATTTGGATAAACAAATGAATGAGCGACCAGTCGGAAGATACTCGCCTTTGAAAGATATTTCGAATCCAAATAAAACTCGACAGGAACCGTCAAAGAAAAGAGAGTAAGTGTTTTTCATTGTGTGTCATAAGAATTTGTTGTCTTTGCAGTGTCTTCCTATTTTTTCGAATTTTCGAATCATTGTTGATTGTCTGAATTCCTCATTTGAACACGTACCGAGGTACTAGCTGGCATTCTTTCCTGACTTGTCAATTATTATTTATAAATATCCTTAGATAAACATAGAGATGGTAAGCATAACAGATATCAAAGGTAAGTGGGAAAGAAAGATCATTGTCACATTGATTCAGTTTTCAGATAAAATTGATAACTCTATTGTTATATTATTTATTTAGCGTAAAATTGTGTAATGTAGTAAAATGTAGCTGAAAACAACAGCAACCATGATTCGAAATCTTTTTATTGCGGAATTGATTTTCATAATAAATCACACATTATTATGAAGATCACTAATAAATTAAGTGTAATACATTTTAGTATGAAAACATCACCATCGTATATGAAATGTTCCATTTAGCGGAAGAATACTATTTTTTGTGAAATAATTTCTACAGAGGGAGAAAAAATAGACATACTATTATACACAATCCTGCTGTGTATTTCGGAAATAAATATGTTGCCGGCTGCGTGGACGAGTGTCAACGTCGTTGACTTGGAACATGAAGTCACAGTATCCGTACCTTTGAACTGAAATTCATGAATCATTTGAAAAATTCGCCGCTTCTAGGATTCGTACCCATGAGCTCCACAACCGAAGCAAACAAGGTTCGACTGTGGACCACGGAACTGGCTATTTTAAATCATATGGATTTCCTCATAAGACAGTTACTACACAAAATGAAAGAATTATGATTATATTTTCAGGCAGTGTTATAAAAATGTCGAAATATTATGATCATTTTAACACTTTATATGCTGGACATGGTAAATTCCGTTTTTGATTGACTTGATGTGGACACGAACTGTGCTTCTAAATACACATTGATGTTACGTAATTTGTTGAAGAAGGCTCATTCTCAACAAATATTGCAAACTATTTTACTTTCTTTGACTCCCAAAAATTTTATATGAGTATACGCTAAAATACTCAAACCAATTTGGCTGATAAAATTGAATTCAATTCATTGCCCTTTGAAAAAATTTTGCTGTCCAAATACTTTCAAAAAAATCAGGGCAGTCAAAATCAATAATAACATTTTTAATATTGTACAGAATATTCCGTGTCCGGAGATTTCTATTTATACAACCATCCTGTTCGGAATAATCCAGGCTGAGTATTTGTGGGAGAAATAATCACCGAAAGATTAAATAATGAGCATAAATATTCATAAAGACCTTTCTTTCTTTCAGGGAATCTAAGGTGCTCAAGCGCACTTTACAATGTTGTGCCCTAAATGGAGGAGTGTTTTGGCTTAGTATATTAGTATTTGAATGTGGTTTCCTACCATGCCTTAAATATTTTCTCACCATCATGTTTGGTCATAATCCTGGAATTGGCAGCTCGATTTGGTCATGGATGAACCCATTTCTCTCTCTTATCTTTGGAATGAGTTGGGTTCTTCCCTTATTTTTGCTCAGCAAGGTTGTCAACAGTCTGTGGTTTCAGGTCAGTGTTTACTTTTACTCTCAATATATTTATATCGCACACAATCGAAATGTTTACCAATCCATTTGCAAACACTTATTTTGATAGTAAAAAATGTTATGTAAGAGTAGAATGCGTTCCAATTGGGGTCTCCAATCCCGGATCCTGAGATCTCGGAAATCCCAAAAATTTATAGGATTTTAGATTTAGAAGAGCTAAAGAAAAAAAAAACCAGGTCACATTGATATTTTGGGAAAATGTATAGAGATATGAGATTTTAAAATTCCTTAGTGAGCTAAAAAAACGATTCACGTTGATATTTTAAGAAAAAAGTATAGGGATTTGAGATTTTCAAATTCCTCGGTGAGCTAAAAAAAACAAAAAACGAGTCACCCAAAATTTTCTCAAATTATACACGATTTCACGTTGAGTGCCCAATCACGGGATTGAAAATGAATCAATCCTGAAACCTCGAGATCACAAAAAGGCTCCGGGTTTGAATACCCTAGTTCAGGCGTGAGGAACCTGCGGTGCGCCTTCTGGCCAATTCTGTAAATTTATGTAAATTCCTGTTTCCGGCCAAAGATTCCCTAGTCAATGTTTACTGCGGCCTTATGTCAAATCAGAAAAATGAATGCGGCCTTTAGAGAAGAAAAGGTTCCCCACTCCTGCCCTAGTTCCAATCAACTGATACTGAAAACAGAGTAAACTGCTATTGAGCTATTGAATAATAGTTGGATGTCCATATGCTTCAAATTGAGAGTGAACATGGATGAAAAAACTGGCATGACAACATTGCAAAAATATCTACAGCAGTGTTGAAGTTAGATTATAATTTCATGTTGATTTATGTATTTTTTGTGTGAAAATCTGAATGATAATAAAATAGTGATTATAAAAAGTTGAATAAAGGTCAAATCTTGCATATCTATTCAAAAAATATTAGATCAAATAACTAAAAATTCTTGTATTATGTTATATCAATCATTTATTCAAATATTTAAACATTTGTATGAACATTGTAGCCGGACAATTTTGACATGAATAATTTATTAATGCGTCAGTCACTAAATGTATATATTGTATAATTTATTTATTTAATTTACACATGTACAGAACACACTTCTCTTCTTATTTTAATTGCTTAACTCCGTCAACCTCGTCATTTAGCTATTTAGAAGGTATATGTTTTTTTGTGAATAAAAAACTTAATTGCTGTGTGAGAGTCACTCTTTCACAGCTATAAAGATAGTAGAATTATCGCGAATCATTTGCTTTCCCGTTCTAACACTGCGTTGTCATTAGCAGGCAGAGTGAGAAAAAAATACTTTAATTAAAATAATCTAATTAAAATTGAACTGCAATTCATTTGAATGGCATTGTTCGATTCGCACTTCATTAACCATTTTCTCATGTCTTATATGTAGAGAACGTTACTGTGATGGCAAAACGTTATAACTGCTGTTTACACAATTTTACAGATGTGCAAAAACAAAGTAAATATTTTGAAGTAACTTTATTTCAAAATAAATGAATTAGGATCCCAACACAAACCTCTAAGCATTTCTTTTACTAATGTCGAAGTTTTATTGTTATCTGGCATTTTGAGCAGGTGCATCCTTTTGACATACTTTGTAACATCCTTCACAACTTTTTTACAACTTGAAACATACTATAATGAAAGAACACCATCACAATAGTTACATATTTTAATTAGTAATTTAAATTACTGACAATAATGAAGGAACCAATCAGTCAAGTTTTCTTCACTGTAATGTTCATAGAATATAGTTTATAATAATGTAATTTTAATATCTCTTTCAGGATATTGCAGATTCTGCGTATAGGTATAGAAGAGGGCGGCCACAGATGATGTCAAGTGTTAGTAAACTCATTGCTGATACTCTTTTTAGTGTACTAGTTCAAGCACTATTTTTAGTACAGGTGATTATAAATTTAATACATCCTATTTAAGAAAAACACAATAATAGGCTATCGTTATAGTTTATTCTATTTCAATTGTGTTGTTATTAATTACGATATTCTCTATTTCAGAGCATGCTGGTGAACATGCTGCCAATACCATTTTTGGGTGAATTTTTATGCCTCATTCACGTTTGTTTATTATATTCATTATATTCCTTTGAATATAAATGGTTCAACATGGGATGGGAACTACACGAAAGACTGACCTTTATCGAAAATAATTGGGCGTATTTCATTGGGTTTGGTTTACCGTTAGCCATTCTAACACAGTTGCCCAGTTCTTATATTGTGAGGTAAGTTTATCACATTACATTCAGTGGAGATATCTGAATGAAATTCTATTTCATATGTCAATGTAATAATAAATAAAAGGAAAATGTTAAAACTAATAAGGGCATACAATTTTCTTGATATGGGATATGTATGAAATGGATACAATATTTTTGGACCACCTGTATCTTTTCAACTCCTTCCATCATTTACAATGTTTGAAAATGCATCATTAAATTAATAAAGAAAAATAATAGTACAGTAGAACCTTGATACAAGACACAAAATATAAATGGTAAAATGTAAAAATTGTTCAAAAAAATCCTGTTAATGTTATATATTGCTAAATGCAACTATCACTGCTTTGTAAACAATTTTATGCATAAGTCAAGTCATACCTTGCGGACACAAATTCGAGTCATAATGCTGTCCTACTCGTAGCACTGACATTTGCAATGCTGTCCGCTGATTCACACAGCTGCCCATCAGTTTAATTTATTTATTCCAAGTGAATCAATGCAATTTTTACTCTTTTCAACAATTTTTAAAATGTAAATTACATTGAAACATATCATTGTAATCCGATAAATGGAAAATAATTGATTCTATATAAATCAAAAACTTTTATGTAACATATTTTCAATGGATACCTCCTCACCTGCAATATTTTTTTGTTATATCGATGTTAGTCTGCATAAAATGGGCTTTAAACAAATAAAAAGTAATTCTGGCATAGATTCTCAGTTTTCATAGCTTATTGATTATTATGTCATCATTTTTATTTCAGCGGATGTGTTTTCTCAATTTTATTCCCACTGTTTATTTTGAGTGGAAATGAAGCAAGTCCAGTAACGGGATCAAGGTAAATAAAATTTATATTTTATAAACAGATTTTATTATAAATTTGTTAAAGTTTTATTACAGACATGTCTTATTCTAAATTATATTATATTTTATTAGTACCATGCAGATAGACGTGAAGAATTAATCAATGCTAACACTTATTACGCATGAGTACTATCTTTTTCTTGTGCATTTGAAATTTTCATTATATTATTTATTCAATTTGGGTTGTGGTTGTTAACTTTTGTTTTGTGTAAATTAAAAATACCTTTGATAGGATTGACAGCACTGCAGTTACATATTTACTATTGGGTATGAAAATATTTCAACCCTGCAGGAAAAAATTACACCGAGTAACGAAACAAAATTACTTGCTACTGGTAATATATATATTTATTTATAAATTCACAAAACTAATAATAAAAAATGTTTTCTTTTCATTTGCAGTGAATTTCCATTGAAACTGTTTTCACCGGTGATTGCAATATCTAATGGGATATTTAACCGCACCATTGGCTCGAGTGCACCGGCAAACGTTCAGACTCAGAGATGACTTAGTTTAAACCTAAGAAGGATTTTTACGTGTATTTTATTGTTTCAATTAGATAGCCCCCCCATCATTCCCAAATATATATTGTGAAAAAACAAAAAGTTGATTAAGTTGGGCAAATTTTGTGAAATATAATCATTTTTTGTTAATACTGAGTAACCTCCGCTTGAAATCAGGTTGGTTTATATAATAATATGAAATTCACGCACATTGGTAAAATTATATAAATTTCAATTATTTTTATGTTTGAAAGAAAAATAATTACAATTCAAATTTTTATAGGTTAAATATTATAAACCCTTCAGTACATATATTGAATATTTAAACTAGGTATTAAATACCGTATTACCTACACAAAAAAAATGAAAACATTATTTTTAATCTGTCAATCAGAAAACTATTTTTTTCAAGCAGTGAGTTTTAAAGTTTTAAAATATTCAAATTATTTTTTGGAATTTCAAAAAACTTTTATTACTTTGTCTATGGGCATGTGGTTCTCAGCCAAAATAGGATTTTTTCTGTGAATATTAAAGGGCTACCGATTTGTTTAAAAATATTTATTTAATAAGTAATGCTATCAAACAATCACTGATAGGTATTTATACTATCCATATGATGATAATTGAACAATAAATATAATAGTGTTCTGCAAAACTCTTTTTTAACTGTGCGGCGATACCGTTCCAAAAGGATAAAAATCACAATTGAAATAAATTAATTCTTTTTTTTTGATTACTGGAAAATGTATTTGAAAAAGACTATATATAGACAGCGAGTATCAATGGTTTAATGACTTAATTTTAGTATCACGTGCCTGGAGATTTAATGATATTGATTTTATTCATCGGAAATATTTCAAAATGCTTACAAGTTATTGTTTCAAAGGCAATACATAATATTAGTTTCTTATTCGGTTAGTGATTCTATTTAATGTCCCATGAGAAGCCGAAGAATGCTTTATTTGATCATATGAAACAACTATTTTTATTTGAAATACATATTAATCAGCAGTTAATTTTTACTTAATGATACAAAATAATTTGTTGACTGCAATTTTATTTTTATCATGCGTGTTATTATTAAAGTAATAAAATTATTTTCCATTTCATCCACTATGATATTTGATTTGCTTGCTTAAACTATTACCGATAATGAAAGTGAAAAAATATTTGAAACATTCTTAAAATTTTGTTTTTAGATGTAACAAGTCATAACTATACAAGATCTATCTAAGATTGATATGTAATATAGTCAATTGTTAAGTTAATAATGTGCAGTTTTACAGCAACTGTCTTGTTCCGACCATCTAATCATCTCTCGGTTCTATCTTGATATATTGTAGAATAGTAATTTTTGACATATTGCTTAGCAAGTAAGTTTAAGCTTATTATAAATTAATGCTTTTTTATATATGTACTGTAAATAGACTCACTGAACTGATACTTTTTAAAAAAATTATAAACATTTTCTTAAAGCATCATTCGCTTTTTTAAAATACATATGTTTGGATTGACCGAAAATCTTTTAATTTGAAAATAAATCCTGTTTCAAATTTTAAAATGTGTAATCACCGACTTGGGTGTAAAATTAAAAAGTGCGATGAATCCGTTTTTGTAATGCAAAGTATCATTATTTTTGAATATTTATTTTTTGTGAATGGTTGCAGAATCGGTAACCATTGCCTAAAACATTTGAATATCAATAGATATGCAGCTTTGGGTGACTTGAAAACGCTTTTAAAAACCTACAAGATGGAACGGGGATGACAATATGTACCTACTCTTAAAATAATAATAAAATCGCAAAGCTAATATTATATGGTTAGTAATTAATTTAATAGTGTAAATATGGTAAAACGTAGTATTAGTGTCCAAGGCTGTTAAATTAGTTTTTATTCGTTTTACAACTGGGCTTTTGTATTTCGTTTGATAGGACTATACATTATATTAATAATTGTGCAAATGATGTTGCAAAATAGTTAGTAAGGCGTATATACAAGCTGGTCAGTGATCAAGGAGATCTTACTCTGTATACTTTTTTGTTACTCTTAACGTTACACAATAACTGAGAATCTATGTTAACATAGATTTTATTGCATTTTGAGCGATTCATGACATTTTTATGTAATTTTAATTAACACACATAGACTTCACCTGAAGGTCGCTTAATATAACTTGAAATTTATACAGTAATTCGTTGTATCGTTGAACATATAGAATTCAAGACAAATGATTGAAGAATAAGATTTCAAAAAGTTTACATTGACATATCCACATTGTTATGATTTCCAGATTTCTTATGGTGTCTGTAATTTATTTGGGAACTTCTTGTCAATTAATAATCTATTTTCTGGTGTCATATGATATATATTTAACCATCTGTGCTATTTTCTTTTGATTATTAAAGGAATATTAGATATGATAAATTTACCTATTGAAACACCAGCATTTAGCATTAATTGATTTAATTGAGTCACTCTTTAACCACAGTGTAAATATTGCTTAGTAGTTGAACGTAAATACTGCTTCCTTAGTGCATTTTGATGTAAAAACACATTGTATACTGATATCAAATTAGTATTTTCAAAAAGAAATCATAACGGAGTCCAAATAGCTCAACACTATCAGAATCGGACTTTGAACTAAATATGTTTTGGAATGTCAAACATCACCTTGTGTATGAATCAATATACGTGTCATGTAAAACCTGGTCTTCGGAATAAAGTGCACTTAAAAAAAATCGTTTTTTAAGTTTAAAAACACAGGGACAGACTAGAGTTATTTAAATGTAACTATTTTTTCATATAATTTTTAGTTGTGCTTTGTTGTATGTACGCAATTTTCTATGCGCTTCAATCATCAAACTGTATAAACCGCATCTGTTGATACATTTTTAAGTGTTAAAAAAAGTTTCAAAAAACAATAAATCAATGACAAATATTTTTTACTTATTTATTTATTACAAGACGAAGGACTGGTTTCTATAACAAATTACATTCTTACATTGTATCGATTATAAAACCTGGTTTAATAATATTTTTAACTATTCACATACTTTATAACAGTCAATGTGTTTCAGAATAGTCTAAAATATCATCGGGAGGTTCTTCTTTTATTTCTGGCATGGTATGGTACGCAGACAACATGATGCATCTTTGAAGTTTATCAAAGTTTATTGTGGGATCATTTTCATCGCCCGTATAAACCTCCCCAGATTTTGATACCTGGAAAACAAATTTGTAAATTTTAACTTAATATATAAATCACTGGTTACATAAAGATGACTTTGCGAAAGTATTTAAAGAGAAATTTTAAGTAAAATCACCTCGAATTTTCCCCATTTGTAATTGATACATTTTCTGGCACCCATGGAGCTCTGTATAAGATTCAATATTGTCGGGTGTGATAGTCCAAAAAACTTAGCGCCTTTTGGTGATATACTAAAATTCCTGATGTCAGCTTTGCCGTTGATCTGTTGGAGTAACATACCGTGGCAGAAATTTGGTGATGTACCAATTATTGGCGAGTCCAAGTCTGAATCGGCAACAATTTCAAATCTGCAAAAAGTAATTCATAGTTTTAAGACTTGAAGATTCACAATTAATTGCTATAAGATAATAATAACACATTGCAAACAAAACTGATCTTAAGTGAATGCTAATCAAGATGAACGGCTACTCTTTATTAAAATTATTTTGTATGGGATTTTTCCGCCACGGACAAGTAACTAGTATTATCGCACTCAATGAAAGAAAAAAATCCATTCTCACTCTTAATTTCTTAATTGTAAAATGAGTAAAGGACTGGAATCAATCTGAAGTGTCCGGATGCTTTGAAAAGAGGCGAAACGTGTGTCACACCTGGTAACATGAGTTAAAAAAAGTTTTTAATTTAAATTTGTTATTTTTGTAATTTTTTCAATAAAGTGCCATAAAATATTGTGCATTGGGATTAGTTTATATATAACCGAAACCTGATTAGCACATTTCTTTACTCTGCTAAAAATTAAGAATTATTGACTTCCAAAATCATTCACCCAATTTTATTCGAATAGGAAGACTTACTGTGGTACATTTCCGCCATCGCTTATTTTACACGTGTAGACGCATTTCTTCTGAGGATCACGCAGGCTGCCGTACACTCTGGTAGAAACGAATCCTGCGGGGAATATCAAATCCTCTGTGTGGTACATGGGCTTATCAGATATTACTTCTCCGAGAGAATGTACTGTCAATCCGCCGAGACAAATTGGAAATATTGGTCTGCCCAATGAATCCAGAGGTATGGGTTGCACCAATCGTTTGGCAGGTGGCTTCGCAGTGCGTCGAGATTTTGTTGGCTTACCTTCTAATAGATTAATAAAATTAGTACTTTTTTAATTTGTAATATTTGCAGTATTATTTTATTTGCTATTTCGTTTTTTGAATAGTTTCTCTATACAGCAGTCGTAACTAAGAAGTTAATTAAAGGAAACATATATTATCACTGTACTAGCTTGTTGGTAAGTACCAAATTAATAATTCTGATTCAACAGAATGAACAAACAAGAAGGAAAAAGAGTCTTCATTAAGTAATGCCTCCAATTCTGCACCTTCAAAAATATTCTCTCTTCCACCGCTATGCTGGTCTTTGACGTGTTAATCACCGTTCTTGAAGCGTTGAAACCAATCACGACACATTATTTCACTAATAGTGGCCTCACCGTAAGTATTTGAAAGCATTTGATGAGCCTCAGCCGCAGATTTCCTCATATTGAAGCAGAAAATTAAAACCTACCGCAAATGACGAGAATTTTGCTCGTAGACTGGCATTTTCAATTGAGAATAACTTTATGATGCAGACACAACTCGACTAATGTTTCTATGGGGTTATGTTTACAGATGCCCAAGTTTTATTGCATGACATCTATGATCTTTTTATTTCGACCACTACTTACCGCTAAAGCCATCAATAGGAAAATAGCGGAAGCAAATTGTACACTTGCTATTAAATAAATTAAGTTTTATTTTGCTAAATAATTTGGCATATAACAAGGCGATATGAATATTATTTACCTTGTGCGTCAGAATTTGATCTTTTTTTAGATTTTTTTACTGGCGGTTGGTGATCAGAGTAGCTGGTACTTGGCGATACAGAATTTCTATGATTTGTTTGATATGGTTCTAGATCTCCCTCGTATTCCAATAATTTCCGAAGTAAAAATCTCCGCTCTTCTTTAACCACCAATACGTTTTCTTGCATTTGGGCAACTTGATCGCAGAGGGCAGCGTTTTCCTGTTGAAGTATATATTATTAGAATAGTAAATTTGCTTAATAACCACAATTCTTATGAAAACATAACCTAACACATACAATAACTAAATATTTGATTTTGTTTTTTAGGCGCCCAAACTTTTTTTTATACTTTGTATTGACATCGTACATTCCATTTAAAGATAAGTTTGGCAGGTAAGAATTTCTATAATATGCCATCGTAAGTCAATGTAAATTCTAATCAATTGTAGAGCAAAACGACAACCAAATAGCTTCGATTTGGTTGACAGTTGAGAATCTACCACTATCAGTGATACCAGTTTGTAAAAAAAAATCTTAACAAAAATAATTCCCCCAATTTACGAGAATAAAGATTGTCTTCTTGAAATTATTTCACAAGGAAAGCAAGAAAGATAAAATCTAATTCAAGGAATAAATTTATATTATAACAATACTTCAAAATATTTTACAAGACCATATTATTTTTATTTTGGTGTATTTTGTGTACGTCACTTTGTATGTGTTGATGAAAATAATTTACCGGCAATAATATTTTAAAACCTACACCTCTACGACGAAGAATTAGCAAAATCACGCAAGATAACTGAGCATTAAATTTGTAATTGATAAATAAATGACGCATGAATTTTATTATGACTTCAATAAACTAAAAATTATGAATTGAATTTTATTACAATTGGAATATATGCACAGCGTTTGAAGTTAAATGTGATATAGCAAGTCATGTAGCAAGGCGGGTGCGACATGGGCGGACCATCCCGGGCGGCACATTTCTGAGGGCGGCATTTTCAAAAATAAATACAAGTTTTTTCGAGAAATTATATTTACATATAAAAAACATCAAGCCACCTATAGTAAAAACTCCTAGTTCATATATAAATGGTAAAAGTGATTTAAAAACAAAATTAGAATAAATATTTGGCGCGGCAAATTCAATGAACGCCCCGGGCGGCAGGACTTATTCCTACACCACTGTATTACTCCTTTCATCACATATTTTTTGTGCTGCGCCCAAGGCGATCCGACCTTACCGCGCTCCCTTGCTACGTCATTGATTAATATACAATTGTTTTATAGTCTTATATATTTTTTAGCCCGATAACCCAATGCAAGTCAAATTTGTCCAAAAATATGTTTTATCAACATAAGGACAGATACCGTTAAAATAATAACGATAATAATGTCAATAAAGTGTGCATATTTTCAATTTTACGAGTTATTAAAATATGTTTCAGAAGTTCATTAGAAAAGTTAAGACCGTAATAACAATGGCGTGATGCTGAAATACTTACAGATATATTTTTTAGTTACGTTCGTTGATATTTTTATCTAGTTACACAATATTAACAAGCGCATTAAAATGGTCTTTAGTGAAACTAAAACCAGACACATTATTTCATTTATCTCATAAAATTATATAAACATGTAGGTACACCTGATTCTCTTTTTACACGTTCCGTGGACCACCCACACAGGAAAAAACCGCGTAAAAAAGTTGTACTGTCGATACTAAAGTGATAAATAAGCAGGGGTGGGCTGGAAAGGGCTCGGAGGGACTCGCGCGAGCCCCTTGTTAGATTTTACCACGGCCGACGAGCCCCTTGTTAAATTAATAGAAAACAATATTCTCAGATAAAATTAGTACATAATTGCAATTTCTGACATATACTATCTACGACAGCTTCCAGTATACACAGTAGTACATTTTTAGCCATTTACATTGATTAGTTTATGTTAAACTGCATATTGTTGCATATTTCAAGTGTATTAAGTAACAATCGTTTGCTAATTTAAAAGTATTTATATATAAGCAGATGACTGATAAATTACTTTGATATTAAGCAAGCCCCTTGTTAACGTATCGGCAGCCCACCGCTGTAAATAAGTACTTTCCTTTATTAGACAATATAGTAACGATTTCTTAGATTAAATGTACTCTTCATTTCTGCATACTAACGAGTGGCAAAATTTCCATTCAATTTATAAAAAAAAATGCATATTCAGTGTAAAGCTTTTTGAATCTATACATATGCGGTAAATATTTTTCTTTTATTCTTCTCAACCAAAGCAATTGTTTTTATAAAGATTTTCATATTTTTTTATAGACCGTTTTATTTTGAATCCATGCAAAAAGAGAATTATTAAGTGTATGTACTTTATATAATATGTATACTTATTTGCAAAACTCAAAACATGACATATAATATATCCTCTTTCATAGAAACGCATGATTAAAACCAAATAATACTAAGCGATATTTTGTTTTTTTTTACAACAGTGAACAAAATACGACTCAAAATACAGTGAAACCACCAATTACACTACCCCGAATTACGCGCTGGCTTGAAATATTCGTCGCAAATCCCCCAATTGAACGGTCGCATTCCATTGTCGTTACTACGAGACGGTCGCTGTGCCGCGCATACAGTCAATTGTTGGGTAGCGTCTGTGTATTCAACACGTGCCAGGCTATACACGTATAGCGGGCGACTGTCTATGTGTGGAATTTTGGCGCCCTGTGCATTTTATCACTTGGTAACTAAATATTTCGTCAATATTTTTTTTTTGCAAAACGAAGGAAAATCTTAGTTTTGCATTTTTTGCGGAAAAAGCCAAATGTCTAATTTTATATGAGATTCACACCACCAATTATACTTCTCCGAATTACAAGGTCCCGACTATAGTGTAAATGGGGGTTTTACTGTACCGTTGTTTCAGTATTGAAAATTAGCCTAAACCGAATTTAAATGTATATAAATCATCACATATGTTCATAAAATTGTTCGCAACGAATTGAAATATTTTAAATCTGCCAAGAGATCAACAGGTTCTATTATTATCACCCGGCATTGCGATCCCAATTGGTCGTTTTTTTGTAATACCGGTATACCTATATAATATATATATATTTGATATAAAATACCAGTATTATTATGTTCGTCCGGTATTGAAATTCCTTATCATAATGACTCACTAACAATTAAACTATCATAGGTTCTTGATTATCAAACGCTGGCCTGACCTTTTTTGGAATATCCGAATACGGACTGGGTCTTATAAATAATGACGTCTTTCAATTTTGTGTCAATAATGCACAATAAAGATTTTTTGGAACTCTCGCCGAATCCGACACTGAACTTACAGTAAAGGAAATAAGGTAATTATGAATAGCAATTGAGAATAAAGCCAGATTCGACTATCAATAGTTCTGCTGTTCTTCTGTAGTCATTTATCATATTTCCCCCATTAGTTTGAGAATAGTTCCACATTTATAGTCAATAATGTTGTTCTTTTTAAATTTCGTTGTACCATATGTTCGTTAACATATTATTAAATAATTGATCAAACATAAACAGAGTTATTTTCTACATGCTCTTCAGATAATATCTGCGCACTTCTTCGATCATTCTTTTATTGGTATGAACTGGCAAGGGATTTTTTTTTCGGTGAAGGACCACACTAGGAATTTCAAATTAACGGCGGGGCGCAATAAAAATAAAATAATATTTGGGATTTATTTTATTTATCTTTATGAAAAAAGAATTCCAACACAAAAAAAACTTAAATGACCAATAATTTAATGAAACGATGGAATTATTTAACATCGTACTACATTTTTTTAATTTCAGGTTTCAGTTTTGTAGTTGAGATTTTTAAAACTGTTTGAAAATGTTCATCGGTGAAAAATCATTATTAATTTCCCCACCTTCAAAATTATATTCTGATTGCTTTAAAAATTTCAGTTGGAAAGTGCTTAAGACATTTAACCAATACCCTCGTAGGTCGCACAAAAACACGAGGTGGACGGCAGTTTTCCCAAACCTGGTTAGGCATGTTAATATGTCTTTTCTTAAACATTCATCGGCCGCGATCTATATTTCGATTTAATACTGTTCACAGTTTTAAATAATGCTATGTATACATAACATGTTCCACTTTTAAAGCTGATGCTATTAGATTGATGGAATCTACCGAAAATAATAAAATCACAAAAAAATGGTTGCAACAAACCAAGTCCCTTGTGACTTATGACGTGTGATATCAATAATTTCGTGTCAGCCTAACTAAGCAATGAATGCTTTACTAAAACAGACTAATCGATTAATGTTTGTAGATTCATAATTATCCTAAGTTTTCTATTAAGGATCGTGTCTACCAGTTGCTGACGTGAATAGAATTAAGATTATTATTTTTTCCACTAAGATAAACCCTTTGAAAGATAGCTATTTTGAGCTTTTTATAAAAACGTTAATTTTATGTTGTCGATTAATTTTTACTCCTATAAACTATTTTTAAATATCAAAATTTGATTATTTACATGTTTTTTAATATACGCCCAAAACACATTATAAAATGAAACGACTAGCATTCATTTCAGAAACAAATAAACAGCTTTATTACCCCTCGTTCTAACACAATATTATAATGCAGTATAATAATATACATATAATTATGCATCTCAGCATGTGTAAATAAAGCTTATCCGAGCCACTTTGATTGTAATTCAAATACATACTAAAATATGTAGCTATTGTAATTTTCAAAATATTTATTTGAACTTTAGTGTTCTTGTTTCAAAATATTTCATCACTTTTCAGAAATTTTATTTTCATCAATTAATTTGTGATAGTTGTGTTTTGTTTAAATCATTCAATAAAGCGATTTGTAGGTGCTGCTGGCTTTCATTATATTTTCAGCAAAATATCTAGAAATGAGCAATTCTTTCCGTTCTTGTAAAAATCATTAGGTCGAAAAGGGCATGCCATGAGTTGTTGATATCAAAGAATGTTTCTTTGCAAGCTTTTCAGACTGGAAAAACAACGAAACTATCAGTAAAACACCTACTTGAGAAATGACATATACGCCTTATAAAGAGATTAAAACACTTACACCCAAAAAACGTGTGATACAAAAAACAGTACAAAATATATATTGACATAATATATTAATTGTTCAACGTTTTGTCTAGGCTCTTAATTGTTTAATTGTACATACATGTCTTATTATTATCGTCGAGTTGATTAAACCTTGTTTTTTTAAACTATAGGCTGAAGATATTATTGTGTATATAAGATGAAACGTGAAAAACATCAATTTGGAAACGTTCTTTTGTCAAATTTTATCTCCTCGAGACATTGATTATGTAATATAATGTCTACCATATTCTTTTTGCAATTGCGGCAATAGTTGGAGTGAAGCAACATTTAAGGCAATGCTGCCTTATAGGACGTGTATACTGGACGGCAGCAAGGAAGACGTCGGGCGAGAGAGAGAAAAAGCAGTGAAAATGCGTGGAGCTATGTACGCTGCGGGTGTGATGCCAGATCTAAATATACCCCGTCGGGAGCGGGCGTCGGGACGCTGCGAGTAACTGAGAAACGCCGCCGGACCAGTTCTGTGTCGACTATCGACGGCGAACACCCGTAAGACGCGCCGGAAACCTTATCATATTAGTTTTATAGTTGGTAAGCGAATTATCTACTCGCCAAACACAAGTAATACGACTCCATCAAACGCTTCAAAAAACCGACGAATCATTCGTAAAAAAATCATTAATTTTTCTCATTTCCTTTCACTGAAATGTCCACCAGACACCGGCATGCGATACTAACCTATAAATAATGCATTGCTGCAGTAAAATGCAATTGACGAATGCGACATCTCCATAGTCACGCCGTCTCTTTGCGTTACTAATTAAAAAATATATTTAATTTATTTTACATAAGATTGACGTAGAAATCGAGTGACCCTTGTGCGGAATACGGTGCGTGGGATGTGGTGTGCCAAATAACTCTTCCGATAGAGCTTTTTTCGCTACATGCGCTATTTTATAAAAAAAAAAGTTTGCCGCAGAAAAGCTTTCTTAGGTGAACGTACGTGAATTATACGTTAGTGCTTGCATGGAAAAAAATATGTGACACTGGAGTACAATATCATACCGTCTGATGCCGGATATGAATAGCATATTAATTGTTTTTGTCAACGTCATTGAAAATTGTTCTTGTGATAATAAATGTGATAAAACAGAGTTGAAAAATTTAATCAAGTTATCCAATATTGAACAAAAATAGTGCAGTTTTGTTTCAAATTTAAGCGTGATATCAAAATGCAAGGTTTACTTTTTTATGGGAATTTAAATATTACTATGACTGCAACAAAAAAAAAATATTTTACAGATATCGCAGGATTAAATTAATGACTTAAATCGGATAAAGCTCCATTTAAAATGCATAAAAAACACATAAAAAAAACGTGGAGCGAAGGTGACACTTTCATTCTATCACAGAACATGTGAACTCTTATCGAATATTTCTTTTTTTTTCTTCTAGAATACGAAAAAATCTTTTGGCAAAAGTTTACAGTCATCGTGGGATCGTAATTTAATTTTTTTTTTGAATAGCCAGATACGATTAATTTTGTCTGAGACTAGACGTTAAATGTCTTTTCATATTTTAAAACCGGAATTTATTTCTTTCATCTTTAACATTTTTGCAAACTACTTTGACTCATTTTTTGAATAACAATTACAATATTTTACTAGTTAAGATGGCGCCGCAGCATGTAAAAATGTAAAGTGTAAAGCATATCATGGCATTCATTTACAAATACCATATATTGCAACCAATTCAAGTAAAAATGCTGAAAATATTTCTAATATCCAAAGTTTTACTGTTTTCCAAATAACTGCTTTTAACGCACAACAAATTTAGTCTCGTATACATGTTTATATTACTCAGAAACTACAATATAATAAATAAAGTAAAAACAGCAAAAAAAGAAAATTTTAAACATACAATATGTTGATTCTTAAATCGATATGAAAAAAGAGCGTTAGAATTGTATATTATAAGTTCTAAATTAGCTGAATTTAGTTGTCCTTAACACAATGATCGTTGGAGATGAATACAGAAAAAAATCAGAATACTTTTCTATTACATTATATTATGAAAAGATCTTTTAAGTTTTTAATGAAAACTTTAAGACCACAACATTATATGGGAATTTAATTGAGTCAATCAATTAAAAATCTCAATCGCTACAGCGTACATTTTTACTGGTATTATATTATAAAAATCCTGCGGATTACTTCCATTGCGCGGGCGGAAATGGAAGACATTTTAAGCTTGGTGAAATGGATGGATCAATTTGGGATAGAAAGTCTTAATTTTTCTGGAATAAAACGTATTGGATTTAAGATTGTAGCATCTAATAAAGTCTAGCATAGTAATCTTCTAATAGTATCATTATTATGTCAAACGATTTTACTTCGAAATTGATATTGATTTGTTTTAATGTTGTTGTTTATTGCGATCAAAATATTAAATGTATCGATTATTTATGTTGAAATTAACACAAGATAAATAACTGTACAGAAAGTATGGTATTTATTTCAATATTCTGTTTCATCATTCAATAAACGAATGCCAATGACTTCAACGTTTTTTTCGTGTACATATTTTTCCAGATGCTGGAATTCTGTGCTATTTTCGAGATTTTATACTGAGTAATATGCAATTGAAAATACATTCGCGAAGTCTTTGACTCATGAGAATAAATAAACTCTATTTCATAATACTAATTGTAGTAAGGGAACACTTGCTGCGTCATCAAAAGCAAATAAATGACTTTGTATTCTCCACTCGAATAGAATGATATTTTCTTCCTTTCACAATTTTTCCAGGAATATCAGCCGTTTCGTCCTATAATATAAATAAACATACTGTTTATTTTAAGGATGTCTGCATTAAAAATGTCCTTTATAAATAAATAAATATTCTGATAGAGTAATCGTAATTTTAATGTTTTGAAAGTACATTTAATTATCTTAAAATATCTCATCTTTTCGCTTAATCTTCGGCTTTCTACCATATGTCATTAAGAGATGGTTAGCTTATTTCTTTCACTTATATCCAGATACATTATTTTGGGGAGGGATTCCCACGTTAAATTTGCAGAGACATATTAATATCCTTTTCTGCACTGGCTAGACTTGTAAACGAAATAAAAAATAGTAAATTAGAAACATTTCCCCCCTCATAAAAAAGCTGTAGTGATGTACTTACTTATCTATCTTATTATCAGTTGCTACTTTCTGTTGCCTCTCAATCAATAGAAATTTTCTTTGGTCATGTGACCAAACACCAGACAGTATCTTGTCTGCATAATAGGATGTGATTTTTTTTCAATTGTTTTGGAAAATAAATGTATTTGTCAACTTTACGATAAAATTACTCTTCTCTCTGTCTGCTTCTTAAAATTATCGATTATTGGCTGCCCTTTCAGACAGCATATGTCTCTACTCCTCAAAATATCAACGAAAATACAACATACGGATATTTGTCTCGATTCCATATTCAATAAATTCATCGAATGTAATCGTGATATTACAATAAAACAAATGTATGAATAATAAATAGTACGGATGTGGACGAATTCCGAATGAAACAAAGTTGGGGTTTTCAAATTCTTTTCTATCATTGCAATCTATTTGACAACATTTGTATTATGACTGTGAAAAGTAGCTAATTAAATATTGATTAATTAAAAATGGTTTCACGAATAAAAATGATTTTACTATTTCTATCAAAGTAATAACGATCTATAATACATTTGATCAGCATTAACCGATATGTATATATATTATATCGACTGTGGAAAGAAAAAAGGACGTAACCCACAGTTTTTTTCAAAACAGATTTTTTCGATAATCACAATGTATCAAACTTGATACACGTTCTATCAAAAGGATGCAAGCTGTAAATGCCGAATTAGTATCTAAATTTAGCTTTTAAGTTTGAAAAAGATGACCTTGTAAATAATTAAAACCAAGAAAAAAGATTGAAATAAAGGTTTTTCTTAGACATTTTTTAAAATTAATATTAGATTGTGTCAATTAAACACCAGCTTAGAAGTCTCTGTGCACTTCAGGGTTGTGTATAATTCATAATTTGCATATGGCCCAAAATCATCAAAACACGTTTTTTGCGCCTCCTGTAAAATTTTATATGTGTGGGTTACGTCATTTTTCCTTTCCACAGTCGATATATATATGTATTCTATAAAACCATTAAAATATTATTTCAAATCTAATAAAAAAATATAAACAATACTACAATAATAATAAAGATTAAAATAATAAACGAAAATGTACAATTTTCCGTGTTTAATTTCGTTACAACATTAAGTTAAAAAAAAAAAACACGATGACAGAATAATTACATTGTTAAATAAACAGTTTAGTAATTATTTTTAGAAGAAAGTGGGCGATTTTTACAAATAATAGCCTATTACAGTTAAAAATGAGTATAATTAAAAAGTTTCATCGTTTCCGCACAAAGGTTTTATCGCACGAACTTCTTATGCTTATATATGTATAATATACATTGATGTTAATTCGAATACGACAGAAAATCTTTTATTGCTATTGCCTTTTTCCTGATTTTTTTGGCGTGTAAATGATAATTGAAATACTGTAATAAAATTACATTATGTATTTTGATTCGTCGTAAGAGCTTAAAATTTATTTTACGTAAAATCTTTTGTTTTTGGTTGATAACAATAAAACTTGTTTATTTTAAGTTCATGCATTTAGCTGATTACGGATGAAATTTTGTTGAACTAAAGTCCTATTATCTATTGTAGGTTTTATTTCTCTCTTTGAAAAAATGATCATCAAAACTACAATTCTTACAACAATCATCTATAATGTATCAACATTTACTAATATTATTTTTTGCTCATTCTTAGTATGACATATTTTATTAATAATGATCACCAACCTTCAACAATGCATATTATTAAAACATAAAAATTTCCCATTACTATTATGTGACTGTGGAACTAGTTTGACTAATCGCTTCTCTCATATTTTTGTGTTTTACAATGTTTATGCTTTTATATTTTTTTAACAACAGTTTTTTGTACAAATTCGACATATTAGATGCTATGGCAAACTCCGTTTACAATACTATTATGCTAAGCCAAACGTTCGTGGTGTTTGTAGATTGCAAATGTGCTATTTGTACTAAAAGCTGTTGGCTTATTGTGAGAGATGATTGGAGTTGATGGAATGTAATAACTCGGTGGTTTTGTTTCAGAAATGCTGTTGTGACCCCGGAGTTGACGTGAGATCAACTGAGCGGGATGTCCGGACAGCAGGGCGCGCCGGGCCGCCGAGGTCGCGGTTCGCCGTCGCCTCTCTTCCGCCCCGCGTCGCCATGGGCGCCGAGCCCTCCGCCACTCATATCCGGTCCTCGGCATTCGTCGGCGCTGGTTTCACCCGCGCCGCGCGGATCGCCGCTGCCGGCCCCTCGCCCCACGTGGCCATCGCGGGGATCGCCCTTGCCCGCGTGGAGCGCGCCTCCTCAGGGCCCGTCGCCCTTCAGGCGTCTTCATTCTCCTTCGCCCTCCGTATCCATATCGCCTTACCCGACGACGCCGGTGTTGTGCCGCTCTCCGGAGTATTTTTACTCTTCGCCGTATGATGCGGAAATCGCCGGTATACCGTTGGAGCCACCTAGGCCATTGCACTATGAGGATGAAGAGCAAAGGGGACCGTCTACGGCGGAAATCATTGCGAATCAATCACAGGACTATGTCGACGAGAAGTTGGCTGAGTACCAGGCAACTATTCATTTACTACAAGGTGAGTTTTTTAAAATTATTTTTAACCAGTTTTTACATCTTACTGAATTAATTACCAAGAAATACGCAAACATATAAAATATGAATATTAGAACAAATAAGTAATACGAACATCTTTTGGTCAGCAATAGCATACACTATTTACATTAAAAAAAGATTATCGACAATAATTCCACGGCTTCAGAGAAACTAAAAATAAAAAATGTAAGAACTAAAAGAACTGAATAATAATTAAATGATAAATCCTTCTAAGATATATAAAAAACGTGAAATTATAAAAACATGTTGATAAAATTGAAATCATAAAAAAGGTTATTAAATAAATAATATCGATTAAAATATTAAACTTTGAAATAACTACCATAGAAAGTGTATATGATCTACAAACAAAATATTTCAGGTCAAATGGGTTAGTTTTAAGCAGGGCTGTGAGTAAACTTTGAGTCCTTGTGAAAAAACGTGTATTCAAATCGCTACGATCAAAAGTGGTGCCACTGCATGCTACTAAGCCTAAAACATAATCAAAGTCGTATACTAAGGTCGGAGAAGTCACATTTCTTCATGACTCCACAGCCCTGGTTTTAAGTGTTATTGAGGTACCGAGACCATAGAAATTCAAATACTTTTCATATTTATTTTACATATTATACAAACTACTTTGTGTTTAGTGGCAGGGAAATAATTGTCCTCAGCATGGCAATCATAAAAGAAGTACAAGAATTTTACAAAATGTAGGAATTTTTTTTCTTGAAGGTCAATTGGATATTTTCTTTTCAATTGGGAGTGTCTTTGACTGGTTGGCCAGACTAGACGGCGGCGAAATGATTTAAGGTACTTTCCCTTGAGCCCTTTCCGGGTGAAAATTTTTAACGGGAGGAAAGTTAAAGTAACATATCTTATGTTAGAGTGGGAACATTACGTAGGCAAAATATGTATGTACATGAATTTAATGAAAGGTTTTATTGTTTATATAATTTCACAAGTATTTTTTTATTCGTTTCAATAAAATAATATGTTTATTTTACACAATATAAAGAGTATCGGTTCTTGAAAATGCTGAAACTTATTTAAGTGAATTTGTAGTATATACAAAACTTGATATTTATGGCATTTGGTAGACTCCAGTAAAAGACAGTTTTACCAGTGGCGGTTCTAGGTACTGGGCTAGGTGGGCTTAGCCCGACCTGCATTTTTCACCCAAAATGTGTAGAAAAAAAACTTTAGAAGACTGAATAAAAATGAACAGCAATTCGGCCGCTGAAAAAAATAAATACATTTATAAGGGTAACCTTTCGCAAATTAATATAAAATCTTTATTTTGATTTTCCTCTGTCAATATAAGACAACGCTATGTCTACCTACAATAATACTTTCGATTGTGTTTTGTATTACAATTTTATACCGAGCCGGCATAAAAAAAAACAATAACCCTATACATACTTCATACAGAACAGGCAACGTGACGTCAGTCTGGCGACACCTACGTATTATTAATAATAACAAAGGCTCGGGCTAACTATAATATAGCCCGAGTACTTTGTTTACACTGGGGCGCAATCAAGCACGATTAGATTTTTTTTGTATTTTATTCACATTGGCCAACAGAAACGTCATCTAAACGTACACGACTGCGCTTCAAAGTTTCAGGCTTCTGTCAGACGTCAGGGGCTACATTAGATTAGCCCATACATACAAACACAAATACCAATCTCGTTGTGTTGTATGACAGTTGATGACAGTTCCTCCGTACGGCTTTTTGTACATGTTAGTTCACTTTGAAGGAGACGAATTTGAGGTCCAGTTTTTACTATTCTATTATTTCTTACTTACATTAGCTTTGATTTTATTATACAATAATTTATGCTTTGCGGTAGTGTCGTAGTATTTGTTAATTTACTTGTAGATTACTGTATAAGGTGAAGTGGAAACACACAATTTCGTTAATAGTATACAATGCTAAACTTTTCTCTACCCCACCCAAGATTTTAGTTCACGAACCGCCACTGATAAAATTGATATTTAAGAAAACATTTAAAAAATGACTGTACAATTTAAAGTGATACAGAAGAGTGTAGGCGAATTGTGTGTGTTTTCTGTTGTTTTGTCAACAATTATACAGACATTATACAGAGTTAATGTCATTCGCACCATTCTGATAAACATTATCATTACAAAATGTAGTTTTTACAATAAAATCGAAACAAAAATAACAAATAATAAAAAAAACAATTATTCTGTTAATGCACTTTCATAAAATTTAATCTCTTGAATGACACTAAAGTTATGTGGAAAATACTTAAATGTTATGACATGTGGGAACTGGGAAGTTAAATCTGTTTTTTTTAATCAAATATATTTTTGATAGTTTAATCTTGCCGCCTGTGTGGTCGAGTGGTCAACGTCGTTGGCTACCGCAACGGAGGTCACGGGTTCGAATCCCAGTACGGGCAGTTTTATAAATTGATTTTTCAATCGATTTATGAATTTCTGTTCAAAGGCATGGATGTATGTGATGTCTTGAATTCCCCCCTCCCACCCATCCTATCCTATGAATGAGGCGTATCGAGAGCGATTAGCTAACCACTAGTCCTGTCCTAGCCCTTTCCTTCTATTCCTACTCTCTTTGGAAAAAGAGAGGTTGAGCAACTGAGTAACAAGCAGTTCTCGTAGAAACACTTCTGTTGAGATTAACTCCATTAGGAGTCCATATGCTCCACATTGGGAGCGGACATGGTAAAAAAAAATAAAAACTTGATTTGGTATTAATTCTAACTAATAGGGTAAAAGCAGTTACAACTGAATTTTCATTTAGCCAAGGTTTCTCAACGTTGCACCCATTACCAATTCGTGTAGCTTTATACTTTTCCTACAGGGCGCATCCCGGAAACGGCAGAGTTAAAATCTTTTAAATGGCTGCTAGAAATGTCTCGGAAGTATTTTCCTATAGCTCTAAGTCATTGCAATAAAGTCTGTTGAATTGAAAGAAGATACTGTATTTTTCCATAATAACAATTCGCCATATCTTCGATAGATTCAGCGGTATCTTAGTGGAAGTTCATTTTTAATATAAAATTAATTTTGATAACTTTGTTATTTCTCTTGGTGTGTTACAAAATGTGTTACGTGTTTCGCCTCTTTGAGAAATTTATTCGTTAACCTTCCGATAGTCTAATGATGCTTTAAGTTATCGTATCTAAATTTATATTAACAATTCTCCGGAATTAACAACTTATTTTATAAAAAAATATGAAATATTCGGTTTTCTATATCAAAGAGTCATGAGTAGAGCCGCAATTAAAAAAAAATATATTTAATGATGTGTATTCATACCACAAATGTCCATAGTGTTGCCACTGCATAATAGGCTGCCTAAAAATGATCTGATGGTATACAAACATGTAAGTTTAACGAAAATGATTGAAATAATCAATTCGGAGACTGTTTTTAATTTAAAGTCCGAGTCACAGTCATTTTTTTATCCGACCCCACAGCCCTTGTCATAAGAAAGGGAGATCAAAAGTCAGGATACTGTTGCTCACAGATTATGTTTTTTCTTTATTAATAGTAATATTTATATCAGTAATAGACACGTTTATCTGTCAAATATATATAACTTTTATTGCAGCGAGACGGTTACAGGTCAATAATGGGATAGATACTGTTTTAATTTATCACAAAACATATTATTTTTTAACGAAGAAGCAAATAAGTGGCGGAGATAATAAAAATTTAAGGACATACTTTACCTTTATAATAGATCATGCTGCATAAAAAGGCATCCATAAAAAATCATATTATTTATTTTTTTATGTGATGTAATTAAAAACATTGCGTGAACTTTTGTTGCACGTTACTCGTTGACGCCACACTGTCTCGTGTATTTGCATCACTAGATTGAAAATGTGATATTATCTTTTTAAATAGAATTAGCATAGTGGCGGTGTCCACGTAGAAAATGAAGAACCCAAAACTTTTTTGGGCTTTATCCAAGTACCTAGATTCAACATTCGACATAAAATCGGGTATAGATTCGGGATTGAGAATTTTTTCATGAAAAAATCCTAGAATTTTTAAAAGAAATTTTAATCAATTATAAAAACCCAGGAAATTGCGACCCTTTTAGCCCTCGCACAACTTTCTCAAATTTTCTCAATCTCGGATTCCCGGGATTAGTACTACCACAATCCCGGGATTTCGGGATTAGAAAATTGCACGGCATCCCGGGATTAGAGGCCCTAGTACCTTGGTCGAAAGACTCAAGTTTAATCACAGTTGTATATTAAGGATCAGCATGCTAAGCATATCTTTTTTGACGTCTTTTATTTAGATATATTTTACAGTTGAATTGGTTATTTCAAATCGATACAAACTTTGTCGTTGTTTTTTTTTGCTTAGTAAAATATGTAATTAAAGAATGCTGTTTCAAATCAGACATAAAACTTCTAGCTTTAATAAAATTGGGGTGAATATTCACACTGGCACTGTTTTTGAAGATATTGATTGCGTTTCTCTTAAATATACAAACAATATATTTTGTAAAGTAATCGTGTTTTTTTAATAACCAGCTCAATTATGAATAGATGCACTATGCACCATTTTGGTGATCATTCGTAACATAAATTATACATATGTCACATTGCGTATTTAAATTACCATATAATATATTTTACGACTGTCAAATGGGAATCAATAATCACTTTTAAGGTGTTTACTGTCAATACTTGGTGTATGGCATTATAATAAAAATAATAAAACATTTTTAGTATTTTTTCCCCACATAAAATTTATTGGATCAGGACCGGTTTTGCTCATTGTGAGCATTGTCAACTGATAAGAAATACAATGAAACAGTGATATTTATAAAAAAGTTATGTAAGAAAAACAAGGTATGACAAACAATTGGTATTACAACTAAGCAAATAAATTGTAGCAAAATAGAAGAAAAAAAAACTATACATAAAAAGTTGAAAACCTCTTAGCAATGCAAACTATTACATAAGTATCAGTTATCATTAATAAAGTATTAACCAAAAATGAGTGTATATAATAAATAAATAAATCTTAATGTCTTTCAACCATAATTAAATGTATAAGTTAAAATTTATATCAGAGTAGGCAAGATTTACATTATGGAACATAACATGAGTAAATACTGCATAGCTTTTGTGTCTGTTTAGAATGAGAAGCAATTGTAATTAAATCTATGTTTATTATGGTTATATGACAAAGGTATTCAACTGACCCGGGAGAATGTTGACTCATTTAGATAAAAAGTGTTTTATAATGTGGGCAATATGAAACGCGTTCCTTAAAAACATCAGATACCAGTGTTTAAAAGACCAATAAATTAACAACACCAGACAAACAAGAAAATGAGATAACTTAAAATAATAATTTATTATATCGCCAGTCGTGTGTAGGAACCAACTGGCCTTGCTCCATGCTAAGGGCGATCTAAAAATAATGACAAGATGTCTCGAAACCCATTTTATCATATTGAATAGTATTCATTTTAAATAGTCAAGCGTAAGCATTTAATAGTAAGGGATGAGTCAAAAAACATTGTTAAAAGAAATATTGATTATTTTGTTTTGTTTATTTTTCAGTTATTTATTATTAATTATTGTATTTGAAACGGCGAGAATCTGTCGCTATGTGGCTACTTGCCTTATTTATATTTAATATTCAAGAATGCCAGCTTCCAATATGGTAGAAACTTTTTATTAAAAATGTTGTTTTTTCGAGAATCGGTTGTTTATCATTCGCTCAACCTTTCTTTTTCCAGAGAATTTAAGAATGTAACGATCTGACAGAGAAAAAAGTATTATTTTTAGTAATTTAAGATTTCGACTGAAGGTGCTTGGTGGAATTTCAATATTAAATTTGAATCGTTCAAATTATGTACACTCCCACAGATTTTGAAGATGCCGAAAGGTGAAACCCGGTTTGTAAGTGACAAAATCTGTGGGAGTGTACATAATTTGAACGATTCAAATTTATTATTTTTAGGTTATCGCTTATCGTAGTACGTTTTGGCATGTTAGGAATCGGTTGCGTGGTATAGAATGAATATTTCACAAACCCCCAAACATATGAACTCAAAATTATAAATCGATTAAGAAATCAATGCTTAAAAGTGTCGATTTAGGATTAAAACCCACGGCCACTTAAAACATATAATATAACCAAAAACGTTTACTGTTCCAT
The DNA here is from genome assembly GCA_031772345.1 of Himalopsyche anomala. NCBI lineage: Eukaryota > Metazoa > Arthropoda > Insecta > Trichoptera > Rhyacophilidae > Himalopsyche > Himalopsyche anomala. The sequence continues at coordinate 23,763,086 of CM062828.1, forward strand.
CAAAAAATATATATATAAACAAAATCAGACACGTTAGTATGTCGATCTAACGTATGTTATATCAGGGTTAGAAGTAAATTTCCCACACACAATAGTTTAATATTAAGAAAATATCGAATACTTGATATAATTTAAGATTTCAACTAAAAGTGCTTAATAGCATTTCAGTAATAAATTTGAATCATTCAAATGTTGTTTATTTCCATTCGTTTTGTCACTAATGACCCGGGTTTCGCCATTCGGCATCTCGAATGAATCGATCAGAAAAAATATCCAGATCACCATCAAAAGTTTAAATGTTATGTACTGATTTTATTTATATATTTTATATACACGTTAAAACTATTTACTAAGCGTCAGTTCAAGTTCATTCGTGCACTAGAATGTCTGAAGATGCCTAAAAGCGAAACTCGGAACGTTCGTGACAAAGTTTATGGAAATATACAAAATTTTAAAGTTTAAATGTATCTAATATCAATTTATATTTGAAATTTCTTCTCTAATTATAATAATGATATGTTCAAACAGTCGGCGTAAAAATACAACGGCAACATAATTACATACATAAAAATATCCAACGAACACGTGCTGAGAAAATATGATCGGAAAAACTTTGAGAAAATACAAATCAGCGTAGGATTTTTGCTTTTTGGACTAAGCATAATGATCACGTCGGCTATTCGAAATGTGGCTGACAAAATAATATGATTTACGACATCAATTAAGGAAGCTTTATAATTTGAGACTCATTTGTAAATCACTGATATGGACTCTTTAAATTACGATACCGACTTTAACCTATCATAAAATTACTAATGATTATTATTTTCTATTTTAGAACGATAATTAATGGGTTATTATAGAGATAGATATTTTTTTTACATGCAACGTTTGTTGCACTCATATTGAAGTTGTGGTAAAGTATTTCAGAACAGGAAAATGGTGGTTTTCAATCTCTAGATAAAATTAAATTACGCTGAAAGATTGTTTTCCGAGAAAACCCGTCGATAAAATTTTGTGTTCGTTATAAATGAATGTTAAAATTCGTATTTAATATCGGTATAGAAGAACAACTGATGAATTTCGCATAAGAATGAATGACATATAATGTTGTTTATCTTCGTATAAATACTACAGGATTTTATCGAACTTTCATTACGGATGCAATATACATAAATGAGCCGGTAGTCAATTAATCGTTAATTCTGCTTTTTTGTTAATCTTGCTTATGGTTTACGACAGTTTTCTTGTAACCACAAAGTTAATGGTTTAAAAAATCGGTAAAAAACTTTATTTAGCAAACAAATCGTGCTGTAAACTGTACACAAATATTTTTAATTGCAAATATAAAAATCAACTTAGTATAAAGTGAATCTTGTTTCTAAATTAAATACTATTAGAAAAATAAATAAAAAAGTATACATGTATTAGAGTTGAAAACATGTATTTTTAGCGAACACGTGGTAACAACATTTCAAAAAATAGACAAAAATCTCAGCCAAAGCCCTCTGTCTCGTAAGTTAATTTATTTCTTCAGTTAAAGTAGGGCATTTAAAACCGATTATTTCCTAGTCGTCTTTTGTACTTTATACACAAGTCCAGCTATTAAACTATTTTTTTTCTACGGAATATAGGAAAGCTTCTTTTCAAATGGTAGACTTAATTTTTTCCTCAGTGCCGGAATAAGTTTAATGGCTTGGAGGGTTGCCAGAGCCGGCTCAGTGGGACGCGGTGCGGCGCAATCCGGCATCAAAAAATACTTGCCCACGCACATTTAACTGTAATATTTGTTTATTCGACCTTTATAAAATACAACAAATAAACAGTCTTTACGAGAAGTTCTCATATTCAAAAAAGTAAACCATGTAAATTCAACTTGAGCCGATAACCCAAAAGTTTACTGCTGTGTTGTAATTGTTATTCATACAGCTGCTCATCGGATTTTTAGAAAAAAAATGAATATAATATATTTGTTTTAATTTTCCTCTGTCAATATAAGACAATGCTATGTCTACCTAAAATAATATTCTCGATTGTGTTTTGTATTACAATTTTAAACTGAGCCGGCATAAAAAAAAACAATAACCCTATAAATACTTCATAAAGAACAGGACAAGTGACGTCATTCTGGCAACACCTACGTATTAACGACTCAGGGGCTAGAGATTTCTAGCCCGCAATCACAGACAATATCCTGCAATATTTCTTTACACTGGGGCGCAATCAAGTACGATTAGATTTTTTTTTTGTATTTGAATGTACGGAAACGTCATCAAACTCACACGACGGTGTTTCAAATTATTAAGCTTCTGTCGTTCGTTGGGGACTAAATTGAATCTGCCCATGACGCATGCTTATACATTGAAACACAAATACCAATATCGTTGTATTGTATGAAAGTGACAGGTATTGACTCTCACTGACAGCCTTGTATTGCTTTTTGTACTTGTTATATCACTTTGAAAGAGACGAATTTAAGGGTTCCGTATTTTATTCTATTATTTCTTAGTTACGTATTGATTTTATTATATAATAATTTATGCATTGCAGTAGTGTCGTAGTATTTCTTAATTTGCTTGTAGATTAATGTATAAGGAGAAGCGGAAACATGCACAATTTCAATTTCAATTTAAACTGGTACAAAATTACACTATTGTATTAAAATATATTTTAAGAGGAAAATATAATGTATTATAAATAAAATGACAATGGTCTAACATTTTTATAATTACATATTTGGAGATTTATCATTTTGTTTGATAATCACATAATATTTGGCATGCCGTATTGATTGATGAATATAATATTTGAATAAGCAGCGTCATTTTTTTTACTGCACCCTATACTAACACTTTCGTTCAATTACCTAATTAAATACCACGTCATCTTTAGTATTTTGCAAGTGACTTATATTCCTCAGATAAAATTCTTCGTACTGTAAAATAGTTTAAAAAAACTTATTATTCTTGTATGTTTTTTAAATGATATCGAGTCAGAGTATTATGGCAACACCTGTTGTACATAAAAATAATTTGGCGCTAGTGTGTAGTTCGAAATTTGACATCTGGCATTCCGACATATTATACCTGATAAATATGAAGTCTACAATGTGACCTTTATAAAAAAAATATGTCATAGACAATCATCCATCTATCACTCACTTGCAAATAAAAGAAAACAAAAGTTTACTGAAATACTACGTAAAAAACTGCAGGTATTCTTTTTCGATAATAAGATAAGTCAAGTATGCGTGGGAGGACAGGATTTATGAAGTGAAATACAAAAGACATTTGCAAATTAAAAAAAAATACTATTTATACAACTCGCTGTGTGATGTTCGCTTTTGGACATTTCATTATTTATGTCTTCCATTTTGGCATACCGCTGTTTCCCGACGATGTCAGAATATAATGACGTAAATAAAAATTGAAATAGTTATTATGTAGCACTAGACTTTGTAGCAGATACTTACTATTGTGAATCAGTTTTATTGAATAATGATTCACAAGCGATAAACACGAAATGAAAATTTCGCAAAATTTAAACTGTTTTCATTTAACACGACAATAAAGAAAATTATGATTTTGGTTGAGCACGATTACAAAATATTTTTTTATGATTCATGAAGAATAAAATGTTACAAAATTTTATTTATGAATATTATCAACTTAAGAACAAAACAATATTAAGGATAAACAATAGCTTGACTATATTATTCAATTTTTAAAACATGGAAAAAAACGCTTTTAAATGATTTAATTTTTACTTTCAGTAGTTAACTGTCATGTGGATTTAAACATAAATCTAATAAATTAACTTTTGAACACACTATTCTCTTTGATAAAAATGATATTAACGCCACAATAATAGTGACATAGATAAGTCTACCGCTTTACATTTAAAGTAAACCAATTGCATCAATATTTTTTATTTTAACTATCTGACAGTTTCATAGTTTTTTTTGTTTTTTTTTATTATTTGTAAAACACTGTAGCTCAGACATACACGACATTTTTCCTCTAGTTAGGCCGCAAAGAAAAATAAAATTTAGAGAACTCATTTACAAAGTTTTTTTATCGAGAAATATGTTAATATAATATGTTGTATTTACAATTTTAAAGTTTATGTGTCATTTGTAATGAAAATTAAAAGACTAAAACTTTAGAATAAGATTAAATATTTGTACTTTTAAGTGGCCAAATCCCATATACATTTTCATCAGTATATCTTTTCCTATAAACCGATTTATTCTGCTCCAACAAAAAAAAAGCATTTTCACTAATATTCCGAATAGACTTACGCAAATTGCTGCTTTTTTAATCACGTTTGGATGGATATGCTTTGAAAAATATTTGTTATAATGGTTATTACTGTAGCTGAATATTACACAAAATAACAGGGTCAAAAAAAGCAATTTAAACAATAAATAATTGATAACTATTTCGACTTTACACCGTTGTCAGACTTTTAAGTCTAATCCTATCAATGAGGTAAAGTTTGAATAGCTTTCATCTTAATAAAAAAAATGTATTACTAAAATACATTACTATTTTTTACTTTGTTTTAATGGAGTCTTACCAAGTTGATGCTAATTCAATCAATAAATAAAAAGTCACACGGCAATTTGTACTGATTATTAAAGGCCATTTTTTTCAAACGTGTGGGTTGCGCATCCCTGCTTTAACTGAATACAACGAGATTGCGTGACAAAATTTATTTGACGTATTTTATCTTTTATATTTTTCCACTGTTTTGTTTTCTCGAGAAAATGCATTCTGTTATACGAAATAATATTACGCACTCATTTAAATACTTTGAATATTTCTCGCCATCTATTTATTTTTAAGAGAATAAAAGTTTTAAAAAGCAAACGGATTGTATAAAATCATCCTTACTCATAAATTTTACGATGTGTTCATGGAATTTTTCTCGTAATTTCAGTGTTAAAATTGTCACAGGAATAATAGGAAAATATTGCATTTGGATATTTTTTAGTGTAAAGTTCATTCATTTCTATGATGAGATAATAATTAAACCAATTCATAATAATATTTTTCTGACAATATATTTTTATACATGTCCGCTCCCAATGTGGAGCATATGACCTTCAAATGGAAGTATCTCAATATAAGTTTTTTTACGAATACTGTTTGTTACTCTGTCGCTCAATCTTTCTTATTCAAAGAGAGTAGTAGGGATAGAAGGATAAGGCCAGGATAGGACTAGTGGTTAGCTAATCGATTTTGCTACACTCAGTTATTAGAGGACTGGAAAAGAGGGGAGTGAATTTTCAGACATCACAAACACCCATGCCTTCACAAATATATATACACAATATGTCTTACTTGACCTCTGCATTATATTGAATACAATTCGTGTTTAAATGGGTAACGCTCTGCATTTGCATATGTGCTGGAAATGGCTGAACACACGTCAGGGCTCGATAATGTATGAATTTATACAATTGATGAGTTGAGTGTTTACGATGGTTGCAACCCTCGCTTACAAATGAGGTACATTAAATTGATCAGTATTTAAACAGTTTAATTTTCATTATTTTATTAAATGAATGAATATGTAATAATTATAATATTTGGTCTGTATAAATATCATTTTTGGCCACCGTATACGTAAAAGGGGAATATTTATTTGAAATATCATCAAAAACAATAAATATAAAAATACGGTTAGCTTAGGTTGACAAAATAATTGGCGTTGACGTTAATTATTGATTAATCATATAAATACTTGTTAAACATTATAAATACTGACCATTTAATATGTATTTCTGAATAATCAGTAACGGATTAAGCACATGAGAGGCCCCAGGCGCAATAAAATTTGGAGGCCCTGTTTTTCAGATAATATAAGAATGTCAAAAAAAATCACGCAAAATACTACAAATCTGAACAAAAAATATATGGGTTATATAATATAAGTCATTTTGAGGCCCCTGAGATTCGGAGGCCCCCAAGCGCACGCCTCATTTGCTTATATATTAGCAATGCGAGTGTCTTATAATAAAAACTGTCCAATCGTTGATTTGAATTTTTACCAAATAAAGACAAGTCCTGACAAATCCGTTTTCGGCATAAGGCGCAAAGAGTAATTCTTTTTTATTAGCTCGACCGGTTATTGGCTTCGGTTACAATACGATATACCAATTAACTACTCCATTATATTCCCATATATTTAGTCGTCGTAGATTATATAGTAAAATAAATAAAACAGCATGCAGCATCATACGAACTCGTTCATTTTTATGGCTTCGAAGCTGGGCGTGGGCCTTAGAATCGATTTTCACAATCGTCCAGCTAGCGCGATATGTCTGAATTGTCTAGACTCTAGACTCGCCAGATAGATACGTCAGTAGTGTAAAGATCTCTCATGTCTACATCTTGCCACGTCTCCACTCCACCCAATCTATCCAGCCAGAGAGTCTCCCTACGTCAGCGATGCACAGCCCACGGCCAGTGTAGTGCATGAGGCCGAAAATGACGTTGATTGCAGAGATTAATTTACAATATTGGATAGTGAGAAGTATTTTTTTTTATTGCAATACGGGCTAGTTTTCAAAAATATTTCACACCATCTGAAATAAAGATTATTGTAATATTTATTTTTTTCATAATACTCAATTAAAAATCAATTAGATTATATTTATTTCATATTATATGCGCGTAATGCAGAGTAGATAAAGACTGCCGTAATTTGTACATAGTTTTTAAATTAAAAATTATCACACATATGTATATCTAACGCATAGGTTCCCAACCTTTTTCGGTTGGCGACCCCCCTCGAGGAGTTTGAAATCCTCGATTTGCTATACTTTTTCCCCGGATTGTCTCCGAGACTCCTTTTTTTTTTTAGCTCACCGAGGAATTTGAAATCCTCGATTTGTTGCTCAAATCCAAAATCGAAAAAAGTTGGCGACCCCCCAGAAAACCCTTCGCAACCCCCCGGTTGGGAACCCGTGGTTTAACGTCTAACGTCAATAGATAATGTTATATCATAAATTGCAAAAATTTTAACATCTGCAATCATGTGAACAATTGAAAATTGGATTAATTGTTAAATATTACGGATGTTTTGCATCACTTACTGTCCTATGCGGTATCTGTCTGGCAATGCAAATGCTAAGCATTATGTACTACACCAGCGATTTCCAAACTGGGAGGCGTGGACAATTGCAAAGGAATGCGCGAACAGCTTAAAATATTAATTTACTCTTTAAAACGTGTCTTTATGAAATAAAAGATGAGGAGGCGTAAAGATAATTTGCTTTAAAGGATGGCGTAAGAACAAAAAGTTTGGAAACCACTGCTATACACCGATTAATGTCCTTTTGAGTCTCGTCTTGTTATTTATACTTATTACTCGTTACGATTGCAGCGTCATCTTTTTTGAATCTATCGATCATAAATTGTCACCACCCGCCCTTCTAGTATTGGACCACGAAACCTTCGAACGTCAAATCCCTCGTTTACTTTAGATCATTACTAATTTGAATCTGTCGCAACTGTCAATAATTGATTGTCGTATCGATATATGACCATACTGTCATACGCCTTTATAACACGAATACATTATAAATTTAAAAGACACATTGAAAAATATTTTAAATGACAAATTGAAACAAATAATTGATTGAGTTGGCATTCGATAGAATTCCATTGTAATAAGGTGAAAAATAGCAAAGTAATTAGTTCTACATTTTTAAAAAAATAGTTGGCAGATATTTTAGCGTATGCCTTCATCGGGACTATGTTTAAGCCTACATTAACTCAGCTGTATATACTGGCTTAGAAGAGATAAACAGGATAAATACAATCCTATGTTATTTTTAGCCTTATTATATGAAAGAAGCAAGTTTTAATTATAATAAATAAGTATGTAATAACCTTTTTAGAATCGTGTCAGAAATACACGCAAAATACACAATAAATGAAATAATAAAAAATTCATTGATTATATAATAATAATACCAACTGCGTAGTCGAGTGGTCTACGTCGTCGGCTTCGGTTACGGAGGTCACGGTTTCTAATCATATCACAGAAAGTTTTATAGATTTATTTTAAATTGATTTATGGATCTCTGTGCTAAGGCATGGATGTATATAAATAATGTCTTGAATTTCCTTCCAAACTTTTGTATCCTAAAAAACGGGTGCAAAGACAGCGATTAGCTAACTACTAGTCCTATAATAGGGTAAAAATATCAAAGTATTTCAGTTCTACAGTTTTTATATGTTATACGTTGATAGCTATTTCGGCATTCGCCATCGTCAGAACAGAACAGGATAGTTCTGACGATGGCGAAAGCCGAAGTAGCTATCAACGTATAACATATAAAAAACTGTATAACTGAAATACTTTGATATTTTTACCCTATTAAAATGGAGTTCTACCAAGTAAATGCCAAATCAATAAATATACTAGTCTTATCCTTCTATACCTTCTATCTCTTAAAAAAGAGACGTCGAACAACAAGATTCTGTTGAGATAAAATACATTATGAGTCTAAATAATCCACATTGGGTGCGGACACGACTAAAATATATATTAGTAAAAAAAATAATCTACAAAGTAACCGTAAAATCTATTGAACGTATATTAAGTTTAAGTTATTGTTATGATTTTTGATAACCGTGTCGGTAAGTGTGTAAAATTAATGATTTATTTAACAATGTGTTTACAATTCATAATTCATTTAATAAAAATAACGATGATTTATAGACATGGGTACAGCTGAAAAATAAACACTGCAGTATAGAACTCGATTATTGATTTTATGATGTGAAAGATTCTATATACTGGCTTACAACTGCTCTTTGAGATAAATAATATTCCTTCGTTATGTTAAAAACTACAGACGCTCTAAGTTTGTTTATACTAACATAACTAACACTGCGAGGGCAATTAATCTGTAGTTTATAGAAGTCTTTCGTGAAGAAGAAATTAAATAACAGGCAAACAAGCTAAAAATGGCGGAATCAGAACAGCTTGTTTTAAGCATTGCACATCTGAAAAATATAAGAAAAACTAAATTATTATTGTCAGATTTCACCGCTTTATGAATGTTTTTAAACGAATTTAATTGTGTAATACAACGATTTACGACGGCGTAAATTTGTAAATGCATTTTAAATACTACTCCAAGAGAACTAATAGAATTTTCATTACGTATCATAAAAGTTCAGCTTTTAAATGAGCCAATTAGAAATAAAGTGAGCCAAGTGGCATTCGAAATCCTCGATTTGGTATACTTTTCCCCCGGAATCAAATTTCTCGATCCCGCATTCCCACAACGGCTCTCTTAAGAAATTCCGCGGCCCCCAATATGGGAAGCACCGATTTGACAGACTTAAATATATAGATATTTGAACTTTCTACTGAATTTCGCGGCCCACAGGTTGGAAAGCACTGCTCTAGAGGACCCATATGCTAATGTATAAGGACGAAATAGTTTATAACTCTTCTATGTTACACGCTTCATAAAAGCGTTCAACAGAAGTAAATGTAATATATAGTATTTTTTAATTTATTCTAAAATGGTTTTTATATAAAACATTGTAAGATGTGTTGTTAAGAGGTCTGCATATAAAATATAGTTTAAAAATAAAAAGATTTGTACAACATCCACAATTTAGGACAACATTGAAAAATGAAAAAAATAGGTAGTAAACAATAAAATCATTTATTCAGATATTTGTAAAAATAAAAATCGTTGGGTGTAATTAATATCAACGTATTTCGTTCTATCGTTCGCTGTTTTTCATATATAGAAGATTGATAACGTTATTAAAGAGGGATCAATAATATTATTTTAAAGTGTCAGAAAAGTTTGCATTTTGTATTGTTCAATGACACCAATCGGAGGAAAAAATAGTTTCCGTTTCTAATAAAATTACGTGAAATATTTATGTAAGCTGTGAGAGCAAAAATCTCCGTGCATTTTGGTTGATTTATTGATGATCTATTTGTGAAAATGGTTCATCGTAACGTAACGCTATCTGTTTAATAATTCTACAAATACGAATGACATGATGGTGAATAAATTCCTTGATGGGCTGAAATGTAATATATTATACATATTCAGAAAGAATGATTTGTTTGATAGTCTCGAACCAGTAGATCGTTTCAGGAAACTTGTGAAATAATATGAAATATACGCTTATTCTTATTAATTATAAAATACTGGTAACACATCGATACCTCAGTTACAAAGCGTAGCAAGTCAGAAAGTTGCTGTTTTAAATTAAGTTCGGTATAAGAAAATTTTAAGACTCAAACTGTGACAACTAAAACTTGTTGGTAAGTAAAAGATTGATAGTTAAGAGTAAACAGCATGTTATGTCGAAATAGCATCGATATGTTACGTTGCATAGATAATAATAATATTAAAATATAGATTCATTTTTGATGATCTGACATAAATAGAGCTCAACAACTGCCTTTAAATTAGTATTACTAATACTTTTCCAATAGAAAATGTGTTTTTTTGCCAAACTGGTACAATAAATGCACCAAATAAGGTATCAGTAAAAACACAATAATCCTTTGTACTTCATTCCACTTTATTTAATATGTCAGGACCGGTTTCGCTCATTACGAGCATCGTCAACTGACCTTCGACGTCATACGACGTCATCGTCAACTGACATCGTCAGTTGACGATGCTCGTAATGAGCGAAACCGGTCCTGACATATTAAATAAAGTGGAATGAAGTACAAAGGATTATTGTGTTTTTACTAATATAATGCCTTTCCACCAAGTATTGACAGTGAACACCCTAAAAGTGAAATAAGGTATTCCAAAGAGTTGATGTATAAGAATCATTTTGCATACTTGCATACTTGAAAATTGTGTTACTTACCAAGTTTTGCCAGTACGGTGACGAACTATGAAACCTTTGAAAACTCATTATTAATATTCGAAAAAAAAAGTTAAAAAAATTACATTTATAAGTACTTTTTGGAGACAATCGTAGAATCGTATTAAAACAATAGATGTTACCGCACACCAGATATTACACAAATCAACCAAAAAATAGTAACGAAAAAATTGCACTGAAATAAAGATTATTTGCTTTGTAAAATGATGTGTTAAAATATGTTTTAAGAACATCAAACAACAATATAAATTGCATAATAAAGAACCGTTGAAAAACTCATTAGAATATACGTGATAAAACGTATGATTCTGGAAGTACAACCATTTCACTAATCAGTATTTATATTTTGCTGAAAGCTTTTGACATAATGTTGTTTGAGCGCCCCGAAGCTCTGCCGGAAAATCTGCTTCACCTACAGTTAGGACCTAATCAATAATACGCGAGGTATGCGGGGTGGGCGAATTGTCATATCGCGTCCATTATTTTGCGGGCATGCTGTATTATAATAATTCCGGACCGTTTCATTCGTCTGCCGAAAGAATTGCGGCAGAATTATGTGTGTACATAATAATATATGAATATTGTACAAGTTTACACTAAAGTCTATCGGAATCGCCGCAAATAGCTTGGGACTGGACCGATTTAGATGGCGTAAGCGACCGCCTCGAGTCTCCTGACTCTTGACGCTTCCCCTTGTCTAGGGACTGTAATACCGGTATCACGGTTGTATTTTTAATAATAAAATACCAGCTTGGAAAATAGAAAAAATAAAGGTTTTCCGTTGTCCATATGTATACGTAAATTTGTATTTATATAATGACTGTTTGACGAGCAAACGTTTAATTTGAGACGGCCTTTTTTATTTGCTTCAGTTGGACTTATCTAAAATTGACAGAGTTCTGTATTGATAAAGCAACCATTTAATTTTAAAGAAAATTACTATAGTGTAAACTTTTTTATTAATTAATTCGTCTCGTATTGCAGTTATTACAGTATTATATCTTATGCGTTCAGTATTAAATATAGTAATGTCAGTTTCACTTAATGTTTGTTTGACTGATTTTTAACAAAATTTGAATGCTTATTGACTTTGATAACAACGAAAAACCCAGACACTTAACGTCAACTAATTAAACGATAAGCTATTTAATTCAAAATAATGAATGTCATTCAAAATAACAAAATCATTCAGTTAATTTGAATCAAAGCAAAGCGTAGTTTATAATGTACAATATGTAATGTAAAATAGTCCTCAACTTTTAAACATCAGTTTTTAGTGTAACAATTACGTTTTTGACACATGAGAGTTATTTTCGCGTTGACGGCGATATATTGAATTGTATGGATTAAAATTCTCTACCGGAATTTGTATAAAAATAGTACATCGGCAAAACATGACATGGCCGTGTTTGATACTGACATCTCATTTATTTGTATCTACTTTGAAATACCGGTATTGACATATTCGTCCGGTATTGCGATCCCTACCCTCGTTCCAGTGTCCATCGTATGCGGCTGACGCGCACGATGCGAATCGACGACCATCTCGTTGACATGACACGTTTCGCTGAGCGTATGATTATGAACTAATTAATATTTTGATTGCATCTCCACTTGTTAAACAAAAATCTTCTCGCACAGAAATTCAAAAATAGAAGTTAAAAATATTTTTTTCTCCCACGCATTGTTTAGGCACATAGCACGCAGACAATTATAAAAACTTGTTTGGTAGATTTGGCAATATAAAACATTTTATGTTATAATGTTGAGCATTAAAACAATATTTAAATAAAACATAAATATAAATTTATTAATATTAAAACATTACAATATATGTATCTGCATAAAGCGTTTTAATTGTATATCGGCTGTGGAAAGGAAAAATAATGTAACCCACACACTACACATTTTATAGAAGAAACAAAAAGTATTTTTTCTTGATCACAATTTTCACAGGCCTTTCATCTTTCAAACTTAAAAGCAAAGCTTAGATTTTAATTTGGCATTCTTAGTTTACACTCTTTTGATAGAACGTGTATCAAGTTGTATATATTGTGATTATCGAAAAAACTGTGGGTTACGTTCTTTTTCTTTTCACAGTCTATATACATCCAGGACCGGCGCAAGACGTACGGCGGCCCAGGCAAGATTGTATTTGTCATCTATAACAATCTTGAAAATATTTTTACTCGTATTTCCTATAAGGAAACTAAAAATAATATCTAGATTTAGTGAGGAATTTAGTATTTTCCTCATTCTCATTTAAGATTTATTTTTTTCAAAACATTGCATTTACTTAGTCGTTATTGTATTTATATTGAAAACAAATCTTCTGCACTAAATTTACGCTGAAGAAGGTATACAAAAAAATGTTTCAACTATTATAGTGTAAAATCTGTAGAACTGAAATACTTTGATATTTTTACCCTATTATTATAGTACCACCCACGTCTTGCCAAAAACATTATCCAAAAAGTCATTTAATTTTCCCTTGCTAATTAAAAAAACATTGAAATTAAAATTCTTTGCCAAAAAAATACTTTAATGCAGAATTGCAAAAAATATTATAACATATTAAAACCAAAATAAAAAACTCTTACAGTTGGAATAATATAACAAGATTTACTTGCGTTTATTTTTAAACAGTTTTTAATTAAATTAATTAATATTAATATTTAAATAAATATGATAAGCACACATATTTTTTTTTTACTCAAAAATGATATTTTCGACATAAAGTTATTTGCCAGAACGAAGAATATACCACATGATTGATAATAAATACATGTGCTTAATTAGATTTTCGTTGTTATTAGATATCGTAGTTTTACGATCCTTATCCCCAAAAATGTATATATCAGTTAAACTGCGATATCTTAAACTGCAAAAATCTATACCCACCCACATGCGATTAATGGTTCTAAATATTTTATATGAAAATAAATTACAAAATAATGATTTCGCAATGTGAAACTCTCTGTTTATTTGACAGTTTCAGAAGGTTATAAAGTTCGATGTCAAGTCTATCGATGATTTAATCTATTTAATAGTTTAGAAATCAAAAAAACTTTTCTTATGTTCCAAAATAACTTTGAAATCTTGCGAAACTTTCAAGTCCGCTTATATTTTCGTGATAAATAGCTTTTTAATATATTTCAATAACTGCCATAAGGCGATATACCTACCAAACGTCACATCGTCTTGGCAATAGATTTTGGCAAAATCTCCGCGAGTGTCTTTGCTGGCCTACATGTGTGGAGTGACCGATATTTTATTTAAAATGTATTTTTATAGTTGAATCAATGACAAAAACAAAACACATGCTCGGCAGATAAAAATGTTACAGCTCAAAATACATATTCAAATAAAGGAAGGGTTAGAATACGTTAAACGAATTACCATTGTTACGTATTCCGTTGACGTAATTCGAATAATCTAAATTTGCGAATACGTTTTCATTGTCAATAATATATTTTAGTGACCACTTCTTGTGTATGATAAACAATTTCGTCGTCTGCAAAAAAAATATCAATATTATTTTTGAGTAAAAACGGAGTTAATCAACTTTCTTAAATATTAATTTCCCATGATATACACTGGCCAAAAAGGATAAAAGATTTAATAAACAAATTATATCATAGAATTATTTTTTTTATCATCTCAAGAGTTTATAAGTTTTGTAAATTGAAGCCAAAATTGCAGTTAATGGCTAATATTAAAGTTTTAAATACTACGGTTGACTTTTCCACTAGACTATTTTAAATATTTCAGTGAATTATCCTCTCAACAAGCTTAGTCAATAGAATAATCTTCCCGGCATTATATTATAATATCATGTTCAATATTTATGGCATAACAACCAGTTCTTACAATTTCGTTAAACTTTTATGTTACATTTATTTTGATAATGTTTTTCTTGATATATGAAATTTAGCTTTATATAAAAAATCAATCCACACTTAATAGATAACAGTCAAATCTATTAATAATTTTCAATGAAAAAACATTAGAAAACTATTCTACGGTACTATTCTTAAAATGGAAGACCAAATGCTGGCTGATTTTTTTCGAAAATAAATCCTTCACACTTGATAGCCATATACAGACTTTTTGAAAATGGAACAGAGTACATATAAAATCTAACTTTAAGTATTGCTAGCAATTAGGTTTTGATTATTTTTCCTGAGACGCTGTAGACTTCTTATGATATAAGAGATTGAACGTGGTCTAGTAGCTGAATGTATAACGTTGGGTCTTCTAATAATGAAATTGTTATTTTATTTGTATTATTAATTACTCGCGACGGAGTTCTTTTTTAATGACATTGAAAATCATTTCACATCCGGTTTGAGTAACCGGCACGCGATTCTGTTACAACTATGCTATTCGACCTGTCACCATCTAAATCGTCGCACAGTCTTCAGTTTTTCCGGTATTATTTAACAATGATGTTTTTACTACAACATATATTTGACTTTTACAACATGTGGAGTTTTCTAGATTATCTCCAGCCTAAAATAAGTGCAAGAAGTACATATAGTAAATACAGGTTTTATTAATCGAGTGAGCATTTTCATATTATGAAAATCATCTCAGATTAAAATTAATTTTATTTTTACAAATAAAATGTATTTCCGTTACGAATAATAAGTAGTTAATACTGATCAAATGATAGAAGCCATCGTCAACCAGAAGTCAACATTGTTTCAAGTGATAAGAGCCAAATTGTCTAGGAAACAGGGATACCAACGGTATCGGAGAGCCATTCACATAATATATTTATGGATTTTTAGGGTAAAAAATGTGATAAGTTCAAGAGTTGATGTCTGAAGCACTGCAAACGCATATGCAAACAATTCAATAAAACATATTTATACAATAATACCGAAAATTAGTTAAGTAGATTCTTCTAAAGATATAATATTTCTTACCAGGCAAAATTTATAAATATTTTCATGAAAGAACACCAATAATACAGAAATATCTATAAATATTTTTTAGCTCATTAATTTTACGGAATAACTATATTAAAATTATTTTTGGTTGGAGTCTATAGTTGACTTTGTTGACATAACTACAGTAATATAACAATAGGTGTCACTTACATTTAAATAATGTTCGAAATTTAAACATAGGTAACCGGAAAAATCACGATTGTGCGTTTTAATTCTTTGGAAACTAAGCCTCTAAAATTTCTCTGAAATTGAGCATGCAAATCAATTTTACATGGCCAAGTTCAAAGGTGGTACGAGAAGGTAATTTTATACCGTCGCAAGATACCAGACACATTATGTTGCCACTTGAGAGGAGTATTTTAAGAAATCCCGATTTGAAACATGTAGATGTGCTACGGATGCTCTCATAGGCAGATAAGTCTGACGCTTTTTAGAGAAAATATCTACATATAGATATTCGAAGCAAAGACGGCAATGGCCCATATGAATTCCTCAAATATTTTTTCATGGATGTTGAGCGCACGAGCACAGTAAATTGGAAAGGATTAGAGGAAACATTTTTATTTAAAACTTCGCCGACGCCGAAGATTAATTTAAGGATACTATTTTAAATAACTACTTATTAAATGAATTATAATAATACAAAATTAATTACCTAAACCCAAAGGCAATAGCGAAAGAAAAAAATAACCTTTTTAATGGAATGGTTGAAATAAAAAAAAAAAGTTTAATTTGAAAGTAGCTTTTTATCAAATCTGTTTCTGTCTAAAAAATAGTCCTTAACGAAATTACTACCACATCAATTGAATTAAAACTGCTGTTTACTGATTCTTTGATTTATTTAGTGATGTATAATGATAAGGCAAATGGTTTTTATTTATTTAATCCTTACATAAAGAAGATCTCATACAAACATTAATGATGAGATCACTTTAAAAAAAATGCAAGTTTTTTATTAGTGTTTCTCTAAAACGTTTTCTTTTTATTGTCAATACATATTAATAAAAAGTCGGGGAACATTTGGATAGTATAAAGGCGACATGATAATAGATAAACCTAATTATTTTTAATGTTCGTAAAAAAAAGTATATGACTACCTTTGATATGTTAAGATACCTAGTTTTTTTTACAAAACTCTAAACAGTTATTTTTTTCTAATTTATCTTAACAAATTAGATGAAACAATGACTCATAATATGAATTAATTTTAAGTAAATTTTATTCTTTTACCTTTTCAGTACCGCGATGTTTTAAGCTAAAAAACATTCACTCACATACCTACCGCATGTTTTTAATAATTTTTGAATAGTTTTAAAAAACAGGACTGAATTTATGAATATTAAAAGTTTACTTATAAAATGATACATATAGTTTAATATTTTCAAGTTACATTCGCAGTCTTCAGTGGCCTTACGGTATTCACGCCGTTCGTATGTAGCGGCCACCAGTGGTCTTACGGTACTGAAGCGGTTAAAATAAATATCTTGATTTGTTTTTTTTTGTATTTTAAGTTTACAGTGAAACACATAATATTTTATATAAATTTATTCACAAGATTGTGCACATTTGTCATCCAAAATATTAACAAAATATATCTTAATTTACTTTGTTTATTTATGATGAGCGAAATTGCTCATGATTAAAAAAAAAAAACATTTATGAACAAAAATCCACCAAGTAAGCTTTTTATGAAACGTAAAACAATATGCATTTAACAATATTCTACGAGTTTAAGTTAACGATGTATTACTTGGCCACTTCAAATCTTCAAAGATAATATTAATTGCCAGTTATAACTAATAATGAATCACGTAATAACAGTAATGAAGTATAAATATTGTGCATAGCAGCTTTTTTAACAAAAGCTCTGTTACCTGTCACCTTGGGGCAGAGCTTACATGACTGAGTTATAAAACATATCATGTTTTGATTTATTAATAACATGTTCAGTCTTCAGCAGAGAATGTTAAGCTTGGAATCACGAACGCGGATAAATTTTTATTGGATCGGAATTCGCATCCATTATTGGCCATTATGTGGCTTCGGTAATTCGGAATTTTTGTACATTTGAATAATTTAGTAACCGCACAGGCCTTTTTCATGATATTTTTTTTTTCATTGAGCCGGATCTAGTCAATGCTACGGTAGACTCTTAGCGGCTGTGCTTGTACAGTTTTTTTTTTTTTAAATAAACTAGACATTTGCGCTGTTACAGATTAAATTTGTTATTAAAATGTGTCTGTATCAATGCTGCATAAAAAAATCATAATAAAATATACACAATAGGTGTACTGTATGACAAAAGCAGATAAAAAATATACTTATTTCACAGTACCGATATAACATAATAATAAAAAAAGATTTATAGATTTATTCAAGTATTACTGATAACTTATTATATATAATTGTTTACACATAACAATAGGCTATTTTTTATTATATTGTACTAGATTTATTATAATTGAATTTAATATTGATATTTTTTTAATCAGTGGTGGGCTGCCAATACGCTAACAAGGGGCTTGCTTAATCTGAAAGCAATTATCCTATACAATAATATACAATACTTAAATAAACAATCGGTTATTACTTAATACACTTATAATATGTAGCAATATGCAATTTACCGTAATTTATAAATGGCTAAAAATGTTCTATTGTGTATACTGAAGCTGTTGTAGATAATATACAAGTCATAAATTGCAGATATATACTAATTTGATTTGAGAATATTGTTTTCACTTAGATAAACAAAGGGCTCGCCGGCCTTAGTAAAAATTAACAAGGGGCTCGTTCGAGCCCCTTCGAGCCCCCTCCAGCCCACCACTGTCTGTAATGATGGCATGTCTTGAAACATTTTGTATGTCATAATAATATATCCGGAAAATGCAATTTACAATTTGTAATATTGATGTATTAAATCAATTTAGTTTTATCTAAACTAAATTCAAATCAGTTATATTATATGGTCAGTAAGTGAAAGTCGAATTCGTAAAAACAGTTTAGGCGGACAAAAAAGAAATGGCGGACCACTGTTTAAAAGTATTTGATCGGATGCATTTCCATCAAATCGTCATTGCGGTGATGATTTCATTCAAGTCTTGCCAATGATGCGCGCCAGTGTTGCCCTGTGCCAAAAAGTTTTTCCCGTGAAACATAAACGCAATCCCGCAATGCCATTTCTCAGATATTTGCTTACGCATAACATTGCCCCCCGATCACAACTTAAATTAAACTACTTCTATTGATCTTAATGGGTGATTAAACTTATGTGGGCTACGTGCTCAAAATACAAATACATCCGTCAGATGAATATTTCAGAAATTCTTGAAGTATTAGCTAGCCATCTTTCAAATCTTATGAGTCCATTATTCATCGAAGTCAGTCAAAAAATATTAGCAAACTAAAGTTACTATTCGATAAATTAGAAGATTTATAAACACACAGATTATTTTTTAGATTCCTTAGCGTGGTTTCTCATCATTATGTACCGCAATGTTGATACATGAGAAAAGGTATAATAATACATATTATATTCAATAAGGACGTTATTCATTTAAAAGAAATCAAAAATCCTGATGAGCACGGTAATATAAAGAAAATAAATATAAAGGTAGGTATTAGTTAACAATATTATTTATAGTGTTATTAATTTTGGGTCCAGTGTCGAGTGGTCAACGTCGTCTATTCCGTTGCGGTACTTGCGTGTTCGAATCGCAGTACAGACATATTTTTCAGCTTATTAATGGATTCCTGTTTAAAGGATTATCTGTTTCTTAAAACAGAGAGTAGTATGGGCAATATGCTAAACAATACACATTCCCTAGCAGTATCATTCTATGCCGACCCTCTTCAAGAAAGAGTGGTTGAGCAACTGAGTAACACGTAGTTCTCGTAGAAAAAATATATTGTGACAAACTTCAAAAGGAGTTCACATTCTAAACATTGGGAGTGGATATGTTTAAAAAATGTGAGAAAGAAAACATCTTTCCTAATATTGCTAAATAATTTACTATTATAATACAGTGAAACCCCGGTTCTGCGTTTTCAAAGGGATCGTAATAAATCAACGAATAATACAGGAAATCTTCAAATAATACCAAAACATGTTTAATTTTCAAATAACTTCCAGATAACTTGAATATAACTTAAATACATACTCAGTTGCCTATTTGTAGTTTGGTACTTAAATTTTGGCACCCTTCAAACTCGCGTTCTTTTCTAGGTTAACTTTTTTTGCTATATACACATGTCGACTCGTTTTTCTCCTAGATTTTTTCAACGTCTTGAATTTTCTTCAGTTTCTCATTTAGAGTTCTAGTTTTCTTCATTTAGGCATTTTAGTTTTGACTTTTGAGTTAGAAAAATTCGCGCAACCAGATGCGATGTAAGACTATTTATGAACGAATAAAGAAATATATGTAACAAAAACGGTCAATCGGGATAGTAATTGGGACAGGACGATAATATTTAGATGATAGATCGAGGAAATCGGTAAATCAGTGAATGATTAACGTTGAATTATTAAACATTGTTATTACTTACGGGTCTTGGTCGAGTAAAAAATTAACGATCCATGCAATAAAACGAAGATAGCGAGAACGGAAAATCGGGGTTCCACTGAAAAAAACGCGAAACGATATGCGAGGCAAGACTATTTATGAGAAATATTCAACGAAAACGGTCAATCGAGATAATATTTGTGACGGGACCAAAATATTTAAACGATAGATCGAGGAAAACGGTAAATCGGGGAACGATTAATGCGGGATTATTTTACATTGTTCTTATGGGTGTTTGGCCGGGACTATGAAAAATAAACGATCCATTCAGGAAAACGAACAATGCGAGAACGGTTGATCGAGGTTCCACTATATACCAATGATACAATTAAATTAAAACATTTTTTACGTACTGAATGTTAGGTATACTATTTTCTTATTCTTTAAAATATATTAAAAATAGTAAAGAGTAAATAAATTTTATTTTCTCAAAAAATATATTTCTGACGATGCCAAGTAGTCTAAATGACTACCATTTATATTACAAATGATTGTTGATCTTAACAATTTGCTTTCCTTTATTATGCTGGGTTTCTATCTAGCTAATATCAATTCAGTATTAATAAACTATTTAAGAACGAACCATCATGAAAATGACTCTCTTTGGTTGACTTCCTTGTGTACTGTATGTGTAATGTTTGTATGCGCATGTGTGTGTGCATGTATGAATATAGTATAAGGGTAAACATCTAGAATGTAATTTGCAAATTAATGCAAATGCAGTCCCCGTGAACTGGCTTCACTAAGGATGTATTACCTCTGTAGCGATAACGCCCTTCCATCATTATCGATGGTAAGGGAATACAATTTTCTAAAACATTAGCCATGAAGGAGACTCAAAGAACTTTGACGTTAACGCGCTCTGGTACTTAAAGCACCATAAATTTGATATCAAAAACAAAACAAAAAATCATTTCAGTTGATACATGCATATTTATATTTTTTTATTATTATCCATCCACTTTAGTCAGTTCCGAGTAAAATAATTTTCGAATCGTTTTTAGATTACATAGATCTTTTAATTGATTTGATGACAAAATAATTAATATACGACAAGAGGAAGCAGATTTAATTAGTCAATCATACGGCATGGCAGCTGAGAAAAATATCTCTCGAATGCATCTTACTTAACTAATGTTCCACAAATGTCTCATTCGTTTTCTGTTTACATCTCAGTTAACATGAAATCTGTCGCTTTTCAGAGCTTCGTGTTGTATTTTTATCGTCGCCGTTGAAGCTAATTCAACTGGGATTATTACTCTTAAAATAAAACGGAAGAACGACGGATTATTTCCAAATACGGATTTGGATTGGTGTAGCGCAGAAGATGACAAACACGAATCATACAAAATATATGTTAATGTGTCAAATGACAGATTTAGATAGTTAAATACCAACAATACAGAAATGTTCGTGCTAGAATGCTTGTATGTGAAATTTTATTTTTTTATAACGTCAACAGAGTTCAGTGTTAATTTTTAAAAAAATCAGAAAAAAAGTTCACACTTTACAACTTACTTGCGTAAAAAAAAACTTGGACCACATCTAGCGTAGCGTTATTGGGTGATTCTGCGCTAGCATGTAGGCTCTTGATAGCATATTACATGCAGGCTGACCGCACTCTTCAGTGTCTTCAAGTCTCAGTATATTTCGCCCTTCGAATCCTCAAATAAATAGGCGCAGCGAGAGCGATTAGTTAACCACTAGCACCATTTTTTTTATCCTTACTCTCTTCGAAAAAAAAGAGTTTGAGTAAATGAATAGCAAACGGTTCTGGTAGATTTTTTTGTCGAAATACGTTCATTAGGAGGCCATATGCTCCACAGAACAAACGAACATGGAATTTTTAAGAAAGCTTTACATTCAAATTATGTTTAGTAATTTATATCGTATTCGTAGGTGTCTTCCAAAAATGAGAAAAAATAAAAAAATATTTTGAGTTCTTTAAAAATGAATAATGAATACATAGGCGAACGTAGGAGGGTGTGTATATTTGTTTTGAATGGTTTTGTTAAAATAAATAAGAAAGATACAATATAAATATAAACGCAAACAATACTATTTTTAAGTACGCTGCAAATAATCTCCAAAAAGTTCAAAACGTCAAATACATTTAAGCGGATGCATGCCAATACAGAATTGCATACTAATGATGATCTGCTTCGTATTATAATCTTGTTACCTCATTTTTCTTGGCAAATCTTATGCATAATTTCAAAACCAATAATAAAATTCATTTAACGTGATGTCACCCCTTAGTATTGCAAATAATGTTGTTGGATAATATTATGATGTCATGATGGTGTGACTGTTGATAGTTATTTGCACGTAAATGGGAGATACATATTTGAAAAGCAAACAAGTGCATCACGTAATACTTGTATATGTACATTCTTAAACCTTATTTGATAGTTCTAACCTAGTGATATGATTGAATAAACCTCAACGAAATCGAAAAGAATACCGTTGGTCATCGAGTAACTAACTACTCAGTAAGATGCTACAGAAAAAAATATTACGTGCTCGTTTTTTTTAAACGTAATTTTTGATAGAAACGATATCTAAAGGATATTAATTTATTTATTATGTTGTGAGCTGTTAAAAACATATATAATGTTATATTCTGTGGCAGTGACTCTATGCCAACATTTATTTATACTAGATTATTGTACTATTATATTTTATAATTATTGTGCGTATGTATCTTAAAAGAATCGGCCTTTACTTTAGGCATCAGTTATTTAATTATGTCTAAATAACAAAAAAAAAATAAGAAATCCATATTTATTTCATTAATATCTAAAGCTCTGTAAAATTGTTAACATTTTTGATTAAATATAATCGAGTCTATTGGAAGAATTTTGTATTTTTAATATTCTTACCTCTTCTTTAAAACAAGACTTTGTCAAACAATTTGTAAATAAACAGTTCGGCAATATCAATCTTTTATTGTTTTATTTTGTCATCTCTTAGAAACAAGCTTTTTATTAAAAACCAACTCTTGTCATGAACCCATTCTTCCGATTGAAAGATTACGGTTAATCATGAAATCCTTAAATAACGGTAA
This sequence comes from Himalopsyche anomala, assembly GCA_031772345.1. Lineage (NCBI taxonomy): Eukaryota > Metazoa > Arthropoda > Insecta > Trichoptera > Rhyacophilidae > Himalopsyche > Himalopsyche anomala. Next base: position 23,786,565 of record CM062828.1, read on the forward strand.
TCTTTATCAACATTCGATTGTCAGACATAAGTGATTATTGATATCGAAAGTATATTTGCTAGGGTGTTTTTATTTGTTAAGTACTTAAAATGTAAATGAAATTAAAAACATCCTTATTATTTAATTTAGCTTAAACCCCATGTATCACAGTATAATGTAAATGTTTGCATTGATTAAAATACAGTCAAAATGCATAAATATATTTCATGAAAAACATAAAATCAAATTCCCAAAAGGCCAATACTCGCAATTTTCCGGCAGCTTATACATAGTTGTTTATTTATGTATCGCACTTGAATCTTATTAAGGATGTGCAACAAAATATATTGAATAAACTATTGACAACCTTGATAACATATTTACAGCAGTGTAGTCGAAAATCGTAAAGATTTTCACGAGCTCCTCAATAAAATCGCGATAATAGTCAAATTTAGCGTGCAGTGTCAGAATTAAAAGCTTTCCGACGCCCACGTGAGATGGCGTTACCTGTCTATTTCCAGCCATCTCCGCTACTCGCTTTTTTATTTTCGATGCTCGCTGTCGGTTAGTGGTGTCAAAACTTTTTAAACATAATCGATCTTCTACTCAACGTTTTTTCAGCCGTCAAAATATGATTCATAAATTACGGAAGCGAAACGAAAATATCGGTGCTGAAAAAGAAAATACATCATCGTAATATTGAAACATAATTTAATTTGTTTTGCTTCGCTTCGCTTTTTAAACATATATTATCATTCAATAATTCTTAAGCACAATTAAAATGTTTTATTTCTCTCTAGATCACAGATTGATTCTTGGCCTCCTCAAACACTAACTAAACGTCGACATTTGTGTTTTATGTACAGTAAATTCATCTCTTACTTACGTAGGTGTAATTTTATACTTCCAAGACCAACTCCCTTTTTATTTGCCTTTTGGTTTCTGTAATTCCTTAGTTTTTACGTTTTTCTCAAAATGGCTTCCGTGGTAAATTGCTATCTTTGCTTTTGACCCCCTCATATAATATGCGCTATGCTGGCACTGCTGTTGAGTCTAAATATTAGCAAAATCCTTGAAATTAGTATTTAAACATTTTTTCAATCATCTTATCTTTTCGTTATTAGTATGTGTTCCCTGTTAGTTTATCTGATATCAGTATAATTAAACGATAAAAGTACACCCATCTAATGTTCATCTTCAACAGTTTTTTTAACATAAATTTATATCTCTGTATAACCTTTCAGCGTCATTCAAAGAGTGCGCAGATTTAAATAAATAAGAGCTTCGTAATCATTTGTTAATTCACGTATTAGCTAGCACACAAGGGGTGAAATGCCTCCTGCAATATTTATATCAAGACTGCGGAGTAGGAGTCGTAGTCTTGAAAAACGAGCGATTCAGACCCATTTAAACAACAACAACAAAATATTGATGTGTATTCAAACCACAATAGTCAATAGTGGCTAACTAAAGATGAGCTGATGGAATACATACATAAATAAGTTAAAATGAAATGATTGAAAATATTCTTCGGAGTCGGAATTGTCTTTTTTTACACAACTCCACAGCCTTGATTTGTTTACACATTGCATTGCAGGATACATATTATAAAAAGCGAGTAAACCCATAATAGCTCTGGTATCAATAGCGCAACTTTACGTTAGAGAATATAAAAGTAAAATCCAGTCAGTGGCGGATCCAGCCAGTTAACCATATAAACAAGACAGCAATAAAAAGAAACCAATTAAAAGTAAAACTATAAGGCTATTGGGGCCTCTTGGCGTTGCGCGAATATGTACATGCTTGTTTCGAAAAGCCACTACCTTTTATAGCCAATGACTGAGTAGTTATATTTTTATATAAAATAATCTCGTATAATGGTATTTGGTTCAAATATTTGAAGACTTGCATTACTTTTGTTTTTATTAAAAATCATCGTATTTCGCTGTCCGTAAATTTTGGGAATCGCTATTTCCGTTAAACTAGACCCAATTAGAAAGTTCAAAATAACAAAACAAATGTAGTAAAAAAAGGAATTCCGACGATGGTAGAAAATAGAGTGAGCGGAATCTGAAGTGTTGGGTGTGAGATGAAAGGGAAGTCATTTTAGTCAAGCATGCAATTTACAGTTTAAGCATAGATGAAAATGAAAATTCCACGAATCAGTACTAATTGGTTTCTCTTCTACGATGAAATAAAGTATGACGTTTCTATGAATGGTATACTACCCAAGTTATCACTATTTTCAATGAAGATTATTTATTGTAAATACTACAATAATTTGGATCCATGGTGCAGCGGTCAATGTCGTTGGTATCCTTGACGGATTTCACAGGTTTCAATCCCAGTACGAACAGAATTTTTTCAATCGATTAATCGATTTCTTTTCGAATACATTGGTGTTTGTGATGTAAAAAAAATCCCGCTCACTCATCCAATCTAATAAAAGTAAATGACGAGGCGTAGCGAGAGTGATTAGTTAGCCAATAGTCCTGTTCTAGCTATATAATTCTATCCGCTACTTTTTAACAAACTGACTGACAGAATGTTACTGTAGATTTTTTTGTTAATATACCTACTTACATTAGGAGGCCATATGTTCCAAATTAGAAGCGGGCACGGAATAATAAAAAAAAAAATAGTATTACTATAGAAACTGAATGAGAATATTGCAATTAGTAAATTCGCACTCTAACTGCAATGAATTTTTAAGTCGTTTATTCGTAAAACGTCATATTACATAAACAACATATTATTTAGACTTTTCAACCGATTTCTTGAAATCAATATATGAATATCTTCCGATGTGAAAATTCTGCAATGGTTATTTAGTACAGTGGCAAAGAGTATATGGCGACCACGCTTCGCCTCCACGATTCCGTGTGACTCACCAATAGCTTCTTCCTCTCATGTTAGTACCCATCATTGTCAACGAGTACATCGTATGGATAGTAAAAATGATCGCCTAGGACGCCGGAATCTCATCGATATAAAAAAAGAAGCAATCAGGGTATAGGCTCTCTGGATGTATGTGATGTAGCCAATTTAGACGTTTTAAATATAACAGTAACGTTAAAACGTGCTGCTTGCCCCGTAATTTAAGCTCCGATATTGAGTGGTGAAAATACTGTCATAAATTGATTTTATAATGATCGAATGAAAATAAAAAGACTAGCCCAAAAATTTCATACGTCATCCGGAAAAAGATGTAGGGAACGTTTTGATGATTTTACAGGAGCTTTGTATTCTGTACAGCGTTGTTTTAACAGAGGGCGTATTTTAACACGCCGAAGCTCCGCCAGAGAGTACAGAAAAATGTATGTAACGTGTTGTCTAGAAATGTTGAATACTAAACTCAATACAGTCCAAAATATGCCGTTGTTCGGGTGACGTCATAAAAAAACTGCAATTTCAGAATTACAAACGTATTATGTGTTATTTAAACAGTTATAATTTATTGTTTCAGTTTGGCATTGAATTGTGAGCGCATAGCGAATATTTTACGATTCCTCCTTATATCTTTATAAACTCTACGTCAGAAAATTGAGCAAATGACAAAAACCTGTCATCGTAAACCACCCACAACTTAATTAGTCAACTGCAGCTAGAGTAAGCTTAACAAATATTTCACGACCATTACGAAGTGTTGGAGTGGGATGAGTAATAAAAACAATTTCTAAAAATATACTACAAAATAAACAAGAATTGAATATATATATTTAATATAACAAGACGACATTAAATTAAACTCTAAATAAATCTTTGACTTAATGTTGTTTTATCAATTTAAATAGGCCTGATAATATTTATAAGATCACTTAATACATTTATTGCTAATGACTAAATTTATTTAATTTGCAGAACTCTATTATATTGAAGTGCAAAACTGTAATAGTAAATAGTTTCTCACGCATTTTTTATAGTGTGAAGTTGATAGTATTTCCGTATCACGTAATCCTTTAGAACTAAGCCTAATCGGATTGAAACCAAAAAGTCCGAATTTATTTCACAATTATTGTGGAAATAGATACTTCGCTATTTTTAGCCTTATTAGAATGGCGCGAGTGTACGAAAGCTTTCACGCGATATTAAATAAAAGCTTTACGAACACAATTGCTTTCAGAACGTATAGGGAGAACTAACGTTGCGTAACTGATATTCTTTCGTGAAACGCAATATTATATTTGCAAATTTGTGTACTTAAATTGAAGTATACATCGCTGTTGACCCAGTTTAGTTTCTGGAAGTTCTTGTTGGCACTCATCTTAGTCTGATGACGTTCACAGTATCATCATAAGTCTTGAGATGCTTAAATTATTTTTTTAATATTCTGATGCTGGTCGACAGCTGGTTTGAGTCAATAAAATCATGAACTGCGACTAGGAACGTTTTGATTCCGAGCCGCATTTGTCTATCATTTATAAACAAATTTCATCAGACAGGGAATAGCTCATTACCATGATATTTCAACACACACTAATAGTTATTAAATGTTATATAACTAGTTTATTTTTCGTAATAAATTCATTTCCGTAAATTAATAAAATGTATTTATAGTAAGCTTAGAACGATTGAGTATTAATAAGTACAAATCTAATAGAAGAACAAATTAATGGTGAGTAGGAAATGATAAAAAACATCAAAGACATTTCACTTTAGGGAATTTCACTCTAAAGGCCGCAGTCATTTTTTTAGGTCTTCCAGGAATTTTCATATCCAAAATCTCACGAATTTACCAATTTACAAAAATTTACAGAATTACAGAAATGGCTAGAAGGCCGCACCAGAGTAGCGAAAAGGCAGCAGGTTCACCACGTATGTATTAAACTCACTATTTGGGCATTCGGAGAATTGAATATTTAGCCGCGTAGGAAAAACGCACTAGTTTACAATAAAAAGTTTTAAGACGATTTGCGATGTTTTTAAAAATACTAAATTAACAAAGAACTTATAATTTTACTATCTGTGGGTAGTTCGTTTGCAAAGAACAGAGTAAGGCGACGCAGCACAGGTCAGCACTGATTTTGTTTGATAAGAATAAGCACACACCTGCGTATGCTGTAACACAGCGCTGCTGTCTGCTGTAGACCCGACATAGATTCCTACGTGACGCGCGCACGTTTGGAAATTTATTGAATTTGTGCGAATAGAATTTTGCTTATACTATGATACATATGTAGACTACTCTAAAAATACAAAGAGTTATTGTCAGTCATTATGTGTCGGTCAGCTATGTCACTTGAGCGACGCGTTTGCTCGTCTGCCTGCCCCTACCAATTCTGTGCTGCTCTGCGCTGCGTCGCCTGAGTATCAGCATTCGCTTGTTCTTACTATGTGGCGATTTTAAATGGTTTGTCGTCATTGCCAATAAATTTGTTTAAAACAAAATTTTATACAGTAGACTGTAAACTATTTATGTATTAAAACTTAAGGGCCTGATTAAAATCTTTGGAGGGCCGGATCTGGCCCGCGGGCCGTAGTTTGGTGAGCGCTGCAGAATACCGTAATACATAAATAAGGTTACTGCAAATAGTGCTCGCCCTTGGAAAGTATTACATTGCATTCATCCGATATTATTCAAGTAGGTACTTATTTTGAGCTCATTTACAGCTCGTAAAATTCATAAATTTTGATTTATGAATGAAAACTAATACACGTGCTAAAAGCACATGTCATCCGAAAAATATTTCATGAGATATGTTCAACAGAAACACATAAAATGAAGATTTAAAAACAACGATTGGATACATTGTTATTTTTAAATAAAACACGAAAAGATACAATCTCAGTGACATTAAAAAAAATCGATTTAAAAAAATATATTTAATGATGTGTATTCAAACCAATAGTCCGTAGTCCAACATTTCATGTTTGGCTGACGAAAGATGATTCGATGGAATACATAAATATAAGTTAAAATGAAATGATTGAAAATTTTCTTCGGAGTCGGAGTCGGCTTTTTAGTCGGAGTCATCATTTTTTGCCCGTTTTTCCTACGAGAACTGTTTGTTAGTCAGTGACTTAACCTCTCTTTTTTAAAGTGAGTCGGAATAAAAATATAGGGCTTGGTTAAAACTAGTGGTTGAATTCTCCGTTATTTTGAGATTTGAAGGGATGGAGGGAATTTTCGGACATCATAAACACCCATTCTATCGAATGAAAACTTACTGAGAATTGAATCCGTGAGATTCGTATTGGAAGCCAACGACGTTGACCACCCAGCATATGAATATTTGTTGAAAAGCCCATGCACTCGAGGCGAAAACAAGTTTTCAATAAACCCCAATTATCCGTGTGTAATAAACCGTATTTCGGTTTATTAAGTCAGGCAATAAAACGGTTAACCGGGTCGGTAGACCAAATTGACGGTGAACAACAGCTAAATAAATATATTGATTGTATGTATAAGACAAAAAAAAAAAATTCTCTAACTGCATTTTTATATAATAAAATATGTACCATTTTTAGAGATGCCCACCTTTTTTGTGTCAGTTACTTGTAACATTTTGACTTGCCAAGTCAATGCCATAATAATATTATTTGTAAATATGCACTTTGTTGTTTTAAATTAACCCTCCATAGACGAGAGCTTTTTTCGATAAAAAAAATATTTTTTAGGCCATATTGAAATCACAGATAACTTTTATTCCTAACAAGAATTAAAAAAAAAATGCCAAGTCGTTGTATATAAACCCCGCATGACTATATGGTCATGTCCATCCTTTTATTACCGTGTACTATTATGTGCGGACAGTAGTAAGGACGAGCCTGACCGTATGGGCACGCAAACATTCGGGGTTGAAATATAGCTAAACGTGAAATTTTTAAAAATATTTACAATTTGACTTCTTTAGATCAACACAATTTCGATAAAAATATATTAGCAAAATAACTGTAAATAATTTGATAAAAAAACAGTTTCAAAAAGTCTATTAAAAAAAACCGAAATTCAAAAAATCGTATGTGCATTTGGTGGCCGTTTCTGCCCCCGCGGCTGATGACTAACTGAAGTCTGTACCCTTCTTAACGAAATATGAGTGAAAGCAACGATATTCAGGTAGAAAAAGGATGAATAGTGAGCTCAATAGACAACGGCGTTTACTGTGACCATATGGTCACGCTCGTCATTGAAGGGTTAATTTGACGAGTAGTCAAATATTTCGACAATGTTGAACTCTGATTAATAGAGTGACAGCTATCTTAACTGAAAGAAAACATTTGACGTTGATTCAAACATCTTCAAGTTTTAACCTTTCCCACATCTGTAAATGATTTATTTGTGAATATGAGATAATGCAATAGCTATGTCAATTAGTGTGTAAAATCTAATCCTGATAAATTATACTACTTTATTTATTACGTACAGCTCTCAAACCATACACAGTTACTTACATACTTAAATAAAAAGTTATCTTTTAAAATAAACCTGTAATCTTTTACCAAATTGACTGACATTTCTTTTCTTTTTGTTTACAGGTAAGCAGTGTTTGCTATCGGGAATGAATCCCCATAAGAACGTCGTATGAAATGCGTGAGTAATTAAGGATAACTTCTTCGATTTTAAAGGTTTATCTGGATTTCACCAACAACAACAAAGCTGTAAGCTATGAAGTAGTCAGTAGTAGTTGCGAAAAGATGGAATGAAGATCTTATATCTATATATCTTAACGATATATTTGCGTCCATCTTTATATTTATTATATATATGTATATTTTCTTCAGAGGTTTCTCAACATGTTTTTTATGAGAACTGCTTGTTACACCAAGCATTATACCCTTGGCATTGGTCACAGAGTTAGTCAATGGACCTGGTATTGTTTTACATGATGACAATAACTTATGAGTGTTACGGTACACGTTACATACCATTAAAAAGAAGTCTTAGATGGAGAAACAGCCAAGGTTTAAATCAAGATAAAAATAAAATTTTGCGAATAATGATTTGAAACAATAAAAATGCCGAGAAAAGCGTGCCGGATCGCCGTTCCACCACGGTTCATGAGAGGAAAAAAGCTCTGGTTTGCTACCCAGTGTCAACCTCTGTTTTTCGAAGAGTGTAGGAATAGAAGAATAGGTCCTAGGAGAGGACTAGTAGTTAACTAATTGCTCTATTATAGAATTGGAAGGGCGGAAAGAATTTTTTAGACATTTCTTCGAACATAAATCGATAATTTGATTGAAAAAATGCTGTCGATGTCGAATCGAAAATCGATTTATGAATTTCTGTCTGAAGGCATAGATGTATGTGATGTCGCGAATTCCCCCCTCCCTCTCATCTCATCCTAAAAATCAGAGCGTAGCGAGAGTGATTAACTAACCACTAGTCCTGTCCTAGCCCTATTATTCTATTCCTACTCTATTTGAAAAAAAATAGAGGTTGAGCAACTGACAAGCGACAATTCAGCAGACAACTGAGCAGCAACAATACTGTTGAGATAAACTCCATAAGGCAGTGGTTTCCAACCTTTATGTTATTACACACCTCCCTTTGAAGAAAAACATATCTTCTCACCTCCCCATCCTTTATTTCATATAGTAATAAAGGCAGTTTTATAAGATAAATTAATATTTTGGACTGTTCGCGCCTCCCTTTGCAATAGTCCACTCCTCCCCAGGGAGGTGCGCCTCCCAGGTTGGAAATCGCTGCCATAAGGAGTGGATATGATTAAAAATATATGAGAGAAAAATAAATAGACATTGTCATCATGACGTAAATGAAGTGTGATATATCTGTCATTTCCTGCCAATAAAAGTATTACGTGGATTATGCGCAGACAGACGTAATAATCCGTTCATTCAAAGTGGCAGGTTACGTACAATGCAGAGTCGTACTTTGGTAAAAAAGTTTTGCCCCTGCTGAGTTTGATCAGACAGTTTGGAAGGTTATCTATCGGTGTACGTTTATAAAAATAAAAATAAAAATAAAATTCGCGATCGAACGGACTACGTTGGGTCAGAGTTATTTTGGTGTCGTGAAAAAGACGCGTGCGCCTGGCGAGTGTTTTGCGAATGAGATTCACACCAAAAAGCTATGGCTCTAATTCCATATTTGATGCATTTAATAAAAAACAATCGTTTAAATATAAACAGTACAGTAATATAGATTGAAAATAACATACACCGTAGAATCAAAATTGTTGACTTCATACTTAATATTATCGTAAAGCCATACTATTAGTTAGAAAAAAAATGTAATATTCTTGATAGCTATTTCGAATATGACGTCAATTATATTGAGTCTTTATTGCGTATAACGCTCTTACTCTTGAATGGAAATAAGAATGGTATTCGTTTTCGTACCTTACAAGACATAAAAGACTAGAAAAGGGAAGAAATACGGTATGTTGGGATACAAAATTGACAAAAAAACGAATTTTGAATGTATGGTTTCACATATTTTATTAAAATTTAAATATTTTAAATCTGAGTTAAAGAGTTTGTCAATATTGACAGGTTCTAGAATTGATGAAACTTTCGAAGATATATTATTATTTGAACGTTTATTATTATGATATATTTTTTATTGGCGATATTTGATTATAAAAATTTCGAAGTATTGGTATTGTCAGTATTGGTCAGACCAAACATTGATGGAATGATTGGAAGATGTAAAAAACATGGTTGTGCGTGAAAACGCATAATGAAATTAAGTGAATAGCTACATAAAATACTTTGATATAAACACTTTTCACTTGAATTTCAGACTCTTAAGATATAGCAGTACGCATTTTTAAAAAATATTTCATCTATTAAGACTTTTAAAAAATGTAAATATGATTAAAATTTCTGGAAATTACTCGCTTACATTTGGTTGATTAAACGTAGATTTGACGGAAATAAACAAACAAATTTTTACTTTTAAGAAAAAAAGTTTTTTAGCCTACCATTCTGGGATGGAGACGCGTTTGCCGATGCATCAGGCGAAGCAGATTCCTTCTGGAGAATTCTGTGTGCGTAGGAGTTCCGATCTTGACACAAATTTCGATAATAAATTAGGAAATTTGTAGCATCAAATCAGCCAGACAATAATTTTCAACCGATATTGTGGGAAATTTTCATGAATGATCTGTTGGAAGAATAATAAAATTGATCGATAGCTTATATTTTGCCAGAATATTTTATAGTGGTGTAATTAATTAGAAAGTTGATTACTCTTCATAATTCTAAAAAGGTTTGAAAGAAGATTATTATTACACTGTATGTCTTAATCCTAACTCGACACAAAGGTAAATCACCAGTTGTATCTCAGAGAACTTAAAGTTATGTTTGTGATCACAAATATAATGTCAAAAATACATAACGATAAAGTGTCTTAAAACCTATTTAACGTGTTCATTTTTACTGTCAATGTGGTGTGGTGATGATTACGTTATTAAAGTATCAATGATTATTTTTTTAGCGCTACGATTTATTTCAATTAAAAAAATATGAATACGTAACCTGCTCCTCTGCTTTGTAAATGATTACTCTTAATAGTTACGCCATTAAAAAAGGCGTATTATTTCCAATTTTTAAAAAGCTTCTCCTCTTTTTTTCTTCTTTTATTATATAACTAATAGACTCTACATATCATTTTAAATAATATCCATGTAAATGAAATATTTGATAATATTGATGGACACATTAAAAAATAATGATGTGTTTTTTATCCCATTATTTTACCGAGATTATATTATGTACACTTAAAAGATTTTTAATGCAGTGTATGTGAGCACGTAATATAATTATTTAACATTATTACGGTATTTTTAAAGTACACATCAAAATTACTCACTATAAACATATCATTTAAATTTATTAACAGCCAATAGATTAGTCTAAATATTATCAATATAATGTTATGCGTTCAATGATATATGAATGGACCGATAGTGCTGTAGTCATAAATAAATAAATATAATTGTATTAAGTAAAATGCAATCTTCAAGTGTATAAGATTACAGTAATAAAATCAATCATAATTTACATACACATTGTCGTCTATAGAAAACTATGTTTGCTGGCAATGATTTTTTATTTCATAACAAAAAAGATACGGATAAAATTTCAAAACAATGTGATTAAGGTGATATTGTCTTCGATTCTTATAAAATAGTTTATTTATAATATTGTTACAACTAAGACATGAAAAAGATACTAAACAATACAATTTAGCGATCATTTTATGCAATTCCTTAAATCAAGTGATTTATTTACACGATGGGGATTTTATCTTACTAGTTTACTCGGTCAATGGTACGAATCCTTGAATAGAGATTTTTAATCAATTCATAAATTTATATCTAACCTCATGAATGTCAGTGATTTTTTATTCCTTACCACCGATTATCTATCCGAGCTTGATAATGAGATACTAGATAGCGCTTGTAATTAACTAATAGTCTAGTCCAGTGGTCGGCAAACTTATTCGCCAAAGAGCCGAATATGATCATTACAAACAATTTTTAAAAAATATTGGGAGCCATTGGGAGCCAAATCTGTCGACCAATGAATGGTCTAGTCGCTTCTTATCACAAGCTTTCAATTTTTTTTCTTTCTGATATGAGTAAAACAGAGTCTTACCACTGAACACAGTGGTTCTTAACCAGTGCACCGCGAGCTTATTGCAAGTGGACCGCGAAAAAAATGGTAAAAATGAAAAAATCCGCAAAATAATGAAATCTGAAAAAGTCAAAAAAAATTATGTCCACATATTTTTTTCGATATCTCAATTCTGGTGCACCGCCACTTTTTCCCATGATCAAAAGTGCACCGTGACTTCGAAAAGGTTAAGAGTCACTGAGTCTTAACAACTAGTGCTTGTTAACAAATCATACCCCACGTATGTGATAAAATGTTACACATTGACACTAAACATGTTTAAAAAAACTGGCATTATATTTTATGAATTCAATTTATAAAACTATCCGGAGCGAATGAACTTTTTGTGTTATTGATTAAATTTATTAAAAAAATATTTTTCACAAATAGAATATGGCGAAGAGGCGGAAAGTTATAATTGGATCCCATTATTTGTGCGATATGACTTCTTAGGAATTCATAGTGAAATAAATAGATTCTCAGAGCTCGTATCTTGAATATTAAATGGGAACGTTCAACTATTTATCATTCAAATATCTCATTGAATTGCGATATTGTGAGATGAATTTGATTTATAATTTGCTGCCACAAAATCAAAAGCCGCGTCTGATGTTAAATGGTTCAGATCTTTAGAATTAATGGTTTTTCACTGTAAAAGTGTAATGCTGAATTTTAATCTAGAAATATGACTGATGTTAAATTTATCTTTATACTATTTCTTAAATGATTTCAATTTAAATGTTGAATGTAACTTTATACTATAAAATTGATTTTGTAATTGTATTAAGTTCAACGTAACACAGATTTTTTTTTGCACTGTAAAATAATTATCATAATTATGTACGTGTATACAATATATATGTGGGTAATGATGAAATGCAAAAAAATGAACACCCATTAACTCACACTTTTGTCTAGACTCTAGAGTAGTGATGGCGAACCTTTTTGAGTTGTAAATTTCGCTAATTATTTTTTTAAATACCAGCCCGAGTCAGTGTCGTCGCTTGGAAAGTGAGAGGAGTGGAAGTCTTCGTTGTTCTGTGTCTCACCCGCGGGTCATAGGTTCGCCAGCACTTAGCCTAGATCAGTAATACTCAAACCTTTTTTTCGTCTGGGCCGCATGCTGGTTTTTGTTAAATTATGTAGGCCGCAAATAGTAATATTTAAATATACTACATACAATCCATAATATAGTAACATAACATAAATGTAAGTTCACTAAAATAAAAATGTATCCAAAATACTCATTTGTTTACGTATTCTTCTGCAAGCCATACCAGATGTTTAAAATAGACTCTGTCGATTATAATTGTTTTGGGCCTCACGTAAAATCCAAATGGGCTGCAGGTTGAATATTGCTGGTCTAAATAATGTGATGTTGTTTTATTCAACGAATTATATATCTCACCTGCATATTTCAGCTAAATATATTCTCATAAATATCATTAGCTAAAGTTTTTTCACCAAGCGGTAAATAATAGTGAATTTACCACTAGTAACTTTTTGTAAATTGTCAAAATAACTTTCATAGTTATTTTGGCAACCTCATAAAACAATTGTTTAATCAGTATACCATATGCTATGAAATATTTACTGAATTTTTAATTATAAGAAAAAATCTACATTTTAAGAGTGCTAAAGAGGTTTTTAAATATACCGTTTTATAATAAAAAATACTTCATCCTAAATATTGAATAAAAACAATGGAAAATAATCAATTCATTTGTTTTCTGATCATGATGTAAGTAAAGTAGTGTTTTTAGTATTTTTTTTTCTTCTAATTGATAACAGTAATAAATTATTGACGTTTTTTCAATATTAAATATAATTTTATATTTTTTTATACGTTGATAATACTTTTTTTGGAGTGTTGATGGTATTTATCTCGGTAAAAATGTGTTATTATGTCACTCACAAGACAAGGTTAATTTATTAACCTATTTATCATACATTAATACAAATAATTCAAAGTAATGCCACCTATTTAAAAACTAATATACAAAAAGAACTAGGCATTTGATGATATCAAATGAAATAAGGATGTTAGTCAAAAATTAAATTATTTAATGTGATAGCTGTTGGCAGTAAGAATAAAATATTATAGTCAAAGTATTGTAAGATTTATTAATGAGATATATTCTAAAATGAAATGACCCATGAAAAATTTACGAAAATTAAGAGTTTGATCAAAAAACTTTATTTATAGTAATGGATGCACAAATAATACGTCATTCATTAATGTTATGAACCACTAGAATGACATAATGGTGATGAAAATAAATCTGATTTATTTGTAGAGCGATGTTGTCATTAAAGTCGCATTTATGATTCTAGATACTCGATGCTACAAGACGAGCTAGATGTAAACATTTTTATATCGTAACTTTTAATTGATATGATTAGAGGACACCCTGGAAAATATAAATTATTATTTTATAAAAGATAGCTATCGAGCAGAAGAAAAATAATGTAATGTTCACATTATATGTACTATTTAGATCGGTTTTTTTTAAATAAATATTGTTATTATGTAGTACAAAAACTACAATATGCCAAGAAATCAAGAAAATTGCGAAATCAAAAATGATTTTATTACAGTTACGTCATAAAATGGATAGTTCGTATTATGGGTAGGGGATGAGTTTTTTATGAATACAAATAAATCAAAATACAATGTAAATATATACCACGACTTAAAAAAATACTTTCATTCACGTAAAAACATTCTCTTTAACGAAATAATTAGGTTATTGCATACATATAATTAGTTAATGTTTATTTAATAATTACAAAAATATATTCAACGAAATGACATGTGTTATACGGATCGAAAGTGTTGAGATTGAATTAATATGTTTTATTATTATTATTATTAGTAAATTATTTCGTATTAAATAAGTCATTATAATTCATGTACAATTTTAAAAGTTTGTGATTGAGTATTTTTGGGAGTGTAGATTAAATTAATCTTTTGATCAATAATAGAAAGTACACAGTATATTTGAGATTCTCTTCGAAGGTATGGCCGACTCTGATGTTTGAAATTTGTGGGCGAAACAAAAACGGCGTATCGAGAGCGAATAACCAACAAATAGTCTTGTTCTAGCATTTTCCTTTTGTCCCTGTTCAATTTCAAAAAGAGAGGTTGAGCAAAGTTGAGTAACAAGATGTTTTTGTATAAATATTTATGTTGAAATAAGCTCGATATCGAATCCATATGCTAGCTTCATATATATATATATTTTTTTTTTGTATCATATCTGCTCCCAATATGGAGCATATGGACTCCTAATGGAGTTTATCTCAACAGAAATGTTTCTACGAGAACTGCTTGTTACTCAGTTGCTCAACCTCTCTTTTTCCAAAAAGAGTAGAAATAGAAGGAAAGGGCTAGGACAGGACTAGTGGTTAGCTAAGCTGGGTGGGAGGGGGAATTCAAGACATCACATACATCCATGCCTTTGAACAGAAATTCATAAATCGATTGAAAAATCAATTTATAAAACTGCCCGTACTGGGATTCGAACCCGTGCCCTCCGTAGCGGTAGCCAACGATGTTGACCACTCGACCACACAGGCGGCATATTGGAAATAAAAATCGATAAAAAAAGAGTTAGCATATTCCTTTTATTCACTAAACGACAGACTTGTGTGTCATTGATTCCAGTAAGCCAAGAAAAGAAAAAAATATTCCTGAAGAAGATACAAAATTGAATTTTTTTCGTGTCACACAAAAAAATACTATACGTTACATTCAATTATATATATTTTTTATGAACCTTTCCAATTCACTACAGTAAAGAACTGAAGAGTTGAATAAACCGCTCTGCCCAATGATTTTCGAATGCTAGACCGATTAGCGGTGGGATAAAAGCAATTTTGCCAAAAAACTGTTAGAAATGCTTGCGGTTTGTAAAAATGTGTAAATTGTTTCAGACACTTTTTTTGGCAACTGATGTATATTTAGACCGGCGCTCTCTGAAATCTGTCAGACGGATAATGTTATTAATCTTGGTGTATTTTCTACACCACTATGACTTCTGGATATTTTAAAATCTATTAAATTCGTAGTATCTCGGGCTTTCATCGTAAATAAAATTGCCAATATAAACAAGTTCAGTAGCTTTAGTAATAAAACTTAATTATATAACAAACGCATCTTGACAACTCGTTACATAATTCTCCACGAATATTAAAATCAATGGTTTTAATGGTTTTAATAATATATTTTTTATATGCTTTTAATTTTATGGAATATGACTAACCTTGATTCAAAGATACCTTAGTGAAATTAATACAAATATTTAGTATTACAGCTAACCAATGTTAATGCAATGGATATTTTATAATCATAAGATTTTTTTAACAAAGTCACATGATATCAATTTAGAGATAAAATATATTAAGACGCCTATCTAGCTTTCGAATCTAGTATTCTCTTACCAGACTATTTGTATTTTATACTAGTTGTATTTTTATTTATGGTGGTACCCAATAAAATATTTAGTTATTTAACAAGTTTATTTTGATAAATAATCATTTATGAAAATGAAATTATCTTTGTTTTTTAACGAAGCCTTATATTTTTTTTGCACTTATTTTTGGAGCTATTTAAATTTTTATGTGATCATTGTTAATTCTGGGTGGAAAGGCATTACAATCCCAGACCCTTTTTATGATCCCGAGGTTTTGGGATTGAACATAAAATAGTGTATAAATTCGGGATTGAGAATTTTTTCTCGGCGATTTTGAAATAATGGGATTTTTTAAAAAAAAATGTATTAGTTTAACTTAATTTTGTATAAACAACCGTGTATCGTTTTATATTCATCAGTTGACAATGCGCGCGATGAGCCATTCTTACATTATATAATGAATAATGTGAAATTAGTAAAAAAGTCTTTTATTTTATGATTGGAAAAAAAATGCTTCGCATTCAATTCTAGAAAGATTGTAAAAAAATTGTCGATAGTTCATTTGACATCACGCCACCTTTTGAACTATTTAGTTAATTACTGTCAATAATAATATCTTTAGTACCAAGCACATTTATTTTTTTACATTTATAAACTAATATTTGCCTGATAATATTAGATTATAATTATGTTTTCGATAATTTACTTTATAACACAAAGATCACACGATTGCCAGGCGCCATTTAACGTTATTTTAGTTAATTCATTTATGCTTACTTTAACAAGCATGTCACATTAGCCTAGTAAACGTATTTAAATAGTATATTTTTAACTTGAAAGCTGCCGTTACAAAATAAGCATATTATGAAATATTAATTTGTAAATCCGTAGACTCATAACTATTAAAGACACAACTGTCATTGTATACAAATGATCTTATTCAAATTCGCAATGTTCAATGAATTATTTATTATATTGATCATAGACACTGGAAATAGAAAAAATCAAATAATGATCTCATACTATTGTAATACATTAACAGGTAAAATACCATTATAATATTCACATTGAAAAATAATGGTTGACATTTATTTTATGTCATGGCAGTACTAAAAGACATTATATTATATGTAGAATCATATTCATTTTTTGAGTGTTATCAGTGAGTTTGAGCTCTATTAAAACACTTTTTATAGAAAATAGTCGTCGTCGTTTTAAGCTACGAAGCATAATAATTTGATGATGTTATCGGAAACAAAATTCCATTTATCAAAACCTAGAAAAAACTTAATTAAATATGCATAGAAAACTGTCAAATATTAAAAACAAATGAACATTGATGAAGTAATTCAAATATCGTATAATATTCGATTGGAAACCGGACTATTTTGTCTGACACATCAATTAATTTTACTCTTTTTAAACTTCACTATAGAATAACCTGATACAGATTTATTCCTTAAAATTTTGCGGTAAAGTTATTATTGCACGCTTAACTGTATAAAAGTGTTGGGACATTTTTATTATGATGTATTTATGTGGGCTAATCTAGTGAATTACTAAATCTTAATCTGGACAGTTACGAAACCCAACTCTTCTCGCTCCATTAATTTTGGCAGAAGGATTTGCCAAGTTTGCATTGCAACAAGGGATAGCCGGCGTCTCGTATATATATGTAAGTAATATACACTTGAAACTAGACAAAGCTCGAGTAAATTTTAATATAAAAACGATTATCCCTTAATTCATAACTTACCGGACAGATGTCACTGTGTTTTATTAAAAAAAATAATTATGTGTATGTACAGTGAATTGTAAATCGATGCGATTTCAGTGATTCATTTAAGATTTTTTTTATAACGTCCTTGTAAAATGCGTTCTTCGAATATTTTATACAAAATTTTTGAAGCATAAAGACATTTATCATCATGTTAAATCATTATAGAAAATGATCTATATTTACTACAGTGAAATAAAATGTCAAACGAAAGTCGAAACATATGTAGATCTGATGGACCAATTTAAAAAGGACGATAAGTTTGTGTTTGATTTTTGGAATTTATTACAAGATAATAAATTTTCGAAAACACATAATTTTAGTTTAACGGTTCTTGATAGTAATAACCTACAGTAGGTTTGTCAAACCTAAAGCACTCGTACCCCAGTTGGCACGTTCGAAAATTTTGCTGGCACGCGAGCGATTTACAAATTAATGGTTTTACAGAAAAGTATCATAAATAAGTAGCTTCATATAAGATAATACATAGCCAATGACTATTACATGGCGTAGTTAAATATTATTAAGCTTCAGTTAATATGGTAAACGTATTTTTTGGTCGGGTCGTTCAAGACTTAGTAAATAATATTTGGGGTTTTTAGCACGATCGTTTTAAAAGAAAGCCACAGCAATGGAAGTAAATCTTTAAATGAGGCTTAACCCTTAAAATGCATAATGTTCTACTTTAAATGAAAAACAAAATATTTTCATTTACAATGAATGGGTGAGTATGACTGCAGGAAAAATAATTTAAAAAAAATTAATCTTTTTATCCAAAAACACTTTGTACTCTCAAAAAGCTTCTAGCTATTAGAGGCATAAAACACGACATCTTTCCATCCATTTTATAAAAAGGCAAAACGTAGAAGACACAATTAAACTACGTAATGCTATTATTATGAACCATGTTTTTTTTATTGTGAAAATTGTATTAAAAAACAGTCGAAAATCAATGTCCGCCAAAACTCCGACTTACTCTGTTGAAATAAAGATTATAATAGTTAAGCACGTGTAGACAAAATATATATTGAAAAAATATGAAGAGTAAATATATAGTTCACCATTGGGTATAAGAATAAAGGGTAAAATCGATTCCTGTTTAACGAAAAAGCCAAAAGAAAAGTTTGTACTTTTCGTAGTCATCTATGCATTTAAGGGTTAATACTAGTTTGTGTACTGTATATATAATATAGTTACAGCTTTATACGTTGTATATTTAAGTTCACCATTATATTACATGTGTATTTTGTATGCATTTATTAGAATTATTACCTCGAAATCTTCTGAGATGATATCACAAAAGAAAATATAGTCAAAAACATGTATATTTGTACAATGGTTACGGCAGGTACGCCAATTAAATTAGTGTCAGAAATGTTATAATGCAAACAAACGATAGGAGTGATAAATAGCATAGTATTTATCGGAGTGCTTTTTATTATACGAAAATTCATGCGACACCCACACCAAATATTTGAAATCAGACACAATAACTGGTCGGCAAAATTGATTGAACATCAGATGTATAAACCTTATTTTTGTGTTGAATTTGGACAGGAATAATGAATAATTAACTACGTAAGACCATTTGTGTTTCAATGATGTTTTGTTTTAAGGCTATCAATGTCAACTGTTATTTTAATTTAATACAACGCAAAATGACTTCATTATCCTTGAATATGTATATTTTTAAATTTGACGTAGTTGGCGTGTTGTTACGAAGAAAATTATGGTTGATTTGTGATTTACATAGCAGGAAAGGGTACTAATAGAGAATCATATGATCTATTGACTATTCCTAGATGAACGCTACAAACCGAGACATCGTAATTTTATAAATTTTCTATTCCTCTCTATCAACGAATACTAATCATTGTTTGATTTTCTTCTAGAATATTGCAGGGCTACATATTCGAATCCCGAAAAGGATAAGTTACGCTACTGTCATCAAATCACGAACGCTGTTATACTTTCCATATACTTAGTTTCAGCACCATATATTCAAATCTCTGAATGGAAAATGTTTAGATAGATTTTTTTAATCCATGTCCACTCCCAATGTGGAGCATATGGCCTCCTGATGGAAGTATATCAACAGAATTTTTCTACGAGACCTGTTTGTTACTCAGTCGCTCAACCTCCCTTTTTTTCAAAGAGAGTGGTAATGATAGAAAGATAAAGCTAGGACAGGACTAGTGGTCAACTAACCGCTTTCGATACGCCCAGGTATTAAATGATCGGAAAGGGTGAGAGGGAATTTTTAGACACCAAAAACACTCATGCCTTTGAACAGAAATCGAAAAATGCTGTTCGCACGGAATCCCATAACAACCGCTGCGCCATAGGATCCGTGCCGGGGAGGGGGGTTAAATAGATTAGCGGACTATAAACTCGTTCCTTACAATTTAAATCAATAATCAAAAAATGTATTGACCTATACGCTCCACCCCATGGTTAAAAATGGTGAACAGTTATAGCTCATCCAGCGGACAGACGTCTTTTTAAAATATTTCTGCTGCGTTTTTTATTTTTTAAATTGTAACATCTTAAAAGAAATGTCATTACAGTCCCTATTGGATGATTCACTGATGATAGCGAACTTGAATTATGCCATTGCGATAATATTTTTTTTGCCAGGCATGCAGCAAATTGCACTTTGGCTCTCATCCTCGCGTGCAATAATCGTCAACAAACGACTACTCTGTTGGACGGCGTTAATTGCCCCAATGATAGTGAGCTATAATTAAAAAGTTAAAAACAACTCGAGTGTTAACGATGTTTTTATTATGTAACTCGGTTATAAATAGATAATCAAAGATGTTTTCTACATATTTATAGGTTTGTTTTTTTAAACGATAAAATATAATAATGAGAAATTAACTTTATCATTGAAAAAGGTTCGATGAACTGTAATAAATTACTCCAAATGGAGCAACAATGGAAATCTTAAGGGTAATGAAGACTTAAAGAGTGTACAAATAAATTACACAAAGACTATGACTGAGCGAAAAATATTAGTCTGCAGTGGAAAGCATTTCTTATGAAGGCATTGATTTCAGCTACAACCAGCACAATTTTCAAAAACTCTAAGAAGTTTTGTATTTTGTTCACAATGAAAATTTGTATGTAAAAAAAACATAAATAACTTATAAATATTCCTCAAGTTTATACGTTTTCTTCTGTATTAAAAAACTATACGATTAAACGTATATTTTTTTACAGCAATGAATTAAGTTTATTTCATTCAGTGGCTTTATTTTATATTATATACCAATATATCTTTTGATAACGCACAATCACGAATATGGGACAAAGATTCAAATATTTACTTATTAATAAATGGCCTTTTTATGTTCAATATATCATTACAAATTTATTTGACTTAAGTAACAATTTTTACAAAGTAAAAAGCATAATGTTAGAGTACATTGTTTAAAACTTTATTAGAATACTTCTAACATAACTGAATGAATAACAATGCTTATGAATTCACAAAAGTTGAATGTAACAATGTTTAATAATATGAATGACTGCAGTTCGTCTCATGGAATGTTGAAATGTCATAGGCTTAAAATACCATCACGTTACAAAGTTAAAATGGAATTAAAATGTAAGTTAAAATTACTTGATAGTCTTATTTTAACCCCGAAATATATGATTATGTTTGTCTAGCACGCAATACTTTGGACTTTGGATCAATAATCACTAAAACGGGCAGATGCCTACTTATCTAATGTTCTCGCTATCTTTCAAGGATAATAGTTACCTTTTATCGTTATTACAGTATATTTTTCATAGTACCTGAGCTATAATGAACAGTGAGTGAAAATTAAATGTACGAAGACTTATTTAGATTTTTTTTAATTAGTACTCTTTTATAGTTATGCTAGAAAAATATTTCAGTCTTAAAAAAGCAAGACCAGTTCTATAGACTCGTAAAAACTATCTTCTTTGTATGCGTTAAATTCAATCATGTACTAATGGGTACAGGTTTATATGATCTCTAGATTGATTGGTACGTGCAATGAAAATAAATGAATTGATTAATATTGAAGTTGAATAACCAAAAAATAATAAATTATAACTAAAGATGCTTCTGTATTGCATTATAATAAAATTACAGCGAAAAACAAATGATTATTTTGAATAATGAGGTAAACTAAAAAAAACTAAATTTAATGGCTATTGAACTTTGAATAGGAAATATTTAGGGAAAAAACAGTTGATGTATAAAATCCGAGTTAGAGTCAAAGTGCAAGGTCTATCTGGAGTTGAAGTCAGGAAATTGTTAATCGATTGTACCATTTATTTTATTATTTTTTGAAGATCAATTGTTTCTGACATGTTTTTCTCTTCTCGTTCTGGTTTCTTCCGAGAAGCCCCTAGTGCAAACCGTTCATCTTGAACATATTTATTATTGAAGTAACTGCTAAAAATAATCTGTGTAAATAATTTAATCACAAATTTATGAAAAAATGTTATCATATAAATACTTGGCAGTAGTACGCCACGTCGTGTCCGTGGGGCAGTGATAAACGTTGTTGGTATCCGTGATGGGTCTCACGGGCTCGAGTCCCAGTATGAACAGCATTTTAATAGGTTTTATCAATTTCTGTTCAAAGACACTTGTGTTTGTAATATCTAAAATTACAACCAACTCTTACAATTCTATAATAACGGGGCGTAGCGTTTAACCATTCATCATGGCCTAGCCCTATTTATAGTCTCTTCGAAAAATATTGGTTGAGTAACTGGATAACAAACAGTTTTTGTAGAAAAATTTGTGTTGAGATACCGACATGAGGAGGCCATATACTCCACATTGGTATTGGACATGTATAACATATTATTATGTAAATATATAATAAGAATCATTATATTCCTTACGTCAAATATCCATGCATTAAATAATATTCTCCAAAGAGCTTTGACCCACAGAAAATATGTACATTTCCTTGAGAAACTTCAATGACTCGTCACGAACCAGCCTCCCATTTATCACATACATTGAATGCATGTCGCAAGTTCTAGCATTATATTATAATATTACCACGAGAATAAGTTGAAGCCCAATGTAATGGACGTGACAGCTGAGCGGTATCAGCCGAGAGAGAGCTTTCGGTTTCTCCGTTTGCTGACCGACTTCCGGGAAACATATTTACTTCTCGTAGCTTGGTTTATTCAAGTTTACAAATAATGACTTGCATAGACTAAAATACCAGCGAATTTTTTTTATAAGCCAATATGAAATAACTCATAAATAAATCTTTAGAATTAGATACAAAATGTTATTGTGTGGTTTCATATAATACATATTTTTTTCCTATTTTCTGAGTAGAATATCATTGTAGCATTAACATGTCGGATGGTATTTGGTATGTTTTTTGGAAGTAACACTTTTATTAAGAAAATAAGATTTCGTTGCTCAAACATACATTAGTATTTTACCAATTCTTTAAGCAAAAATTCAAATAAAAAACCTGTTTGGTGTGAAATTTGTATAACTCAACTAACTGATGAGGAACTTTACAGCTGTTTTTTTACGTAACCATTTTTTTTAGTTATTCAAATTGAATAACATTTTACACCACAATAAGCAATATTAAATATATTTCGTCCTGGTTTATGAAAGCATAATAAATAAAACAAAAATCAAATGAGAATAAAACTTAACATGTAAATAAAAAAAAATACGTTACATTGGTTATATTGGGTACAATCAGTGCTTTTTTTTTAAAAAAAAAAAGGTGTCTGAACTCATTTATTGTCAAGATTTTTTCTAATCCATGTCCGATCCTTAGGTGAAGCATATGATTTCCTGATGGAGGTATTTCAAGAGTGATATTTTTACGAAAACTGATTGTTAATAAGTCGCTCAAATTTTCATTTTGTCTCCTAAAGTAAAAGTCTATGAAAACACAGGTAGCCTACGGCAGCTGCAGAACATTTGTAAAATGTTAATAATTGTGTTTCCTCTTTTTAAAAACTTAAGCTAGTCTTTTTATTTTTTGATTTGTAATATAAGTGTTCACATTGACATAACAGTTAAGGTATTGTATGTCTAAACGTCTAAACTAAAAAATATTCGTCAGTTAAAAGTTTTCAAATAAATATCTGCGAATATTGATTTGAAATATTAAAAAGCCGAGAGGAAAGGTGCCGGAATGCCGTTTCACCGCGTTACATGGAAACAAGCACTGGGCATAGTTGTTAAAACAACCTTTTTGATTGTACTAAGTTACGAAAAGTAAAACAATTCCCGCTTGAGCACCAGATGTGTCAAGGTGTTGGATGTGTTATTTGAATAAATATTTTGTTTGGCTAAGTTTGACAGGTCGTATGACGCGCTGGAAAATTAGACGGCTAGAAAATTGAAAGCGACATTTGAAAATACGTTGACTGATTTTAGAATGCTCAATTAACATTTCAAAAGATGGATTTTTTATACATTTCACGTGATCTTTCGCACATTGTTTGAATCGTTTTAACACTATGAATACCTATATCCAGGGCTTTTTTTACCCTGTAACGCGTCGGAACGGCGTTCCGGCACCTTTTTTTCTCAAAATTTTAATAAATGTTTAATTTAATTTTAACTATTTTAAAATATGTATATTTTGTTTTATTTTATATGAATTATATGAAAATCAGTCATTAATTATATAAAAATGATATTCGAATATATAATAAATAATATACCTTCTTATGCCCGAAAAAAGTGCGTTCCGGCAACTTTTTTTTTCAAAAAAAAGCACTGCCTATATTCGTAATATTATTGAACAGAAACTTAAATTGAAATCTCCCTAAAGGTTTTTAGAATTAAAAATATTTCCAATATTAATTCATAGTGGAAAGGCATTACTTTGAAAAATTAAACACGTTTTCGAGCTGATTTTCGTAAAAACCTTAGCTGGTCTTTCAATAAATAATATAGAATTCCTACAGATAAGTGTATATTTTTGATTAAAAAAAATATTATTATAAAGTGAAATGGTAATAAATATTACCATGGTAAGTTAAACAAAGTATACATTGATACATTTTACTTAAATATATATGAACATTGTATATTTTATGATAAAAAACCAATATAATTTCAAAATAATATAAAAACAGATCTGTTCATAGACTAGAAACGAATCAGTTGACAATGCTCGCAATGAGCGAAACCGGTCTTGACCTTTTAAATAAAGTGGAATAAAGTACAAAGGAATATTGTGTTTTTATTAATAGAATGCTTTTCCACCAAGTATTGACAGTGAACACCCTAAAAGTGGCTAGAAACAAGTTGCTTTTACACAAATTTGAAGTTCTCGTTCCATGAAACATAACTGTATTTTTGTCATTTACATTTCAATCATGTATGAATTGATAACATACGTTGCTTCAAACAAAAAATTAAGTACAAAATTATGTCATATTCCACTAACCACTTGGGAACAGAAAATTTATTATAATAATATGCCAAAGATAAGTATAAAATATCTTAACGATGTCAAAAAAATGCACATATTGTTAAAACCGTTCAGTTGCTGTGAATAACTTGACTTTCCTCTCAATTTATTAAAGCTATTATCTATTGGTTTATATTGTATAAATACTAGACTGCATATTCGAATATTCGAACGCAATTTCCTTCTAAAAATAATTATGATATGCATTTTATTCCTTTATAAATAATAATATAAAAAAATAAATTATCCACATTGCACCATATTTTATCTGCAGTGATCAAAATGTAATGCGAGCGTTTCAAAGTTGATAATTTATGTTAAGACAACGACTGTGCTGGAGTGTTGAACTTCATTGTAAAGTTCAGGGAAATTGTGAAAGTAAACTTAATGTTTTCGAGGGGTCGATAAACTTGTTGGCGACAAGCCAATGTAATTTATCGTTAGGTAGTCAGAACCAGACAATGGCGGCAGAAAACAGTTAGTACTTCTACAGCCTTAAAATAATACGCCATCCCATTAACGAGTTTGACAGAAGAATGCATCGATGAGTCAAGTAAAAATCTAGAAATAACGCTTGAAGTTGTCTAAAATGTTTACATTATATGTAATTTTAAGAACATGTTGTAGATCTTTATATAACGTATGGTATAATGTTATTATGGAATCAGATTATAGACTATAGTAATGCAATTATATGTACATAAATTACGTAAACACTTTGTAAACTATAGCCGTAAAATGTTAGGGTGTTATATTTACTAGTGTAATGATATAAAAGAGCTACGTTTTTTGAGAATGAGATAAATGTCAAAATTTGTTATTCGACATACTTTTATATTATATTTCTTTCGTTATTACACTGATTATAAAATTTATTTCATTGTTATTCATTTATTAGTTTCGATATGGTTAGTAAATGATAATTTTTTTCCAAAAAATATCATTTAAATATTCCCTTAAAGATTAACATAAGAAAGAATGAAATAAGATCTAAGGATAGGTGAGGAGAAATTTAACAATAATTTCCAGTTGTTTTTTAGTATTAAAATAATTAAATTTTCACAGCAATAACATACTTTGATTAAAATCTCAGTGAGTCAGAGATTTTTTTAGTGTAAATTGAAAAGGGGTTAACAAGGCGCCAAGATATTATCTCTCTTTAGACAGTGTTACCTGTCCAGAAAATTAATTTGGCCACCGCGACGCACAAAATGAAGTACACGCGTGACGTCAGAATGTCGGCAGTTAATAATTAGTGAATCTAATTTTCTTGAATATAATATGGATGACAGCGGATTGCATGATAAAGAAGTATTGACGTAGAATTATTAAGAAATCTTGTAGAACTTTTTCGATGGATTCTGCGGTAACTTCGTGGATGTTAATTTTTATTATAAAATACAATTGGATAACTTTGTTGTTACACTTTTTAAAATACAAAATGTGACGTATTTCACCTCACTGAGAAGCACCATCAGACAGAACATCGCAATATTTACGAATAAAATAAAAATTGATTATAACTTTTTTATTATGTTACAAATTACAAAATAAAAAACAGGGTTTTGTCCTTTTAAATAAAGTACGGTAAATTCCAACGGAAATAAATTCAACTAAGGGGATTCGTCTATCTCAATTAAAATGTTTCATTTCTATTAATGACTTTAACAATTTCCAAAAACTCCAACCTATTCGTTTATAACCAATAATTATTTACTAGAAGGAGTATTTCAACATTTTATTTTAATACAAAATGTGATCGCTTTATTTTTAATGATTCGCAAATTCTGCAAAAATATTGCTTTTTAGACATAGTACGTTATATTTAATTCTGCAGAAGGAAACACGCGTCAAATTTTGGAACAAAACAAGTTGAATAACAAAGTTATTAAATTTATTTTTTCTTGTAGAATCATTTATAATTCGGATTTTTCATAAAAGTGTGCTGTCCATTCTGCGCTCTATTTAATGATCTAACAATAAGCGAGCGCAATCATTTATGTTGTCAAAATGTTCTTATTATTGTTTGATGGCGCCTCCGATATTTAGAAAAATAATAAATAATTACAGTGAGTGATAGTAAATTATGGTAATTTTATGGCTTACGTGGGTAACATTAATAGGGGTTAATATGAGCTTGGAGTAACCTTGAAATTCCTCACTGTAATACGTTTATTTAAAAATGATATGGTATTCCGATTTGTAAACATTCTTTGATAAAACCACTGATTTATTGCGTCAGCGAATTAACGATCCTTAAATGATAAAATATTATTTTTAAAGTGTATCCATGAATATATTTAAGTATTCTTAACCTGTATTGAGTTGAATTGTATTGGTTTTTAATTTACAATGCCAACTTGCATTAATGTATGTATACATGAATAATGAAGCCATTGGATAATGTATGGAAATATATTCTATGTATCAAAATTGCAAATCTGGGATAGACTAAAAGAAAAATATACATTCCTCTTGCACGAATCTAAACTGTTATTAAAGATAGAATTTCGAATGGCATTCGATGTAATGAAATGAATCCTTGATAATTAATTTAGTTTCATTATGCATCGGTAATGTTATGAATATTTTCTTGAATTAAAATGAAATCAAAATAAGATGTTGACAAGAATATAAATCTATTTCTTGCATATTTTTAAAATGATGAATATTACTTTTAGGGTGTTCACTGTCAATACTTGGTGGAAAGGCATTATATTAGTAAAAACACAATATTACTTTGTACTTGTTGAAGTTGACGATGCTCGTAATGAGCGAAACCGGTCCTGACATATTAAATAAAGTGGAATGAAGTACAAAAGAATATTGTGTTTTTACTAATATGATGAATATCATTCGTAAAATACTTTGAAATACATAAAACTAAGCCAATTTTTGTCCTTTTTTTAAATTTTAATAATGAATTTAAAGTGTATAAAAAATTTATTACTGAAAAAGTCACGGTCAGAAGTGTTTTTCGATCGAAACCAATTAATTCAATACAACTGCTTGCAATTTTAGGTGTGCCGTATACGCTTTTAGCCTTCATGTATTTTTTTTAAATAAATATTTACGACGACTTAATTTTATTTGTGGTCTATCGAATCAAATACTTTTGAGACAACTTGTTTCTGTAAGCATTAATAATATACCCAATACTGAAACGTTTAGCCTGTGATAATAAATTGAAATGGTTTAGCGGTTTTAGCTTTATACTCACATATTGATTCATATTAATCCGGGTTATTTGAATAATGAAAGACAACTTATATTTCAAGAAGGGAAAATATAGCCTCACAAATTTTTGATGACGTATGTTGCATAAAAAATCCTAAAGATTTCGTGGTCGACAGATGCACAGTTTGAAACACATGCATGAAAAGCTTAACACTCTTCGAAATAAAAACTTTTGAATCATTTTTAAACAAATGCGAATTTATTTTATTAACACAATGACCTCACAACTAATCATGGTATGCAGACAATTTCTTAATATCAACTTTTACATTTTAAAAACATAATGAATTCGAAACAATATGTTTTAACAATGTTTATATACAAATGAAAATTATATGTACGTATTTTTTTAAAAAATACCACTAACAAATGCATAATCAGTATTCAAGACTTTAAAAAAAAACATTTCGTAGATGTATTAGTTGTTAGTTGGTCATCACTATCAAGAATGTTGGACGGTAGCTAACTTTGTACGTATCAGAAAACTATCCCGCAAAGCTCTGGCGTGTCCCGCTAAAAGCTTTTGATACTATGGGAGCGAAAGTTTAACTCTGTCTGGTTAGAAGTCAATACGGCTGATTCATCTGGAAAGTTTATTACAACATTCTTTAAATTACAATTATTTTCTGATAACTATGTTTTTATTTTGCCATTTCTCTGTAATAAGAGGTTTCATGTTATGATAGACAAATTATTATTTACGTCTCTCAGACAATATATTTAATAAATGAACCTCATTTGATTTATGATTTGATATGAATTTATTAAATATGATATGGGCCCATTAGAGGTGAAGCGAGCCAAGTGATATTGTAGAAAAAAATACGTCAGATGCGTTGTAATATTCTACACATCTTAAAGTATCGTGAAAGTGAAGTAACCTCCGTTGAAACATATTAAAATAGTGTTATCTTCTTAAAATAATTATATGCAATCCACCAAAACACCACATGAAGACGTGATTGTAGTGAAGTTCAAGAAAAAAGATTGACCTTTTTACTAGTTGGCTCACTTCACCTCTCAAGGGTTCATATGATCCTTAAATATTTCGTAATTTAACATACGAAATAACTTGATACATTGAGTACTAAGGTGTTGAGAATTTATTAAACTATAACACATATGATTAAATTAATTATATTATTTGAATGAAAACAAAATGGTTTTGGTTACAGTTTACAGCGATTTCGCCGTAAATTGTATTTTAAGTTGTTTTTTGTTTACTTCTTATTAGATGCTAAGGTTATAAGCCTATAGCTGAATACTGTCTATATTATAATATATACATCGTAAAATTTTCGTATAGATAATTATGGTAGTTTATTTTTCATTTTACATGTTAATATTCACCTAATAACGTAATACCAGAATTTATAAAAATAATTACAAAGCAATTAATTAATACCGTTTTTCTTCTATTAATTAAAATTATTTTTAGGAATGTTTTAATTCTTTCTAAGATACTTACTGCCTACGTATTTAATTTTCATGAATTTCCCCACGCAAGTGAGTGGCGTTCGACTGTTTTATTTTCGAATTTAGGTATACAATTTTTAATTGAGATACAAAATACGAAAATTTCCTGGAAAACTTTCATTTTAAATTACCTACCCACGCTCAGCAATTTATGAAAAGTAATGAAAAATGTCGACTTACTTAGCTAGGTAAACGACGCTCTGTGTGAATGAATTTAAAAATATCTGCGAAAGCTTTTGTCTAAATGATATTAAAAATTTTACATGGTCACATCTGGAATTTTACTTTTTTAAAGAAAGACTTGTAAGTCCTACGAATGAATATATTCTGTCACTTATGTTGTATTTTCATCTGGTGTCGTTGGTCTACTGACATCTTTTTTTCTTATGCAAAGAAGAAACATCATACACAGGAAAAAGGGCTTTTTAAATATTTGAAAATCAGTATGATATTAAAAAGAAAGTTATATTTCATTCAAAGAACTCTAAATTATATTTAATTCCACCATAGATAAATGAATAATTCTAGAAAAATCAACAAAAGTTCATTAATCATCAAAATCAATCGTGTTTATTATACAGAACATTTTTTACTTACAGTATTTATGTGATTTTAAAACAATAAATTAATAATTGCAACGGTTGTAATGTTTTGAAAAGATGCGATGTATGTTTTTGCGTTTGTAGAAAATTGTTTATTACAGAAAAACCAGTTTATATGTTGCCAATACGTAAGAGATAAATCGTTTGAAATCTCGTCCACAATTTCGTCCACAGCCAGTTCATCGATCCAAACAGTGGTCATATAATTTTCTCCTCGTGTAGAGCTTTGATTATTTTTTAGTCTGATCATCGGCCAAGAAAATTTCTACGTTTGTATTAATCGTGTTAGTTTTTTTTTTCATTCGTATTATTGTTTTTCACGAGACTTCCTGACACTCGTCACACAGCTGATATGAGATGGCACGAAATGATTAAGCGCTCTGTCAAAAAGTAATGCGAAAATTCAGAAAATAAACCAGTATCGTTTCCGAGTTTTAAGAGTCGGAGTTTCATTCAGATGCAAGCTTTCTCTCGAAATAATTCGGATATACAATTAAAAAATATCAAAAAACGTGCTAAGCCTAGTCATGAGTCATAACAATTATCATATAAATTTGTACATATTCTGCTATTACTCAAAATATAATTCATTCATCTATAGATTTCCTGAATAGGGTCTTTAAATCACAACTGTACCACCACTTATATATAAAGGTAATACAATTCAATAACAACTGAATTTAGTTTTTTCTTTACTCTAGGCCAGGGGTCACCAAACTTTTTGAGAAACGGGCCGGATTGACGTTTTAAAAAAAGCCGGAGGACAAATAAATTCTTATTGGAACCCAATCAGAATATTAATTTATATAGGGTTACTTACGTATACAATGTATATTTATATGTAGGCAATAGGCATACTTTATAACAAATCAAAAAGAAATAAAGTATCAATTAAGGCATTCTAATTATTGAATTCATTTATTTGTATAGTTTTACAGTTTTATATGATTTTTTCATTTATTGATTGAAAAAATTGAGAGAAATATTAATGTTTATATATACATTAAATTACATACATAATATATATTACCACGTGTAAATTTTGATTAGTACGAAGTGTGCAATTCTTTGGAGAAACTCACAACCACGATATGAAATTGTAAATTTTATATTTATTATTTGAATAATTTATGTACGAAAAAAGGGAACTTTTGCAGGGCCGGATGAATATCTTTGGCGGGCCGTAGTTTGGTGACTGCTTCTCTAGGCATATGAAATGACGTGAAATAGCTTATTTCATTAACATTTAAATAATACAGTCTCGAAAAGACGAAATAACTTCGTATTGTTCCAATTTTCCAATGTCTGTTTTCATAAGAATTTTAATAACAATAAAATAAAAAAAACTACGTTATAGTGTATAATATGCTTTAAAAAATGATTCAATCATCAATTGCATCATAACTGAGGTACATTTCTTTTTATAGCTATCGTCAATGACAATTGCCGAGAGACTTGTAAAAGAAAAAGAATGCTTTTATATTATACGTTCATTGTGTAAAGTAAAGCACTAAATCTCAATATGTTGACTACTTTACATATCGACTGTGGAAAGGAAAAAGGACGTAACCCACATTTTTCCCCAAACAGGTTTTTTTCGATAATCACAATGTATCAAACTTGATACATTTTCCTTTCCACAGTCGATATTAAAACAATAAAATCCAGTAAATAATCTGTAGCGTCTGAGTTTTGATATGAACTAACTAATATGCTATTCCAGAAAAATACTAGCCGGAAACTATGTTTTAGGCGAACGCTTGGAAAAGCGTAATGATATTTCCCGCTGGCGTATATGTATATTGCGAATTTTCTTTTAGATGTATTCAAGCGCGCATGATTTCTGGCTTCTCTGAGTAACGTATATAATTCAGTCTCGATTACTATATTCGTTTCTTGACACATAGATTGAGGAATAAGTAGACGACAGTTCATTGACCGCCAAAGAAAGCGTAGGAAGGTTGTCTTAATATATTATTTTATTATTATACTTCGATTCTGTTCGTTTGAATAACATTTTAAATTAGCCAAGACTAGGTTTGGTAGATACGCCGCGTCAAGTAAATTCGAAAATGATGACATTATCACAAACCTTTAATATGTTATGTCCCGTATAATTATATTCTCACAGATGTTATGTAGGTAGAACCACGTTTCGAAGCATTATTATGTATACAAAAATATACATTATTTCTGTAAAAGTAAAAGCTTTTTGTTTGTGTTGTAACTATTTTGATATAAAGTAAAAATATTATGAAACGGTTGACAGTGTTGTCACATTGCAAACTCATTTTGCATATCTCTAAAAGGGTACTTGCTTTTCTGTATTTAATTACCTTCTCGATATGTTTTGTGAAGATTTTGAAATAAAATATAAAATTTTATACTGCTCTTAATAGTACACTCAAATGACTGGATATAAATATTATAATGTACAGTAAGTCCTTTTTCCGTTTTAGTAAGTCCGCATTTAAAAAATAAATAAAAAGTTTTTTTTATGAAGCTACGTGGTGAATGAAACATACAGTAAATCCTTGAGTTATGTGAATTCGTATTAACGCTTTTTTTAAATTACATAATTAAGTGTAGGACATTTATAAATCTCGGTGACGTCTGCAGTGAAATTTCAATAACTTTCATGATTAACGTAAGGAAGAATTTGACAAGATATTAGCGAAGTAGTCGAAATGACTTAAGAATTTGACCGAAATCTAACATAAAAAGATTTCGTTCATTTAATCGACAGAAGTTATTCAACGGAAATGAGCAATGCAGTTTTAATAGAACTCGAAGACCAGAGAAATGAAGACTTTTCTTTTTACTGATATTGTATGCATGCAAATTGAAACTGTATGAGTTTCTATTAAATGTATTGAAATTTAAAATTTACAACTGTTTTATTTTGACAGTTGATTTTTTTTTGTCAGGAACAAGTTTTTTTTTATATCATAAGTAATAAATATATGTAATAGGCGTATGTGATTATTATTTTCATTATGGCGTATGTAATACATTATTTTCGTATGTAATTAACAGCAGGTATGTACTTTGTTTACTATTACAAAAAAACAGACGAAAGGTCTTTGAAATCATCATAATACATAAAAACGTTGCGATCGTCAAAAATAAACTTGTCAGAATATTTTGAGTGAAAGGTATACTAAATACAAAAATCATACATATCCTACTCTAATAATATAAATTGAAGGACATAGTTTATTTGCAACATGTTTACTATTATATAATAAGATTGTCAGCTTAATTTTAACACCCAAGGTTTTTGCAAAAAAGCGTGTGGGAAAAAAACAATGTTTCCTTAATGTAATATCCAGTTTGATTAGTTTCAAACACCCACACGCTGAATATCTTTTGTAATATTTTTTTAATAGTTTTTTTGGGCTTAACTGTAATCGTTATTGATGATTCTCTAATTGACTTATAGATAAAGAAGATAAAAAGTCTTACATGTTTTATGAAAGAGTAACAATGCCAGTATTTTCTGACGATTGTTAGTAAAATATTCAATTAAAAATTATATAATATAAAGAACCAGGGCTGTGGAGTCGGAGTCGAGAAAAACGAGGGGCTCAAAACATTAACAAAAATGTGTATTCAAACCAATATAGTCCATAGTGTTGACATTGCATGCTTGGCTGACTAAAGATGATCAGATGGAATACATATCGACTGTGGAAAGGAAAAAGGACGTAACCCACACATATCAAATTTTACAGGAGGCGCAAAAAACGTGTTTTGATGATTTTGGGCCATATGCAAATTATGAATTATAAACAACCTTGAAGTGCACGGAGACTTCTAAACTGGTGTTAAATTGACACAATCAATATTAATTGAAGAAATTGTCTAGGAAAAACCTTTATTTTAGACTTTTTTCTTGGTTTTAATATTTTACAAGATCATATTTGTCAAACTTAAAAGCTAAATTTAGATACTAATTCGGCATTTGCATCTTACATCATTTTGATAGAACGTGTATCAAGTTTGATACATTGTGATTATCGAAAAAAAGCTGTTTTGAATAAACTGTGGGTTACGTCCTTTTTCCTTTCCACAGTCGATATGTGTATATAATTTAAAATGAAATTATTGAAAAATCTCTTCGGAGTCGGAGTCGCCTTTTTTACACGACTCCACAGCCCTGTATACAACACTAGAGCGAAATTAAGAACTATGTAAAAAACTGTTCAGAAGCTTGAGCATCTTATTAAAAAATCGGAGTTAAAATTTTAGTTGAAAATGTTATCTCGTTTAAAAAAACCGTTCCTCACTTTTATACTGCTGAATGACAAATAATTATTATATAACATATATATTTGAATAAAAAATAAGCAAAACGATTTCACATTTTATTCATATGATAAAGTTGTGAAATTTGTTTGGTTTTATTGTTTTATCATACTTCAATTATAAATTATTTAAACGTTGAAATACATTATTAGAATTCATATTTTTTCTTATTTTTCTTAACCCATTGTAACGTTTTCGTATATGAAGAATTAAATCGATAAATCATGACTAATAAGTTATTATTTTTCATATATTTATGTCATTATTCCTAATTTCAATTTAATTTACAAAGCATTGAGTGACCGACTCGTAATAACAAAATAATTGTTTTGGCCACAGAACGATAGGTGGCAGCGTAGTGGCCGGCCGTCTGTATTTTTAAATTCGGAACACATCTATCCTTGACACACATACGTATAGGTACAAAAGCGTTACATCACTTTTCAATGATACCGCCTTGGAGGGGTCATGCTCACCGATAGTGCGTCGTTTTCTCACATTTTGTTTGCGGCTCAAAACATTTCTAGAAACTCAGCATTGTCGAGTTTAAGTTCTATTTCAAAATATTTTAGTTCGAAACCATTTTCAATCTTGGAACGACAAAATTGAGGGTTGACTTTTTATATGAGTTGTGTTTTAGAAATATTGAATTTAACAACTAATGATTTTAGTAATTTAAAATATTGGTATTTGATAATAATGTATTATCAATCAGATATATTTTTAGTAGTACACACCAAGGAACATTGAATCATTTTACCTCTACCGTGATTTTATGATAATTGGTTGTAAAAAAACCACATACTGTTAAATTTGAGAGCGTGTCAGAAAATAAAGTCGCTATAAATATCCAATGACGACTTTGTTACAGCTATTTAATCGACGGGCGATTTCAAGGAGTGTTCATTATAAATATATATATATTTTAAATAAATTAAATTTTAAAATTTATTACGATAATAATTGTAAAACACACATATTTTTTACAAAAACAACTTGATGCTAATAACACATATATGGACTTTTGGTCGTTGAAATGTCCTTGCTTTGTTTTACCCACAAATGGCAGACACGTTGATGTATTTTATTAAGGACCAATACGACTTGGAAACAAGTTTTTGGAAGACATAAGATAATAAACATCGTTCTCTTTCATTAATAGATTTGAACTTGAAGCGAATCATCATTTTTTTCTTTATTCAAAAATCACGAATGCTTTAAAGAGATCAAGAAATTTGATTATGTTTTGGATAGAGTTTTTTTTGCGAACTATAAATTCCATTACAAGAGAGTGTTGAGTAAAATTAAATTGTCTGTCCACATCTGTACAGATAATTTAAAAGAAGCTACTTCACTTCGAAGCTGGGTCATTTTTTATACCAAAGTTCAATGTTACTATTAAATTAATTATTGTCAATGTCAAATTATGAATACATATATCTTTAAACAAGTGTACAACCCATCCATACATGTAGACAATAATGACTACTAAACATAAATCAATTGGTTAGATATTATATTTTATTTAAGAATTTTTCTCTTTAATTTTTTGAAATATTATACCAATTTTTATATAAGGATATGTACTACATATTATCGACTCCTTTCTGCAATAAATATTTTATTATTGTTTTTTTGTTATAATTTATATTTTGACAGACATATTAAAATAAAAATTAATTTTATTATAAATTAAAAAGTACATATACAATTAGTTTTACAAAAACCTTTTTAAATGGTAATTTCTACAACTTGTTTTATTTTTTCACTTTTAAACAGTTATTATTTTTTATGATATATTATATTGTCTATATGTGGTGCAATTGCATGTGACTGACATGACATATATTTTGACATAAATTTACTCATAACCAGTATTATATTTCCATCATATTTAGTGAAATCGAAGTCAATATAAAAATATTATTTTAAAATTCATCGTAGTAAAACTTGTTAGAAAAATCAATACTGGAAACGACATCATGTGGAAGTAACTGCCTTCTTCATTAGAAAGGCAGTATCAGCTATCAGTCGACAGTAATACTAGCTAGCTAACTAGCCTTCCATCTTTGGGTTGACCTTCATTGCTGATGAATGAACGAGATAGATAGCCATGTTTTAAATTTATACTATAGAATAACACAAGTTTGTGAGATATTTCGTAAAAAAATCCATTGACACAGGAAACTTGGTAGCTTGGAAAAATTACATAAAAAAATATAATAAAAATACAAATCAGAAATAAATAGTAACTTTTTACTAAATTTAAGATTCATAGTCAGATGTTTACTGTTCATATTGTTGCTGCAGTCAATTGAAAGTATCGTTAATACTATAACAAAATATAAATCAGTTATTTTGCGGATGATTAAACATATATGTGATCTGTGGACTAGGGGGCACTAAATATCGTAAAAAATAAATATTATAAAACAGTTTTTTTAAAAAAAAAAATATTTAGTATCAATTATCATTACTATGTATTATTATAAGAACAGTATTTGTACGCAATTGTAGTCGATAAGGGAACAGTATGAAGTTAGCAACCTTCCTGGTTTACAAGTATGGTTTTATAATTAAAGCATTCATTTGCAAAATAATAAACATACATTTTTCAGTATACCAACTTGAGGTGTCTTAAATGCTGCTTTAAATGATTATAAATAAAACCCAACGACACGAAAAGATCCCCATGGTTAAAATAATTACACCCTCAATATGAAAGAAATAATAATTTCTACTTTCATAACTTTTGTTATTTGTGACAACCCTGTGAATTTATGATCTCTCAAAATCATCACTAAGCGACTAAATTATATGCGTTTTCATGGTCAAACATTTTTTTCGTGTAAATATATCGACTTATCGAGACTTGGCGTACATATACATGTATGTATAATAATTAAATAGTTTCAAAATGATATTCAAAACGCTGTTAACATTGAAACTTAAAAAAAGCAATGTTCTCAATAACAGTATTATTTCTAGGTAAAATAAATATTATCTAGTCTGTTCTGAAATAGAGCCAAAATAATAGTAATTTGCATACATGATACATACCGAGTATGCATGTACATAGTATGTATTTAATAATAAAAAAAACAGCATTCATTAATGATCTATTGGTTTTCATCGGTTCGTTCACTCAATAATAAATTATTATATAATTAAAGTGTTTTTTTTTGTTATGATTGCTTAATAGCTGATAATGGATTTGAATTCAATTCATTTCATTTTCATAAAAACACCACAGCCAATAAAAACTCCTGTCAATGATAAATAAATATATTTCTAGTTTTTTCTTGTTGACGATTACCGGCTTAAAAAATGTTAACAGATCGACTTATAGTTTAACGTTTTTTTTAACGTTGATTAAAAAACTAGTCACGATGACGAATTGCTGGCATGAACATTAAAATGACTCTCGGAAATATGAAAACACATGTTACACTAATCATTTGTACAGATTATGAAATGCATTTAATTAAAAACTAATCGTTGTGCAGTGTCAAACTTGTAGCTGAGTTTAAATAAAGGTGACATCGATCTATATTCTTCTAAAAAAAGCAATCAGTTTATTGATAACCATATAAATACCAAATCATAGACATTTTCTCTCAACTTTTTGTTAACCGATATATTGACAATTAATGTCTGTCGATGTTATAGTTTTTTTCCGGTTGTAATTGCATCGAATCATGATGATCCGTAGCTAAAAAGAATACGACATTTTTATTTTACACTCTCTGAGAAACGTTGCATAACAGGTTCAAAAAAAAAATTGCGATTTACCCCATACAGTTGTTTATCCACCATACATATTGAAGTTTTTGGTTTGAAACTTTATTTATTAAAAAAAATACAGAGCTTAGTTATTTAGGCTAAGCAATAGTTAGTCGTCAACATGTGATTTTGTAAAAAAAAATCTAATTGTAATTTTATTCTCATGGCTGTAAAATGATACTAAGATGAGATCATCTCAACCTCGCTATAAAATAATCTAATTTCATGGAAAAGTATGCCTTCAAAGCTAATGTTATCAGCAGAAATTTTAAACACTTCCGCTTTCAAGTTGTCTCCACTTAAATATAGTAAAATTATTATTTGAGTATTTTCAGTGTAATTTAAGCTACGCAAGTACTATTACATACATATATTTCTTTTTTATCTCTAGGTTGGGGCACTTTCTAATTTCGCATGCAATCCAAAGCATTTGAGATTTTAGTAAAGTGAAATTGTTTATTGTCAGTCCAAGAACTGTTATATTTATTTATGTTTATATAAGCCTAAGAGAGGTGAAATGAGCCATGTGATATTTTAGGAAAAATTGAGATGGATGCGTTATAATACTAAGCCTTAAAGTATCATAAAAGTGAAGTGAGCTCAGTAAATACACACTGCAATACATAGTATTATCTTCCTAAAATAAAATAACAATATACGAATCCAAGAAAACACCATGTAGTTAAGTCGTGATTGTACTTAAAAGTCTAATAGAAAAGTTTTACTATCACTATACTTCACTACTTGGATGACTTCACCTCTTGAGGGCTTTGATCCATCCTTCTTTCTCATTTAATATGTTGATTTTTCGAGTAATTTTCTTATGATTTGTATCGTATTTTTTGAGGTTTATGAAAACTAATTTAACTCATAATATGATCTTTGGAACATTGAAAATATATCCAAATATAAGACTAGGATAAAAATCTATAATTGAAACTACGACATTTAAAATGAAACTTTTCTCCATAGCTTGTTTATTCCTTTGAATTTTACCATTTTTGTAGTTACGTTCTAACATTAGGAAATCGAAGCATGTTTTTAAAGTTATTTGATCTATGTTTAGTAATATAAATTTAATACTGATCCTTGACTACAGTGATGTAACAAAACTACTATCATTATAATAATGTGTAAATTATTATACATAATAGACATGTAAATATTATGGGTAAA
This sequence comes from Himalopsyche anomala, assembly GCA_031772345.1. Classification (NCBI taxonomy): domain Eukaryota; kingdom Metazoa; phylum Arthropoda; class Insecta; order Trichoptera; family Rhyacophilidae; genus Himalopsyche; species Himalopsyche anomala. Next base: position 23,826,352 of record CM062828.1, read on the forward strand.
AAGTAATAAATTAACATGGCGAATTATTTCAAAAATAAAATATAAATACGGTGATCATTCCGGCAATTTTATGTGTAGGCTAATTTTGGGTATTGAGAAGGCGTAAAAAATATTTTTGATGTAATGTAATTTAGGATTTTTTATTTAAATACACACTTGCTCAGTCATAATTTATAAAAATCGTCTTCTAATACTCAAATACTAATAGAAACCCGGAAATCCTTGAAGCGAATTTTATACCTACACAGTTTTACAGCAACCAAGAGCTTTTTCGTCAGTAAAATTTTCACATTTTTTATATCTCATTTATTAAAACTTTTAAACATTTATAAATGATATAAAAGTAAAGAATCCGACGAACTGAAGTAACCTTAACAGTTAATGCTTCTTATTTATGAAATACAAAAATGAATAAAACCTCCAAACATTGAGTAAATACAAATATTTTTCATTATACTATGATTGTAAAACATTTGGTTTTTAGATTACGAATTCACTTACGTTCAGTAAAAATATTTCTCTCATCGGATTGTGTTAAATATTACGATTATTGGTAAATATATTATGTCCTAAATATATAGAAAATGACAAAGGCAATATTTTACGACGAAAATAACACGAAACGCTTCACTCTAATTCCGATTCAGATTGATTTTCAAGAGCGGAAATGCTCTTCATTTTAGAAAATGACTCATTCGATTTCTTTGAAATCCTCTAACAACCACGAGATTCATTGTTGAGCGATGCTTTTTTTTTTAAATATTAACAAAAAACTGACTTGAATATGCTAAGCACAAAGCGGTATTTAAAATATTAATTATAATAAAGAACTGGTATACATACACGCAATAATTTATATTATTAATTAAATAACATAATTTATCTTTTAAGTAATATAAAAATCGAGATCTTTATATAACAAAGTTTTTTCATAGATTTGAAAATAAAGATACGTTACCGTAATTGATGTATAATAAATGACATTGTTCTATGGTGAAAGATACACATTCAAATTATAGTATAATATATTAATCAATCTCATTTTAACCAGCTTGAAGTGTGATTAAATATATGACTTTACCTGTCGTAGTTGTGTCACAGAGAAGTACTAGGTAAATCAATTTATAACATACTTAAGACGAAAAATACTTTTCTATATATGTATATTTTACTGACATCTAGTGACGCCTTTTTAAAATATTTTCCTGACCTCAATCAATGTCAATTTTAAGGCATTCGTTAAATTTGCAAGATCATATGGGGAACGGGATATTCTTGATTGATCTTTAAATTCATCGCGGAGTAGATTAAACTTTACAGTCACGGTGCATTATCAGTATAAGAATACTTAGTTAATATCATTAAAAACTAAATGCCTGAGCAAGTCACATTCTCTTTTTTTCTATCCTTATCATTTTAAGCAAAATAGTACATGATCGAAAGATAGGTCCCTTGTAACTATGCATCGGGTCAATAATATGAGTAAATTCGTTTTTTTTCTTCTTGATAATTATATCGTTATGGAGGGCGGCTGTGAAACAGCATCTGCATACACTTAACGGTTGGTGGTGGAATAATCTAGAGCCAACTTGTATTTTTATATTGATTATTAAAGATGTTACTTATACTCAATTTCAACTTTTAGTATGTCTTACAGGTGTTTTTTTTGTTACCATTATTTATCTAGATACAATTTATTAAATTGTGTGATTATTATCACAGGTTGTAACATATATTAGAAAGTCCTTCTATAAACAATAGAAGACCTTGCGTTCTTAATAAACTTAAATATTAAATTAAGCGATAATTATTAATTATATACAATACTGCACATTGTGTTGCGACAAGTTACATAGTATGCAATATAATGAATTTATCAGATATTCAATTTAGTCGTTTTTTTTGTATTTTTTAATTTCGTGGGATTTGATTTAAGCTTTTTATCTCTGCCCGTCACTGTAAGGTGTTATTATCTACAATCTACGGCCATTATGTTTTATTCATAACCACACAAACATGTTACTGTAAATGCATTCACGTGATTGCTTACTATATTTCTATTTTTAAACATTACTTATTTGAAATAAATGATGTTCTATATCGGTTAAGGTTGATTGCTTTTGTGTAAAAGGATGTATTCCAAGAATTTTCCATACGCTTATTTATTAATGCCTTCACACAAAAAACCTCGATTGTAATCTATTTTTGTAAGTTGCGGACACATAAGGATATCGATTTTAATACAATGAAAAGAATTATTCAACGAAATTATGGACATGTTATGTTTTCAATCATTAATAATATGTTTAATGCATATAATAAAAGCAATGTTGCAGAACGATGATTAATGTTTTTATTTATTATAAGTAAAACTGAGATAAAATTAACCAAAATAACAAATTATTAGAAAGTATCACGATGTAAATGAATGTGTAAGCGGAGATACATTTAGAAAATAAATATAACATATATGAGTGTAATGCGTATAACATTTTTTTTTGTCAGTCTATTTACACCTAACATTAAATTTTATTTATTATTTCTGTCACATTTTTTCAATCAGGGTGCTGGGATGATCTAAAAAATATAAATTTTAATATGAACATTGTATTTGTAGTAAGGATTTTTGTGTGTTAATTTATATGTAGTTAATTAAAAGTAAATACGAGTGGTATGTAATAATGCATATATGCAAAACGAATTACAAAGACAACTGATGACAATATGGCTGCTGAATACATTATCTTCTTTCGTTTCTTTTTCCTACTCGGTCACACTTCAGATGACATACTGAATAATTCGGAAGTCTATATCAAGCAAAAATTTCACAGTGTATTTTATGTTTTGGTATAACACAAATAGAAATTTAATTAAAAATCTGTGCAGTAAATTATTTAAAAAACTGCTGTGCAATCGGATGCGACGAAAAATAAATATAAATCAATCAATGCGGCGACACGATTGCACTAACTCAAAAAGCAGTTAATTCTGTGCTACAAAAGCTTTGCGATTTATAATACCTCTTTCATCGCCTACGCCATTTTAGTGGTTAACTGTACTCCATTTTATTCGCTTTATTTTATCTCGAAACCTTTGCAATAAGTCCTTATACTATACCCGTTCTTCTTGTATGCCGTGACCGTAATCTGCAGGTCTCGGCGAAATTTCATACGAGATCGCCGCCATCACTGTTTCACATTGAACGATCTTAATATTTCTCGTAACCTTTATCATAAATAATAAACTAATAATATGTCTTATGCTTACTGTTCTCAAAGACTATATTGCTATCAATTAGAGTCATTGTGCTTAATTTCTAGTATTTAAAAATGATCTCGTCTGACATAGCTGTCAAATAAATCACGTTTAAACTGGAATAAGTATACAGCAAATTCGAATTTTAAATTATAAAACAAAATCGACAGAGTTAATTGAAATTGATGCCGGTAGATGAACGTAGTTCCAGTTATTAAGCAATAAATTTTATAGTGGTTGGAGAAAAAGAAAGCTAACAAAATGGTTGATAAATTACATTAAATAAAAACCACTAATTATTATAATCCACGCCGTGTTACTATTTTCAGAATGGCGAATTTTCAATAATTTTATTTAAGTATTTTTTTTATATCATAATTTCGAGTTTTGAGTAGATATGGTGAAAATAAATCCAGTATATGTACTGAAATATCTTTCTCACATATTATATAAAATTTACACATCCACATAAAACATTTAACACCAGATGAGAGAAATAATTGGTTTATTGAATTTTTACTGCCGCGTATTCAATTTGTTTACTTGTAAAATGTCATTTATTTGCACAGATATTGTAACATGTCAAGTGTCAGTGTACCAACCATTATTTATGTCAGATACTTGCATATACGGTAGAAAAGTACAATCAAATCGAATCACATATACGGCACCATTGTCCCACCTTTTCCAAGATCACAATCGATAGCATAATGGCCTGCATTGGCATTACTGAAAGTGCCACATAATAGACAACAACATTCTACCGAGCGGTATTTTTTTTATTTCAGAGCATCACGAATCATTGATTTTGTTAATACAGCAGTCAGCAATGAATACAAAAAAACAATCCGCCACTGCTTCATTAATTTTAAAAAAACTATCTCCGCAGAGAAAATAATTTTAAAATTTTTATACAACGTTGTTTTTTTGGTGCCATCTTATATAAAATATTGAAAAACTTATAAAGCTAAATACTACCAAGTATTTTTTTAACTTCACAGCCAAAAGTAACGCTTTATTTTTTTTGTACAATATAGGTTCTGTTATACCCACATTGTGGAAATTTTCAATGGTTGTTTCACTCTGTCAACATTTTTTTAAGCCGCGAAGAACTGGTCGTTAACCAAAAGCTCTGTTCATACAAAATTTACGAGGAGTGGTTATTTAGAGAGGGGTTAATACTTAATTAAAACATATGTACATGGAATCATCCAGTGGCTGTTCAAACCGAATATCAATAACTCCAGAAAGTTTATCCACGTCACTATGATTGTCGGCTATCGTTTACGATAACTGCAACATTACACTATTTAATTATTAAGAAATCCGCCATAGTTCTCAGTAATAAGACATGATAAATTCATGTAAATAATTCACCATAAAATACTTCTCATTGTTTACGACTGTCTTTTAGCTATCAAGTTTATATTAATATTAAGTAAATCTATATATATAGTTTACGTTATATATATTATAGATAGAGATGGCAAGAACTGCTAGCGATTGGACATAAGAACTTTTGATCGTTAATCTTAAGCATCCAATCACCTAGATGCAGTTAATTATTTTTACTGCATACTCATTAAACCGCAAACCAGATTATTTTATGAAAAGTGACCGTTTCAAATATATAGTTTTATGACGATTGGGACAGTTTTATGGTATACTATTTTCCGCGCTTTTAGTTACCAGAAGCGTCATAATCTCATTAAAGTATTTACACTTTTGATACGTGGATAGATTTAGAACAGGTCATATTACTTGAAATAATCCTCAAAATAGGTTAATAGATAATAATTATTTAAATGAGTTCGTTGACTTTGCATATTTGAATAGTAATACTATTCACACACGTTCAATAATTTAATTCATTTATTGTGTTCGAAAAAGCGGATTGTAAGTAAAAGAAATTAACACTTAGAATGAGCTCTTGTTATTGTGTTCTTATTTCAAAATTATATATTTGGATCGGAAATGGTTTTGCTCAGCAAGAGAACGTTTTCAAACAAATTCATCTACATTGTAAATGTCAACTGTAAATACTCATTCCACTATTAAAATAATTTAATTCAGACATTTTTTTATAACCTTAAAGTTTTAAATATTTAAAAATAAGTAAAACAATTATTTTTTTCCCACAATTTAACATTATGATCAGGCCCAGTTTCACTTGGTGATTGATCAATTTTAAATTAGTCAACCAATCACGTTAACATGGTAATTCGTGTGGTATTACCGGTTTTGATAATATTGTAAAATTGTTTATAAATACTATGCTGAGAAAATGAATTAACAACTTATATCACTTAACTCTGCTCAAGAAGAATAGTAAATTGACTAATCTCATTAAATAAACACTCAACATTTGAATAATGTTTTGAATTTTTTATGTTGCTTTATAAAAAATCGATGCGTACATCAAATGTTGGTGCCACGGTGGTTTTATTCTAGTACCGTTACTATACAAACCGCTGTTAACTCTGGTCACTATTAATGGCGATCTACATCATGGCACAGGTCATTAGATAATTGTCTTACATCGTAATTCGTAACGTGTATCAATAATATGTACAGTCAGTCAGCCAAAACATCTTTTATCGACCGTTCAAGACAGAAAAGTTACGTTAACTAGAGAATTATAAAATAAAACCTAGAAATTATAATACTTACATTACTGATACAAAGAAAAACAGAGAGTTGCAATGGCGAAAGTAGAAAGAGATTCACTTCACTATGGCCAAGACCTCCGTAAGTGACCCAGTGTTCAATTCATTGGTGATCTAATCCACCAGGGTATATACGAATATAAAGACATATCGCTAAAGATTTCACATTTTAATAATACATTTAGTATACATACAGAATACACGTCTGAAAAACTATTTGGCTGAAGGGCCACATTAAAAAATTTCAATGAATTGTTGACTGCGATTTACTTAATTTTTGTTAGATATATGCAGTGGCGGCTCGTGGGTATGATATTTGGGGGTGCTGTGGGTAGATTAAAATTCAGTAAAATACCATATAACTAATATTTTATTTAAAATATCAAAAATAATAACATATAAAAGAAAAAGCTATTTGCAAATAAAGTCCATTCGTCCATGTTTGTTATTGACAATTTTTTCTATAACTTTTTTGTTAAAGTTTGGTATTTTTCCAATCATATCTTTCTTTATTGAAAGCATTGATAAAGCTGTCAATCTTTCTTGACTAGTTGTGTTCCTAAGGTAAGTTTTAATTCTTTTTAATGTAGAAAAGCAACGCTCAGGTTTTGCAGTTGTCATTGGAGAAGTAATCAATTTTTTTAAGAGCTTCGTCAATTCTCCAATATATCGCATAAGTTATTAGCATGGATAATTTTCAATAATGATGTTATATTTAAAAGAAGAGGCTTGGTATGCAAACTAAGGGCGTAAAACACTTAAAAAGAGGTGTTAAGAGTATGTAAAAATGCAAAGTGATCACGACTGTGTGGGCGCAAATTTGCTAAATCAGCCAATTCACCCAACGGCGCTGCTCCGAGCTGCAGCGCGACACTGACTAAACGGCGAGACCCTCCCCTCCAGTCTATACACTTCACGCCATACAGTGACACACCAAATTCTAGGATAACGCCGCTGTGCAGCGTTCGCGTCGCTCCTTCGATGTATTACTGTACACTCTGTCAGCACAATATACAGTAATGCATCTGAGGAGCGATCGGCATCCGCTCAGCAAATACGTGCCAAACTTTTAAATAAATATATAATATTATAGATACAATAAAATTAAATAAAAATACATTTCTATCAAATTTTCTTGGGGGTGCTGCAGCTCCACAGTGTATATGAACGAGCCGCTACTGGATATATGTACACACATTATTTACTATCAATATAAAAAAAAACGATTGATTGATCGCATAGTGGGCCGCTCAAAAATATGCATCGGATCACATGCGACCCGCGGACTGTAGTTTTCTCAGGCCTTATTTAATTTAGATTTGTATTGAGCGGGTCAATATATAAATTAAATAATAATCAACATTTATATCAAGTAGTCAGTATTTCAACTAATTTTATATTGCCAACCTAACCCAATGAAATATTAGATTTATACTGACCATTCGATAAATAAAATATTTATATACTTACCAATTAAATAAAAGTATTTAATATGTTGAAACAACAATTAAAAATAGAATTGATGAATCGTAAAATGAATATATACTGTATAACATATTGAAAAATAAAACTAGAAAATACATATGGTAATGGTATATTTTATGGATTTCTGCACAGAAATGGCCATACGTTACAAAATTTACTGTCGAAGTCTGCAGTATACCTTTACTACATACGAGTTTACTGCTTTCCATATTCACAATCACGATTCAGTGCAGGTAGTTGTGAGGTATTTACCCACCGAGGCTTGCGGCATTCTCTGGTCTGCAGGACAGGGTAATTGCCGACTACCAGGAACAATATTTCTAGCTAAAAATAAATCGCACACTAGTATCGTATTCATTTGAATTTTAAGGAATATTTCACGATAAATGCTCACATTTTACAGTGAGGTTGAGCTCATTTTCCATCTTTAAGCATCCTGTTTGAATAAATATAATCTTCATCATTGTTTAAGCCATTTCACATAGTAACTAAATTCAATCATGTTAGAGAAAAATGCAGTGTAAAACTCGACAATCAATATATTTATTTAGAAAACTGCCAAACAAACAAATGAACATCGAATGTCTGATTCAAATGTGTTCTATTCATTGGAATCCAAAATAACAACGATGCAGCTAGTATTATAAGCATTATGAATACTTCGTCCACTGTCAATACTATGATGCCAGTACTGATTAAGTTTCACATTGGTTCGCCGAATAAACATAGGGGTGATTTAAATTTAAATCTTGCAACACAGCGATATTCTTCGAATAATATTGGAACAGTTTCGTTAGTTATGTAGTGAAAAAAACATCTATTTTGTTGTATTTGAATTAGTAGTTTTTTGCATTAAATAGATTTATCGTATAATAGTATCCTTACAAAAATAATGGTATTATCGACATAGTGTTTTCAAAAGCTTGATTGATACTATTTATGAATTAAGACTGGGATTTTGCGAGTTTTTGAATTTCAAATTCAATTCTCTCCAATAATATTATAACAATCCAGAAAAGACTTAAGTTTATATACATATAAAATAATATATTATATAACTGTATATATATTACATACTGAGGTTATTAGATGTAAAACATATTAACCGCCTCAATAAATCAGAAGAAACTGTCATTTAGATTGCCTTAATAATAACTTTTTAAATAAGTATACCATGTTTTTTTATTTTAGACAATTAGTTTTTAGTTCCTTTTGACTATACAAATTTTGACGTGACGTGTTATTATATTTAAATACGACTGTCGCAAAGACAAATATTTTCAAGTAACCCTATATTATATTTTTTTTGCGAACGTCGATCGCTTTTGCATTTTGTTCCGCGTGGGCAGGACGACACCGCTTCGTCCAGACTGACTCTTCGCTCCTCAGGCAGCCACTCCTCGACGGGTCGGAGATTCCTTACCTCCTGCAACTGCGACTGTCAGATTTATAACTCACGTGGAATACTGGTTTGGCTTCGTATGTATTCGGCTTAACTCGCTAGCCTAGTATGTCAGTTTGTGCCGTGGAAATCAAAATTATGGTTTGTATAATATACAAATATCTGCATTGCTTTCGTATCACAAAATTTTTTATTTCATATCTTTTCGATCGAAACCTTTGTTTTTAAGTCCTTTTATTTGTTTTCCAATACTGTACCGATATGTATAGATATGCCCCACGTGTGGAAGAAACTAATACAAGCAACATAGAGCTGAAAATATTGTAGAGATACTGGAAATTTCTTCATATGGGTTTGCATATGCTGCAAGAGAAAAAAAATCTGGAAGAAAATGCATTTTTTTAAATAAAATTAAATAATTTCCTACATTCAACACAGAATATTTATAATTAAATGTTGAAATATCAATAACCTGACGTTTTAAGTACTCTACTATTGTTGAAAATGTCGAAATATTATGATGATTATTCGAAATTCTTAATTATATGTTTTTTTTTAGTATAAAATTAGCCAGCCAACGATAATGCAATTAAAAAGAGCTTTAATATCACTTAATAATGATTTGCCGCCTGTGTGGTCGAGTGGTTAACGTCACTGGCAACCGCTACGGAGGGCACTGGTTCGAATCCCAGTACGGGAAGTTTTATAAATTGATTTTTCAATTGATTTATAAATTTCTGTTCAAAGGCATATGGATGTATGTGATGTCTTGAATTCCCCCCCCCCCACCCATCCTATCCTATGAACGGGGCGTATCGAGAGCGATTAGCTAACCACTAGTCCTGTCCTAGCCCTTTCCTTTCCTCCTACTCTCTTCGGAAAAAGAGAGGTTGAGCAACTAAGTAACAAGCAGTTCTCGTAGAAACATTTCTGTTGAGATAAACTCCATTAAAAGTCCATATGCTCCATATTGGGAGCGGACATGGTAAAAAATATATTAAAAAAATGATACATATAACGCCTTTCAACATGTTTTTTTGAGAAACAATACAAGAGTTTAAGAAAAATAATGAACCAATTGATTTTGTAAATAAGCGACTAATTACACAAAAATAATGATAAAGGTTCAACCAGCTTGCGTACCATCAAAATAACTGTTAACTGTGAATTTTGCGCTTTATATCGTTTTAAAAGAATGATATCACCCACATTTGCTGTCTACTTTATAAAGCTTACATTAACAATGTCGCATGATGGGTCACTCTGCATTAACCGCGAAATATAAGCCTGAAAACACAAAAGAATGAACGAAATGCAAAATGTGCAATTAGTACATTTATCAGAGTGAAAAATACTCGTCATTACACAAAGTTTTTATCTTGATGGTGTAAAAACCGGTTGAGTTTCCGGCAAAGTTTCGGCCAGAAGCGACGCCATGCCGAAGTGTGTATAATAATTATTATGCTAGAGCACTCGAGGGGACTTATAATAGGCAAATTATTTGAATAATTAGTGCTTTAAATAGATTCAAATACTTGCATAAAGAAACTTCAAGTGTACATTTTAATTATGACGACATTGAATTTGCAATTTTGTGAGAATAATAAAATCATTATCGATTTCCACGAATTGATATGTTTTCATAGGCGAACTCATGACGAAATCGATATAAATAATTATTTTTTAATGACTAAGAAATAATTTTATGCAAAAATGAAAATTTCAAATCAATTAGTTGAATATAATGATAAAATCATTATAATTATTATTAGGTACTACTTAAAAAAACGTTTCTTCTTCCATATCGCGTTTGTAGCCAAGCGGCTAGAGAGTAAGACAGTTGGTTCTAGGTCCATGTTCAGGCAAGGTCAATAAAAATGTTGACTTTGGCTTAAAGTTTCAGATCTTGGGTATTTTATGCTCCAGTCGACCTCATGTGATTTTTGTTAAATTTCTCATAGAGGTTATCTCAAGTGATGTTTTACATTTTAATTACTTTTAATATTTGGCATTCTTAAAAATATACAAATAAATGAAAGCTGCATTGACTCCTATTAAATATATATGTATACAAACAGAACTTATCAAATGCTGCTGGTATGGCGAAGAGGGAGAGAAAGAAATGAAAGCATCTGAAATATCCCACATATACAACATCATATTAAATTGTTGACACACTCCTATACCGCAGCAGACAGCACATATTGTTATCTACTGAGCCACAATGATTGGCATCATTTTAACTATCAAGAATTCAAATTATCCTGATAAACACATTAAAAAATATACATAACATTGTTTGTGCTTTTTATTTTTTCTTCGCTCAGTAAAAAATATTGCAATAATAATTAATGAAATCGTGGTTGCATTAAGGACGTTGGCATACATACAAATATTCATAATCTGTGGTTTCCTTAAGATATTCAAAATTGTATGATTCTAACAATCGCTTACATTTTAGGTATTTATTAGGGAGTTAAGTCCAGGTTCGTTTTTCTTTACCGGGATTATAAGCGAAGTTATTTACAATGTTATATTTGAAAAATAAACTTGTCTGACATGTAACTGGGGAATCTAATTCGATAACTCTGGCAATCGTTTTTTCAGGTATTGTTCTGAATAAAAAGCATTTCAAATTCAATATAGACGATTTATAGGTAAATATGCTCTGTTTCGCAGTATAATGACTGAGGATGCGTGAACTGCACGCTTGATAGTTAAGTTTAGAGATACTTAAATACTCATACTAAAAATTATAATTTTCTGAACAATGAATGTATGTATTCGAATTTTTGTTAACGTTTCATGAGCACTCGCAGTTTTTAAAATTTTCTGTTTTAATTTTAGTTTTTATCTTTATTATCCATCATTTTTTTATTTTTAAATATTGCTATAAAATTGATATTCTGATTACCACAAACATTTTCCATTTTTTAAGACGTTTTACACTACGTTCTTTCTATAATTATGAAGGAAGGTTATATGATTAAAATGAAAATCCAAGATTCATGATCCCGACATTGCAATCCCTGATAAAAATGTATTCATTGCCCTATACTCAGAATTGCAGAGGAACTGAACGTTGTGGTTAGGTCTGTATCACTTATTGTGGTCTAAATAACAGTCGAATACCGCCTTTGACACGACATTTCTTGGGTTACTTCCTCGTTTCCACTTTTATGTGGCTTTCGTGTGAAGTTAATATCATAAATAATACAATTTGATATACGACTCCGTGCTATTATTTTATTTTTGAATATGAGGCAGAAGAGAAAGTAATGAAAAATGATAAACTATCAGCTGATATTATTACAATAAATCAGAGACATTATAAATTAAAAAGTGTACAAGAAAATGATAACATCGTGTACTTGAAATGTTTGATAAAAATATAAGTGCTTTTAAATCTATCTTTTTAATCATAATCGCGATAAAATATAATTGAAAGTATTAGCAGAAATCAAAGAATGGCAATATTCAGGATAAATGTAATTAGTAAAACCATCTACGATTATCAGTAATTTGTATTGTGCAGTTAACCACATACATTTTTTATCATAATAATCAATATATTTAATCTACAATTTCTTTACTTTCTTCTGTAATTGTAACTAATGGTGAAAATAAAAGATTTAAACACGGCCAAATCAAAATGATTCTTTTGATAAAAGGTTGCATTCTCTTCCTGCGAGTACCTAATAGTAAAAAAAACAATTAGACATTAAACCACATTGATTTTTCGGCTTAAATAAAATATTTCATCTTCGGAAAATAGTTTATGTTTATATAGGTAGTTTAAATATAAAATAATAGTATACGTACCGGAGGAAATTCTTTTTGAAGACCATATCCTGTCCATATATGTAGATATCCTAGTAAAAATACAATTTTATTAGTATAATATTCCCAACCTCCAATAAATAACAGTGTTATTTTTAAAGGGTAGCAAGGACAGCCGGTTTATTGAAATGGGAAGCTGTAACTGCAGACATATTGGTTGTATAAATTAATGATACTGAAAATCATTGCAATTCATTGCAGTTGATTTTTTCATAACTCAATTTATTGTAATTCTTAAATGGCTTAGCTGACTACAATTAATCTTATTCATAAGATAAGTATAATGACCCGATAAAGAAACATATATTGATAATTTAAGTGATTATCTTTGTTCTAGTTTGTTGTGTGGTTTTGATAATAAAATATATTTTCAGCTCTGCATACTGTATTTATTTTGCTGCAATGGATATATTGTGTTCTTTTATTATTTTATATAAGAATTAAAGTTCTATTTTGTAATAAAATATCAAATGATACATAGTTTATGGTGAGCAATTCAACAGGGGTTTTATACGTTTAACATATTCATTTCAAGAGTTTAGAATTTAAATAAACATCGAAATTGTTTATATATAATACATTTGATTTCAATACGTATTCATAGAACTTTTAAATGGTAAACTCTTAAGAGCATACAACTTTCATTGGTAAAAGAAATCAATTTCATACAACCTATATTTCAATAAACAAGCAGACGAAATATTGCATTTATGTAATTAACGACATTTGATACGCACAAAGAAAAACATATAATGCGAATAAGTACCAGGCGTGCAGGAGATCATTCGGGTTAGTGTAAGTGGGTTGTTGTAAATCGAGTTTAAAGGGGACGCATAACAAAAGGATTGTTACTTTAACTATCACGCTGCATGAAGTAACTGGGGCAAAGAGTTGCAGGTGAGCGTGAATGTCACCCTCCAAGAAGCACAATGTGTGTCCTTTTGTGAACATGAGCATTCACTCGCCAAAGACTGGAGTCGTCACACGACTTATTATAATTATAGTGCGCTTAATGGTTAGCTGTCATTATATAATAAACAAACGTTATTGCTGTGGTATTGTGTTGCATAAGAACCAGCAGAAATGTAACATAACGTCAGCTTAGTGTACAAAACTCGTATGTCATACAACACAAATAATAAAAAGCTCTTTGAAATATATTTTATTCTAGATAAACAATTAGTTTATAGAAACATGCTACATTTTCTGAATTATGTTATCAATATTATTCTGCAATAATCATTCAGTTATTTTACATGAATACAAAAATAATGTAAAGAATTTGTGTTCAAACAATAAAAGGATGAAGGTACAAGGGATAAAAATGTTAGACTCAAATACGGACGCTCATAAGCTCTTTTTCAAGGAAATTTTAGAAACTAACCGAGCGCAATTGATCAGTTTTCCGATTTTAAACGATCAGCTGCACATGCCTGGCTCTCCGCTTTTATACCCTATATACATATAATCATAAAACCTTTTCCGACAAACATAAAAAAATATAATTCTTAAAATTACTCACCATTCAAATCTGTGGGCATTCCCATGGGCTAATCTTTTTCGCCAGCAATGGCTTTAAACTCAATGATACATGTATTTCTTATATAAACACGAAACATTCATTTACTAAGCGTCAGTCCAAGTTCATTTGTTCACTTGAACGCATGAAGATGCCGAAAGGCGAAACCCGGGTCGTTAGTGACAAAATCTGTGTGAATGTACATAATTTGAACGATTCACTTTTTTTAAAAGGATGAAGCTCTTATGAATATGCAGTTATGTTTAATACGATTACAGTTTTAATTTTTTTTATTGTATATAAATATATGCAAAAGTGATAAGTATATTTATAATACAATGACACTACGGTGAAAATCGGAATAAAATTTTCCGATTTTACATATCTTACGAGAGATTGGTACGGATTTCTCTTGTATTTTTGCTTGAATTATTAATTATTCCAACTCATGATTATATTTCACATTTTTTCGTCATTGTCTTCTGGAATTTATTCTTCTGTTTTATGTTCGAAAGTATGCTAAATTTTGATAAAGTGTACAATGCAAGTTTTGAGAATGAAAAAAAGATATAAACGAGATTCCGCGATGTCAATAATGAAAAGTTACAAATTATAAATTACCAAACATAAGTTAATGTAGATCAAATGATTATTGTGAAAGAAACTGACAACGAAATATGTGTAAAAAGTGAGAATATTACATTGTACAATATTTGAGATATGGATGGGCGAAATTAATTTTTAATATGGGGAAAATGTCTTAATACGTTATTTCAAATTGTGGTTGAGCTTGCTCAGTATATTTCATTCGTGAACTGGCGCATTTCGTCTGAAGTTTGTATTCGTTATTGCTTGAAAATGGATCGATGAAAATCTAGTAAATAGCTTCCAGTTTCTGCGAAATAGTTTACATACCGGGAAATGATATTTTTTCGTGGTCATTCGCAACGCCCGGCGATCATATGTGCCAGCTGTCACTTTGACATGACAAAGGGAGAGGCTGCAGACACAACACAGCCACGTGGCATTCGTGTTCAAGACGCTGGCAATTTATTGATCTCGTCCAGATGATGCGTGTAATTGAGCGCAGGCGTCGGGACGTCTTCCTGCGCAAACGCGGAAAGATACCTTCTCATGGCGGCTATATGAAGCTCAGACGTATCAAATATTGCGTAGAAACTCATGTTACCTAGGTATATCGTACATTTTTATTGATTGTTTGTCGTTTTTTTTTGTGGCTATTCGCTTAAGATAAAAAAATGGGTAATTCAAAATACACGTCAGCAAGATGATCGCAAAATAAAAAAACGAGTACCTACCTAACTGAAATCATTTGTATTTTATACGATCGAATTGCTTTGCTTTTGTTTCAATTAAACAAGTGTTTTTTTAACAATGAAACAAATTGGTATTATAGGGTAAAAGTAGCAACGTATTTAGTTCTACAGTTTTTATATTTATTAATTGATAGATATTTCGGCTATAGGTCTGACGATGGCGAAAGCCGAAAAAACTATCAACTAATAAATATAAAAACTGTAAAACTAAATACGTTGCTATTTTTACCCTATTAAAATGGAGTTCTACAAAGTAAATGCCAAGTCAATAAATAAACAAATTGATATTTCAAATGAACCAATGATTTTATGAAAATTGCATACTTTTAACATACATTTTTGAATGTACATATACATACAATTTTTAACTAAATATGAAAAATATATTTTGAATAAAATGGTTTGTATATTTACGAGTGATGGTTGTCAGCCATTCATTCTTATTGTTAATCTTGTCGAAATAACAGCGTCATCGTAAGAAGAGAAGACGGATACATCACACATTCAGTGGTGTAGGAAGGGGTCCTGCATCCCGGGGCAGTCCTTGAATTTGCCGCCCCCAATACTTCCTCTAATTTTGTTTTTTTATCACATCTTCTATAATTTATCTATGATCTAAGAGTTTTTACTCCAGGTGGCTTATATTTTTTTTGTATAAATTTAATTTCTCGAAAATCATTGTATTTATTTTTGAAAATGCCGCCCGAGGCGGTCCGCCCCTTCCGTACCCCCTTTGCTACGCCACTGCACATATTCATAGGAAATTTATAGAAACAAGCACAACTTCTCTCTTCTTTTTAAGTATTTAAATGTTTTTTATAAAATTGGAAATTCATCATTGAAAAACTTTAAAAAATACATTTATTGATACAAAGATAAGCTACAAAATGAAGTAAAAAATAATTTTGGGAATGTTTCGTTCTTTTACTCGCGGACTGACGAAATCGTGTTTAATCAGAGGGCAGTGCTTTCTAAATGGGCCACCTTGTCTCAGCTGAACAAAGTAATTATCGCTTTCTTGGCTTTAAAAACAAAGTACAAAAATGTCTAGTCATAAGAGATAAACAAAAAATAACTTCTCATAGATACAAAAATATTGTTGACGCTCTTTTGTTTAAAGCTGTCATTATTATCCGTTGTTGCCTGATTTATTTATTGTTGATAGTTGGTGGGATCATATTGGAAACAAGCCATAACAATTTTTTACCATTAATAACACTTCAGTATTTTCCTAAGTCTTAAATAACATTGGTTATTACGATTAATATTTTCATCCAGTGTCTAAAAAAACATCTGAGTGATAGTATAATTAAATGACACAAACAGTATAATGAAATTGGTACCAAAAGAGACGGTTTCAGATAAATGTCTACATTCATATAAGCATTAGTAAAACTTATCAACTGATTATTCCATTTACAAAAAAATAAAAGAAAAGTTTCATTTACAAATTTTTGACAGTAGCTTGATTTGGTTATGAATTAATTTGATTTTTTGTAAATTTATGGATGTCTAAGATAAGCTGATTTCTATTTATAAAACTTATGAAATAACTGACAATGTTTTTTTAAGAGCTGAATAATAAATTTGTCCGTGACGTAGCGGTCAACGTTGTGCTTGTAAACCATAGATGAACAATGGCGGTTCGTTAAAGAATGAATACTAAGTAATGAAATAACGGTAGACGAATGTAATAATTTACGATAAATAATGGATATTTGATCACAGCGGGGTGGCCTATTTTAAGGCTTTTAACCCTAGGCGCAACATCGCAATTTCTTGACCTGGCTTGTAGCGAAAAGCTTGCGGAAGTTGAACTTTCAGTGTGTAAGCTTTCTTCGGGGAAACGATAAAAATGTTTCGACACAGCCTCCGTTATTTCGAGCGGCAGACGCATTTAGTGGTCTGCTACCGTCTCGGGCGACAACTGATCATGTGAATTCAATCCTCTCCATTATAAAGGAATCTATATATTTTTGAATATATTATTAAACATATTACTATGAATGCAATGTGGAAGTTTTCAATTGATTTAAACATATTTTCCACAATTATTCACACATAAATTTAGCTGATCATTTAGAGCAGTGCTATCCAACCTTTTTCATACCACGGACCCCTAAATCTGAAAACAATAATCTGCGGTTTTTTGCGGACTCCCGATTTTTTTTATTTCACATGTTCATATGTTATCACAATGAATGCTGAAAGAATGAAATTTTTCGCGGACCACAGGTTGGGAAGCACTGATTTAAAATACAGGATAACCGACCAATATAAGAAATGTCTTTCCTCTGTAGATAACGTTAACATTATCTTCGAAAATAGCTTAAGTGTGAATATGCAACTTAATTTTATTGAAACAAGAAGGTATACCTCAGTTCAGAATCATCATTTGTAAATTATGTAACTAAAAAATAACAGCTACACAGGTTTTTTTATCGCTTTTGACAAATTTGTTGTCTGTCAGTTAGAGAGTTTTCGAAATGACTAGTTTCCATATATTCGTGGTAGAGCATTGATGCATAACCTTTTTCTTCTAATGGGCCTCATAAAAACAAAATATTTTGCGTTCGGACTGCAAGGAAAAATTAAATTTATGGTAAACTCAATCCTCTTTTTTGCGGGGAATACGTTCCATTACATTATTTAGAATGTGTTATTTTGAAACGTGAAACAAAATAACCGTGCAAAAAGAACATTATGAGTACTTGTTAGCAAAAAATGTTTTATTTTGAAATATCTGGGTATATATGATTTATTCATATGTATTTTTTTAGAATTTGACTTAATATTTATAGTATTAAGCCGCACTATCAAATCCAAATTTTCATCAGTAAGCCTATTTTTATAAAACAATTCTCAATTAATTATAGAAAAAGTTTATTCAAATTTATTAAATTCAATGTTTTACATGAAAAAACATTTGAGGGCCGTCAATCTTTTTGAAAAGAGCCGCTGGTTGTGCATTACTGTGATTTAATATAATATCACGAAGAAGACGCCTACTTCCAACAATGGAGGAATGAAATTTATATAAGAACAGAAGACACTCTAAAAATGTCAATCATGAGTAGACATATTTGTTCTATAGACAATACAGTGCAAGCCGACCACAAAACATTTTCTATTTGACGATAAAGGAAAATGAAATTGTTTTTAAAGTCTTTTTCTTCCAGTTTCAAGAACTACAATTTTTTTTAAAATTATATAATATTATATAACTGTGCAATGAGCTGTTGAAGCAGTAAAAATTAATAAAGATTAATTGAACCGTGAAATAAATTAGAGAGTATTGATCTACGGCAATTGAGTAAATTGGGTTAAATTAACGAAAGCGTTATTCTATTGTACTTTTTCGGTGTATGTACTCGACAGAGGTTGTTGCCCAAAATAAGTGTTGAATCATGAGCGATGTTTGTTTATTTACAAACGCGGAAAAAGTGTAAATAAACCTCACATACTAAAACATAAAGAAGTGAACGTCGCGTTGTATTTTAAAAATATTTTACTTTCTTCAATCCTAATTTTATTGAATTTGATATAACGTTGGATGGTATAATATGTATTGAATAATAAATACTTTAACAAAACTGTATTAGACATGCGTTGTTCACTTACAAATCTAAATAATACTTGTGAATTGTGATTGATTCTGATTGATCCTTCGTTCATCTTTATTAAAATATTTAAGCCGTCAGAAATCCAACGTTTCCCTACGCTAATACACTTTTCCAAATGGCAAGCAGAGAATGAAAACAAACGAAACTATGAGAATCCAATAAGAATTGAATCTTGATTCGTTTGTTTTCGATGCGCAGTGATACGGTACGGACGAACGAATCGGCTGCAGCAATCGCTTCAAAATAACCACGCCCTAAATTACGCACGAAAAAGAATCATTACAATTTTATCGAAATTATTCAATCTACTTCTGCGTATTATATTCGTTGATATGCCATCTAGTGTGTTCATGTAGTTTATATATTTATTTCATTTGATGTATTCAATCTAGATGCTTTTTACTTCACACGATATATTCTCATT
The DNA here is from genome assembly GCA_031772345.1 of Himalopsyche anomala. Taxonomy (NCBI): domain Eukaryota; kingdom Metazoa; phylum Arthropoda; class Insecta; order Trichoptera; family Rhyacophilidae; genus Himalopsyche; species Himalopsyche anomala. Next base: position 23,845,903 of record CM062828.1, read on the forward strand.
AAAGACAATCTTTGTACAATAATTTGCTACACGTATTTTATAAATAATGTTGAAATAATATTATAATAAGGTTTGTCAAAATGATTTAATGTGACATTGAACATTTGTAAGGTTATACATTGTTTGCTGGAATATGAACATATTACATAAACATTTACCATTTTAGTCTACGACCTGCGTGGGCAAAGCATAGCGTAGGAGTTTTTTTTTTAGTTAAAATTTATTATATTTAAAACAAAACCCAACAATATTTCTATGCTAGAAATAATATTCTACCTAGTATGCATTTCAGTGATGCGCTTACAGGGAATATTAAACCAAGCGCAAAGACTTGCATGCAAAGCGGGGATTGCAGGTAATCGTTTTGACACTGCTAGCGCTGACAGCGAACGGAAATTACATGAAGTTGGTAACAAACTCTTTTCTATTTATCCGCAAACTGATGCATAGAGTTGAGTATCGGATTATATCGCGTGATGGGAATTTTTTTATGCAAATTATTAATCGATGGATCAGCTACTGTGACACATATAAATGTATTGACCTCATTAGAGAGTGGAATATTTCATATATTTTTTTCAGTACAGTTGTTAATATCGCGTACATATTTTTTGAATGTTGATTACGTATTCCAAAAATGAAAACAAAAATTCAACCGATAACAAATATGCTAATTTCTTTTTAATAATGAGAGACTAGTGATGAAGCATCTATTCCAGGGGTGGGTAACCTTTTCATTTTAAAAGGCCACATTCATTTATCTCATTCAACATAAAGCCGCAGTAAAAAAAACGTTGACACCCCCCCCCCTTTTTTTCGACTGTCGAACATACAATGAGTTGATTACGCTCTTTTTCCCAACGCTTGCGTATAATTTTTTGATCAAAGTAAATATTTTGATCAAGTCAAAAGGCTAGAGTAGCCAAAAGGACGCAGGTTCCCCTTCACTGATCTACTCATCAAAAAGCGATATGTATACGTTTCAATATTTGCGGCAGTGTGTTTATGTTTTAAGCAAAAAATGTTTGATTTAAGTTAAGACTATTTTTTAAATTATATTATATCTTTGAATAAAATCAAAAAAGCAACGTTGATAAACATTACTACTAAATAAAAACAATCAAAATAAAATAAAACATACCAGGTACAGCAATTGTCAAGATTTAAAATATTAGATCTGTTAATACACATACACTGATAAATATTTGAAATATTTTTTATCGTTTTCACACATTTTCAATTTGACTTACTTGTAATAATGTTTTAAAAATAATTGAAAATATGTTTGGAAGGAATGTGTTCTTTCTGACGTCACGATAAAGTTATAATAGTTAAGTGTTATTAGCAAAATATTATTTTTATATCGTAATTTGTTGTGCATGAGCTGTATATCAGCCACTGTGTCTATTGAAAGTAATAGTGAAAATCAGTAAAACCGGATTATTGGCGCCAACCATCGCTTTCACCGATAATTCGATGATCTCAAGTCTTACAACATTTTTTACTGAACATTCTGGTTATCAAATTATATTTGATTAAAAACCGATAACGTAATGAAAAATCACGTCATTAATAGTTAAAAAATAACACACCAAGAATTGATAAGGTAAATTGGTTACTATCTAACGAAAAGCGTATGTGTGTACATAAAAAAAATTCTATTCATATTTAAAAATCACTTTGTTACAATGAAAACATTTATAATAAGTTTATTTTCAGATAAATTATTATTATCACAAATTAAGAAGTTATTTTAAATTTATAATAAATAAAATATCATAATTATTTCACTTTAAAGCAGCGCTGTCCAACTGGTGGCCCGGGAAGCTTTTTTTGCGGTCTGCGAACTGTACATTTTACAACAAATTTTTAACTGACTTTTCATTTACCTATACTTTTTGGCCCCTGAAATGTTTGCTAAAGAAAAAATGGCCCGCGACCTAAAAGAAGTTGGATAGCGCTGCTTTAGAGAATAAGTATTATCGTCTCTATATAAATTGTAAATTTAAATGTGATTCTAAGGGCTCCATTAAAAGTACTGTTATCTCATGACGCGTAAAAATGTATATACGGGAAGTATATCGATAAAGTAGATTTAGTTCAGAGTTTTAGGTAATGAATCAATCTTCACTCTTCTTCGCTCCCAATGCGGAACGGAATGAGCTTATCTCAACAGAAGTTGTTCTACCGAGACTGTTGTTGTAAGAGCACTGGTATATGCAATTATTCATTACCACCTACAGCCATACGTCTGGTACGAACAGTCGTTTCCCGTGGTGTAACAACATTACGCGTTTCTTCATTTTGAGACCCGGAGACTTACACTTTAGTGTGCTGAAAGTCCCTATCTGAATAGATTTGTTCGCTCGCTCTATGACGCCGCAGAATTACAAAATAATACCGAGTTTTTCTTGTTGGCTACCATTTCGGCGTGACCCACGGGCTTGACGACTGGTCAGACTGACTTGGGCAACTCTTCCCGTTCATGTGACATAAAAGGAAAATCCCAGAGGATGTGGCTAGCATCCTGTTTTTCGCTACTTGTACATGTTGACTCATCCAATATACAGTCGAACATGAAAAGCTTGAGAGCGAAACCACTGTACCCAGAAATGAATTGGCTAGTCCAGTGCTTTTATTATTTTTTTCTATTCACCAGTTGATAGAAGGGAAAAAATTATATGTCTGATGCCCACTTAGTGATGCATCCCACCGCTTCTGCTAGGCATGAAAAGCTGTCAGTCAACCTCTTTTCAGAGAGTTAAAACAGATAAACAAGATTAATACTTAACTAATCGCTAGTGCTACGGCTCTTTTTGTAAATCAGATGAATGAGAGGGAAATTCGACACCACAAATATGCATGTCTTCAGACAAAAATACATTAATCGATTGAAAAATTAATTTATGAACTATCCGAACAATGGACCGAGCCCGTAAAGCCAACGTCGTTGACCAATCGATTACAAAAAACATATAAAGGATTGTAATTAAAATTAAACTAAATTTTATACACAAGTGTGTTGTGCAAAAATTAATTATAGTAAACAAATCTTGACTGGCCATCTCTGAACTGGTCAAATAAAATTTATTGTATACTGTGAAGGTCAAAAAAGTAAGGCGCGACAACAGAAGTGATTAAACTACCTACCCTTTTTGTGATAGGGGAAGTTTTCAGCGATCAATACTTAAAGTGTGCGTAGTAGAAACACTTAAATCATTAATGTGGTTTAACAGAGAATTTACTTACAATTTAGAAGCATGGTTTTGATATAGCTACATTGAGTACATTAATTAAATTCATAGTTAAAAGGAATTGTTACGTAATGGATTTGTAGTTAAATTGGTTCAATCAATAAGAGTATTAAGTATTAACTAAAATCCTTTCGTGAAGATAGAAAATGATCTTGACATCGATGGCTGTTACCTCCGATATTTAAATATTAATACATATAATTTTACTCTTTAAAAGTACAGATCATATTAATATTTTAGTGCCCGCTGTGGTCCTGTTGGTTAGAGCTTGTTCTACCGACCAGGTGGGTCTGTAATGCTAAATATTTTAACAACAGTATTTGAGTAACTTGACTATTTTGCTGATGCATATCATCTATCTTTATCATCTGATGTTCAGGAAAGTTGATCAGCGGTATTGTAAGAAGTAAAATAAAAATATAAAACATATTGTTATATTCTCAGAAACGTTTTATCTGCTTAGATAAGTAGTGAACTGAGTTATTATCGGGAATAATTGATAAAATTAAAAAGATTTTTTCATATTTATTTTATACTAAACCAAATAATATACCAGTTTTGACGTTTTGTAACAACTGTGAAGCACATGTGTATTCTCTTCCGTTGCAGTGTCCACGGGGTCGAACCCTGAATGAAAATTATAAATTGATTTTTGATGTAATTGTGTTCAAATGTCATGTATTTCTGTGTGGCTTACATCCCATCTCAACCTCTCTATCACTGAAACAGGCCGTAGTGAGAGCGATAAGCGAACTAAATTCTGTTTTTATGGCACCATTCTTCTATTCCTACAATCTAAGAAAAAAGATATTTAGTTACTGAATAACTGACTACGTTTTCGTGAAACTACTTTTGTTCGGATGCTTTATTAGTAGTCCAAATGTTGGTCAATGTATTAATAACTACACCAACTTAGTTAAATTGTTCGAAAATTAAAAAATCACAAGTGCACTCAGTGCTACCAGCCACACCCCACTACTGTGTGCGCGCAATCATGCTGTGTTTGACTGTCATCTGACATTTTACATAACCTCAAAAATTTCAACGTCTTGTTTTCATTCTCAATCTCTTTCTATTCAACCTTAATCTAATCTTACCTAAGCTCGTCAGTGAGTTTATACAACTACTTTTTAATTCATACATTGAGTAGTTATATGAATTTGAATTATAATGACGTAAGCTTCAATTAAATCTGTTTGTTATTGTATATATTCAATATAATATTATGCACCCCAATAACAGTATATTTCAGTGTTATCAAACCGTCAATCAAATATAGTTGTTTAATGTTTTAAAGTTTAGTAAATAAAAAAATAAATGTTACATACGATCAAAAAAATAAACAACAATTTTATTATACATACCTAGTCATTTTTCATTGCACTTTTATTTTCTACGAAACATTAAGCTCAAGCTAATATCGGCGATTATTTCAAGCAATAACATAAAATCTAATTAAAAAAACAAATTCAGAATAAATTTAAATTAATTATGCTTATTTGTGCATTTGAATTTTGTTTTTTTAAGATGTAGAGATACTGCGGTGATATCATGCTGCAAAAAGTTACGTACAAATCCATAAACTATAAAACCGTTAAAGCATATAAAATACACGCCACAATAAAAGAAGAATACAGAAATACGTTTTGTTATTCGAAGATAATAAAACATCTAGAGAATACAAAGGAAAATGTATTCCCAGTAAACATTCATATACTTTCATTATTATTTACTGACCAAAAAACAAAATCAATAATTTTGGTGAGTTTTATATGCATAGTTAGTTTAGTTGCCAAGCGGAGAAGCATATTCACACGTACCCACCATTTCCCCCTATGAAATAAATTATTGATGTTGGTTGACCAGTAACTTAGTCCGACAACAATGCATTATTCGTAAGTTACCTCCTTTGTAACTTTAATTGATAGTATGTATTCTAGTTTCTGTATTAAACATATATGATTCGATTCCGCCATTTCGTGTGTTAAACATTGCTTGTTTTAAATTTCTTCAGTGGATATTTAAAATAAGAGGTGACCTTAAAACTGTTTTTTTACTACTGTATAATAACTTTATTAAATCATCACCGTGTTTCATATAACTGTTACTAATATTATTATAATCTATAGGAAGTTTACAAATAGATTAAATAGCAATGCAAGATTTATACCGTCGAATACATATATGAAACATAATGATAGTATGACGTTAATGTATTCATTAAACCGGACTCATGGGGCAACACCATCACAAAACCGAAAAAATGCCGTTTTTTTGCAGTGAGGGCCCAATCAACTGCCTTATCAGTATTTATGATAATGTAACTTTGGCATACTTGTAGACAGTATTATGTGTGAATTGTGTAAATTGTCCCTTTAATGCCATTTAAAATATTTGTAACAACACTGTCATAATTAAGATATGGCTGTGTTAATTTTATAAAAACCCCATAATATTACATTGTATGCGCCAAACCATCCAGAAGGTTTTATTTAGCTAAATCTGAATTTATGTGGAGCAAAGAAACTAAGAAAGTTGGACGCTTCAAATAAGATTTACTCATAAAATTACTTTTGTGATTGTGGTTGTGTTGTTCTAGGGGTGCAAAATATTCAACCTAATTAAACAAATTGTTCATATTTTCGTAACAAAAAATCTTTCTCTTAATCAAATTCGGTGGTTATGCCTACTTGCTGGTCAATTATTTTAAAGAAAAATTAGCATACCTAATATTTTGAGGTATTATATTCAATGTACAATGGACAAGACCACTCTCCAATAGTATTATGAAATTTGAGTTACAAGGTGTCGTTTAAAACAAACGATATCTACATTCATTATAATTTAACAGAGTAACAAATAAGGGACAATTATTGCTCCAAATTTAATTCGATATAAGAACGAAACACTATCGATAAACCAATTATTGCTGGGCTGACATTGATTGGTAAAGTTAAACTGGCATTGACCTTTATTGATAATTTTTTTTTTGTTATCTTAAAATTTTATAAAAAAGCATTACATTACTAGATGGATAACTCATTTAGTATCTTTTACTAACCCATTGGCGGATCCAAGGGGGGGGGCTATGGGGGCCATGCCCCCCCCCCTGAGAAGATTTTTTTTACCATTTTTCTATTTTATCAAAACTTTATTGTGAAATGGGCTCTTTAATTGTTTAGTTTACTATGTTTTATAGAATACATACTTAATTATGTATTGTCTATTTTTATGTAGATATATTATTTTAAAATCATCTATTTTTTAATGTATTATTTATGTATCATGTTTATTTTCAACTTGAATGGCCCCCTCCTGGGACAATTTCTGGATCCGCCAATGTACTAACCTAAGATATTTAGAATGTTTATTCATGTCCAAAATTCCTGTTGGGTTAAAATGTTATCATTAATGATAAGTTGAAATCAAGGATTGACAGTTAATAAAATTATGTTATATTCAGGGTTGTGAAAAAGTTTAGAATGACTCTGTTTTTAATGTCTATGTCAAGCAGTGGCGGTTCCTGACCAAAAAACTTGGGTGGGCTAGAGAAAAGCATATTTCTACTTCACCTTATACATTAATCTACAAGCAAATTAACAAATACTACGATACTACTGCAATGCATAAATTATTATATAATAAAATCAATGCTAATGTAACTAAGAAATAATAGAATAATAACACGGAATCCTTAAATTCGTATCTTTCAAAGTGAAATAACAAGTACCTACTAAAAGCAATACAGAACTGTCACACTGAAAGTCAATACCTGTCACTTTCATACAATACAACGATATTGGTATTGTGTTTCAATGCATAAGTATGCGTAATGGGCAGATTGTGTTTAGCCCCCAACGATCAACAGAAGCTTGACAGGTTGAAACACAATCCTTTGTGTTTGATGACGTTTCCGTACATACAAATACAAAAAAAATCTAATCGTGCTTGATTGCGCCCCAGTGTAAAGAAAAATTGCATGATATTGTCTGTGGTTACGGTCTAAACATCTAATAGCCCCTGAGTGGTGTTGCCGGAGTGACGTTGCCTTTTCCCTGTGAAGTATTTATAGGGTTATTGTGCCGGCTCAGTTTAAAATTGTAATACAAAACACAATCGGGAATATGATTGTAGGTAGACGTAAAATTGTTTTATATTGACAGAGGAAAATTAAAACAAAGATATTGTATTCATTTGGGAAAGGTTAGTTACGCTTATAAATGTATTTATTTTGTTCAGCGGCCGAATTGCTGTTCATTTTTATTCAGCCATCTAAAGTTTTGGGTGAAAAATGCAAGTCGGGCTTAGCCCACCTAGCCCAGTATCTAGAACCGCCACTGATGTCAAGTATGAAATTTGAACAATCGCTGCGATGTACAGTGCAGATTTTAGAATGTTATTACAAAAGTAACGACAAGACCAGATTGATTTTGTATGACGGGCCCGAGTTCATAGTAGTAAGAGTAGAGAGAAATCAAAATCATCAGCTCTATCCTATTAATTTAACACAGTATGTACAATCAAGGATTTGGACAGCGTTTCATCTGTAAATGCATATATAATGCCGGTCCATAATGATGCTATGTTATCTAAATAGCTATGTAATTATTCTGTAACCTGCGTACATAAATTATCTTTAGAAAAATCAAAATATCCACTTAAATTGGTGGGCCGTGGGCTGTGACCACGAGATTCGTCGAAACGATCGCGACTCTTTAGCGAGGCAGTGAACGGTTAGCGGCCGGCTAACCAGAGCCAGTGTTCGAAAAGGCCTTGGTTTAAAATTTATGACCGACTCTCGGTGGGACTGGCATTGAATTCGGTCGAACAAACGAACACACCTCGATTCGGTCCTTTCCTAAGGCAGTGACGCTTTGAAACTTTGTATTTCGAAAAAAGCAGCCTACTAGAAAACTAATTTTAACATATTTTTTATTCTAGCAGTTGTGTGAAAAATAGAGCTTATAATATGATATTATTAAAAAATGGAGACAATAAGACAATCTATAACGTTTAATTACTACTCCAAGCAATACACTTTATTTATTAAATTTAAAAACTGCAACGTAAAATTAAAATGAATATTCATTTTTACAAACGTTACAAATTTGTGTGATTGTAACGCGATAATAAATTCATTACGTTCTTTTTAATGAATCTTTTTACGCATACAGAAAAAGACCATTAATGATGATTTTATTAAATAAATGAATATTGGTTAAACAAATCCTTTGCTCAGAAGTATCTAGGGCTGACTTTTCGGTTTTCATACACCGGTTTTGAAAAACTAATAATAATATCATCAGTAGCGGCCGGTCAATGTGGCATTGGATCAATGCACCCATTGTATATGAAGGGGCGGCTATATTTCATGAAATAATATTCAAAAATAACATTTATAAAATTCACTCATTTTAAATTCTTCATGTATTTATTGAATTATATTTTAGAAATTGATAATAAAATATTTATTATAGACAATAAATACACGAAGAATTTAAAATGAGTGAATGGTATAAATGTTATGTTTGAATATTATTTCATAAAATATAGCCGCCCTTGTATACACAAAGGGTGCATTGATCCAATGCCGCATAGACCGGCCGCCACTGACCATCATCTTGTTTTGTGTTTTCTACGTATTCCATCACAAGAAATAACGTATAAAGTAAGTATTTTTTGTAACATTACTTAGGTACCTATACTAAATAAACTAAGTTTTAAAAAAATAACCCTTTCTTCGCTGTTTTATTTGAATTATATTTTTTTTGATAAACTACGAAAACTGGTTAAAACCGTGTCCAAGGAAACACTGTAATTAGAAAACCGGTTTTTTTAAATTAAAAATTTTAAAATTAAAAATTATTTTCAATTAAATTCATTTTTCTAACATAAAGTCAACTTTCAGAAAAGAGTATTGAAGGTTATGTCGTCTCGTAAAAAAGATAAATGTAGCAACATTTTTTTAAGAAAATTAAAATCATATTTTGAGTGGCCAAAGCTATTTTTATAACTGTCGCAATTGTGTAAGTTTATATAAAACATTAAATCTTTCGAAATTGTCACGCGTCACTTATCACAAATTTTCCTATCAATGAATACACATAAAATTTTACGGTGTATGTACAATAGAAAGAGATAACTGTGTTTATAATGTAAACGTTATAGGTATCCATCCTTATAATCAGAACAAATCTTAATAAGTTTTACAAATCATCATTCAAATAAATTCCAAATAAATCATCCCATTGTTTTGTCTCTTCAATATCACGAGATACAATCTTTGATTTATTTTAGGCTGTGTTTGAAAGAATGTATGTACGTAAAACAGTATAGTACAAATAGAAAAGAGCCTTTCGTATTTGTGTCGATACAACCGCTATTTTAGTTACGAGTGGAACATAATCATGTTACATGAATACCATTCGGAGTATAACAGCGGTGTAAATATTGTATTTTGAGGAATGGAACATATTTCACTTCAAAGTACTAGAAGTGTTCAGAGGTAGACTGTTATCCAATCATTATTAGTTTAATTTACAGATAAGTTTTGAGAGGCATTAAAATTTGTTACGAATAGTTTCGACATGAGTAATCAAATCATTTGGCATATTTTCAATGTGAAAACAGACCAGTAGTTGAATTTTTAAGTAATTGCCAAAATAATGAACCTGAATGTGAAAAAAATTCATGAGCTCTTTTTTATCACTTGTTGTTAAAAAAAGTATGAAGTCACCCCTTTCTAATACACTTACGTATATTTTATATATCATTATGCATATTTCGTGCCACTTTGCCATTGCTGTTGTTAGGGTAGTCGGTCACGCCCGTTTGGCGTATTTTACTTATAAAAAAATCGCAATTTCTCAGTGAAAGATTGTATCGTTCTTTTACGCTTTTAGCGGTATTCATTTTCGATTTTTGCACAAAGCTGTATGGCTTTTGGCATTTATGCTATTCTTGGAGTTTGTGTGCTATTTACAGACAGTCGATTGGAAGTTTATTTTGTTGATATAAAAATACACAGCCACATGCTGCTGATCGTTCATTTTTAATGAAGACTTTCACTTATTAACAATAATTGTTTGTGGTTTTAGTTCCATTATTGTATTTGCTTTCGGAAACAGTTAAAAAAATGGCACATATAATTTTATTGTCTATTTTATCTATTCCTACAGTAAATTGTATTATTTATTTGTAACAAATAAATAATATGTATACTGTGTAGTCGGCGCAGATCAAACAAACATTTCCATCAACAATATAACACAAGATTATATGCTGATTAAAAAATAAAAGAGATACGCTTGTGGACATACCTATTCCTTTTCTATTTTCTAGTTTTTTTTTTAACATACATAATTTTTGCGTAATCGAGGAAACAAAAATCGCATATTTAATTTTTAGGAATTACCCACATGTGTGTGATCTTCATTGATATGAACAAAGGAAATAAAAAAGTACAAAACAAAATGTGATTATGCAGATACTCACTTTTTTATATATATATAATGTATATTGTAGTATATTTGCGTACGTATTAATTAAGTTAAAAAAAATAACGAAACAATAATTATTTTATTTAGCTATTTCGGCATTGCGCTATCGTCTTATAAATATGATAATATAATAGTTTTGCCGATGATGAGATGCCGAAATAGCTATCAATAGCTATCAATATATGTGACAATTATTTTAGAATTTAGGACCATAGTACAATAGAATTCTACCAAGGAACGGAAATACCATCAATATTTTAATAGTTATTATTTCCTTGAATGATAAACAACGTATAACAACAACATATTCTCGATATGTTCTGAAGATAAATCAAATAATAATTTTCAAAGATTCTTTTATGTAAGACATTTAATAATACGTAGATCATTAATGAAAGTATAAAGTGGCCACTAATTAGTTTCATAATGATGATGCCTCAAGACATTTACCATTCTCAATCAGACATTTGTCATTTTTACGTTGGTATGACTTGTGCGAACACCACTACTTTTGCTTGTTATGAAAAGTGTAATCTTTAAATTGGACTGTTGTACACTTTATGACTATGCGTCTATTATCTTTCATGATATCATATACGAAAACAACGAGACAATTTAAAGAAGGATTGTAAATTATATTGTTAAGAATTTTACGAATAAAATCATTTTTTTGTGTACATATTTAGCAACCACAGATTTAAACAAGACACTCAAAATTTCAAAGCAGAGTAAACAGATAAAAAACAGTCAAATTTTGTGATGGTGTTCTAGAACAGTGCTTCCCAAACGGTAGTCCGCAAAAAAATCCTTTTCAAAAAAGCCATATACCTACGTGAAATAGCATATTCGTTATTTCTTCTACCAAAAAATAAGAACAAAAAATCCTGTATACAGGGACTTTGGAAGATTTATTGCGAATAAGTATTTCTGAAATTAAACTAGTTTTGATTTGTTGTGTATAAACATGCAACCACATCCATTTCGTTTTTTTTTTGCGTAAGCTTCATAATATATGTGTAGTTTTTTTATAATTTTATTTTTAAAAAATCTAAACCATTTCCTATTTATTGTGATAAAATAAAAAAGCATGTACGCAATAATAGTAATAATTGTTGCCAAATCTATCTTATTTTCGGGGGGTCCGTGGTATGAAAATGTTTTGAAAGCACTCTTATATAATATTGTAAACATTTTTGAAAATTTGTGTGTAGATTTAAATTCAAATTATTCTAAGACCAGTTTTTGAAATAAATAAGATATATAATATAATCATCACGTTTTATTACGTAGATTTATATAAAAATAGTTTTTCTAGTATAGTTAAGATTTTACTGAATCTGATATACAAATTGAATTTATCTATTTTGTAAATGTCATCATATTATAAAAATAGCTTTATTTTCTTTATGTATTGAAATACATGTTTTTTTAAAATATATTATTATGATATAAACTAAAGATGATGTATGTATATAAATATATGATAAAGATAAGCTTAAAACTATTTGAAAAATCATAAATGATTTTGATTTTTGACGTTTGATTTCTAGAAACATTTAGACTTTATGTAAAATACAAAAATAAATTTTCACATTAAAATATATTGTGTAAACATGTCTAATGTGTAGCTATATCAATAATTTAAATTATACCTTAAGTGACCGATAAAAATATTAAATAAATTATATTCTGTCGAATAGTTTATTTCATTTAAATAGAGATATAATTGAAAAATACTGCTGTGTTTGCATATTTTAAGCGTATTTCAACATGACGTATATTATGTAGTTGATTCATTATTATAGAATAAACTGATATTTATATTTAATCCAAGCCCACTCCAAATGAGGAGCATATGGCCTCCTTATGGAGGTATCTGAACAGAAGTTTTTCCACGATAACTGATTGTAAACTGATTGTCATGTTATTTCAGGGGCTTAGGATCATAGGGGTTTACCTACAAAAATCATAATTTTAACTTCACCAAAGTATAAAAGGTGATTTATCTACATTATATTTTCATTTTTAGATACAGCCAGCCGTACCTTGTAAACGTTTTTATACGTACGTATATTTGTTTCAGTCATAAATATGATTATGGCATTGCCAAAACCGAGCTTAACTAAAAACACGCATTTTTGTAGCTATTTGTGATTATAAGCCCTCGATTTAACCTCGTGGTTGGCTAATCGCTATTGCTACACCCAGTTATTAACTTTTCCGGTTCTAAGCTCAAGAAATGCGATCCCAATACCCACATTTTCTTAAATATCGATTTTAATATTGTGTGATACAATGTTTATAATTAAGGTATTCTTATATCATAATTTTTTGGACCTTTTGTAGTTTATATAAATACGCAATAACGCGATAATGCGATAACGAGATAAGCGCCCCCTTATCAGCGATCGTTCGTAAGATAACTGGGCTGAACGCATCAGTTGCAAATTCATATTTGTACTGGAATGACTTCTTTTTTACGCGCAATTTAAAATATGATTATTTATTAAAAAAACACGGATTTTTATTTAAAAAATGTATGAGGAATAATGCAGAGAGATATATTAAAGCCCTTTGACTATTTTTTTTTAAATTCATAAGAATAAGGCCAATAATGAGGAAACCACTGGGGTCCCTAAACGACCCCCATCGGCAGAAAAGTATTTTTCTAGTCTCTGAGCCGCGAGAGTTAAAGGGTCAGAAGGATGGGAGGAGAGAAAATTATGTGAATTGACACCACAAACACCCAGTTTAGATCACAACCTTGAATTGAATAATTCTCAAATTCGCTGTGATCGTACCAGGAATCGAACCCAGACCTGTGTAATCGGTAGAGCAAGCTTTAACTAACTGAGCCACAGCAGTCGACAAAAAGACAGAAAAGATGTGATCGGAGAAATGCGATGGCAGTTTCTTCTTGCGTAATATCTAAAAATAAGTATTATACAATACCAGCTGGTTACGCTATAATTTTCATACTACATTATCTAATCGCAATGTTTTACATGAATAAAAATAGGAAATAATAAATCATCGAAAAAAAAACTCGCGTATTGAACCTTATCTACCATATGACCAGTCTGTCACTGATCGTTTGGTCACTGGCCACTGGTCACCAGTTAGATTATTATGATGTCATCAAATCTAAATAGTAATGAAATGATCTGGTCGACAAGCACGGCGTCGTTAGTATTCAATCCATACAATGCTGGTTATATTTATAGAATCTCGCTTTCTAAAACCAAAAGGTCCGAAAGCCACATTGTAATGAGAAGATTAATAGCTATGCTTTATGACTGTATGAGTATTTGAGGAGCAGGTTATCGAAATGTATTTTGTCCACCTGAGTACTAAATTGAGTTTGAAACGAAGTTTCATTAATTTTTTTGGATGTCTCATTTAAGCCCCATAAAATAATGTTCAAAGTTTTCCAATCACATAAAAATAAGTTTTGTACACGAAAGTGAATAGTTCAAAATATATTATTGTTATATAAGTGACATTTTTATGTTGGTTATATAATTTTGTTCTCATATATTTATGATTAAATATATCAATGATATACATAGCGTTGTTAATTTTCTACAAGCATGTATCTCAACTTGAGTCAGTTTTGAGTTTTTTGATGTAATGAATTCAGAATTTCAATACACACATATCACTTTAACTCTGTGATTTCCAACCAATATGTTACTACAATATGTGCCTCCCTTTGAAGAAAAAAATATCTTCACGCTTCCCCATCCTTTATTTCATATAGTAATGTTTTAAAGGGAAAATTATTTTGGACTGTTCGCGCCTCCCTTTGCAATAGTCCTCGTCTTCCCAGGGAGGCGCGTCTACTAGTTTGGAAATCGCTGCTTTAACTCATACGTCGAAAACATATATTTCGTATTTTATTTAAGCTAATACAAAAATAATTTGGTCATGAGATATGTTGAAGCATGAAGAAGAAAATGGTACGGATGGAAACGTTTTTGCTTCGTTCCTTATTAACTTCCTTAAAGATATTTATGACAAAACCATTCCAGTGGTGTTTTATAGCGATAGAAAGCGATAGCGGTGGAATAAAGTACATTTATGGGTTCCCTGAAAAATTATACTTTTTGAGATAAAAGGTAGTAGAAAATTACGAACGAATTGAATGGTTTCATTGAAATGCCTTTTTCTTTCTTTGATTCATTTTAAAATGTATTTTGTATACGTCGTTGCATCAAAACGAGTTTTGCTTAAAATTATTTTATTTATATTTCTTATTGTTTTATTCAGTTCTTTTTTTGTACGTTTCGAGTATCATAGTGTTTTAAACATTTTTTAACAGTGCTGAAGTAGTAAAATACCAGTTTTTCCTTTATTATGAAAAATAAACTAATGTGGAAAAAAATACGATTGGAAGATTTGCTTCTCATTTGTACTTTTATTTAAAGAATAGTATTCGTATATGATAAAAATTAAAAACAATTGTAGCTTGAGTTAATTTATTAGTCAATATTAATATTTTATAATATTTAATATAAACAATGACAATCTGCCGGTTTTGTAGTCGACTAAAAAGCAGGGCGTACTTTTAGGGCATTCACCCTGTTCAGTTGCAGTGTATACAGGTATTATGTCCACGTGCTCAAATTCCTGTATGACCAAATTCATAGATTGTCTTTTATATTTTCGATGGATTCGGCGTCAACTTTGTGAAAGTTCATTTAAAATATAAATTACGTTTTATAACTTCACTACTCCTCTTGTTGATTTAATAATCAATTTTTAGTTTACCCAACCTTCCATTGCACCGATCAGCCGCGCCGACTTGTTGGCTAATAAGACAAATTACTAAGCATTTAAAAAAATCGCGGCGTCATATGGAGAGCGAGTAGACCTCAAGTAATAAAAACTTTTCGATTGTATTGAATTATTGATTTTCTGCACACAGCAGTAAATTTAGTCAACAATATTTTGTACATGCTTTTTTTATGTTTCTTGTGCTGTTGTATTTATAGTATAAGGATTGGGAATCTGAAACCGTAGAGGTTCTAAAGTGCGATTTTTAAATTATTTTTTTTTATAAATTTACACTTTAATTTAAGTATGGTCAGTACTGAAGTATCTTTTGTACGGCCTTTTTCAATTACAGAAAAATAAAATGCGGCATTTAAACAAAGGTTCCCCACCCCTGGTTCGGTATCTATCGAGTGAATATTATACAACAATCACTTCAATCGTGCTAACTGTCAATTCTCGATTAAAATACATTATCTGTGATCTTCAATACATATGTAAATGCAAAACAAAATATTTTAATACTGTACTGGTTTCGCTTACTCGTTGATTGGATCTTTATTTATTTATTGTTTGAAAATTAAAAGTACAGTACATGACATTACAGCTGGCGCCAATTCGCCATGTACTTGACAAATATAATGAGACAAAATATAAAATAAAACTACATAATACATCAAAATCATGAAATAAACTTAACAAACAGTTCACAAATACTGTCACTAAAAATGTCCACTTCTCTAGGCAATGAGTTGATCAAGTTTATAACTTGGCGCAGAAAACAATGATTGCAGTGGCGGTTTAAGCACTTTGGAGGCACTTAAATTTTGGAGGCCTCGCTTTTCGAATAACATGCGTGATGCAAACCTTGTCGTAGAATAATAATGAATATTGAAAACTGAAATTAAAATGTAAGGGTTTATGTAATATATGCTATCTTTGAGGCCCCCAAAATGCGGAGGCCCCAAGCGCGCGCCTCTTGCGCTTACATGGTAATCCGCCACTGAATGATTGTTATTAGTACGATTTTAATGTTTTTTTTCGTAAAAGAACTGGGAGAACTGGGAGACTAGATTCATACAATATTTCGATCGTGTATAACGTTTATTAGCACATATTTTTTTTGTGTTCCTTGGTTCGCATGTATGGAAGCATGAATGAGAGTGTTTTCTGTGTACTTGCGATTGAGAGAATCAGCCGGTACAATATTATATTATGCCATGCATTTCGTTTTATGAAAAAGTGTTGTACAATATTTCATCTCTTTCAACTTCTATAAATATTAAAATATGTAAAAAAAAATTGAAAATTCATTTGTTTGTGATGAGATAATTTACTCACACGTGTAAGAATTAAATTCAACATTTTTTATGATGGCATGCAAGCGTGAAGTAAAAATAATTAAAAATACATACCGATATAATCCAGTTCCAAAATCTAACAAATGGTAATGTGTGGATGTTTTAGAATTACAGTGGCTATTATTCTTTAGATCTACACTGTTACAACTAAGAAAATTCTGTAATTGTTACGCTGAAAATTATTATTATAATATAATATAAAAAAGATATATAAATATGCTTAAAAATAATAAATATAATTATATTTTTGAATTTTATTAAAATCTTCAAAAAATACAGTAGACTAAACTGCCCAAAATGTTGTTTTATAATTATCTCAAAATTATCTTTTTTTAATTGATACACTTTGGAGATGAGAATTGGTATAACATTTGTATAACTCGTAGAAAATTATAAAAAATACAAGTCGTAAATAATATGCTCAGATTGAGAGCAATATTGAATTATGAATTAAGTTGGATTCTCTGGTCTAGTACTTTCGTATATTTTAAGCCATATCTATATTTCAATCAGTAGAAATAAGCATGGATAAGGATGAAAATGTGTTACATTTTGTTTTACTTACGTACAATTTAAGCATCATTAAACTGATTAATATAGCAATGGTAAATTAGGTACAAGATAATAATTATGTATTGTTATGTAACGTGTCTGTAAAAATAATGGTAAATTGAAAACTGCTAATTTTTTTTACATTTAATGCAATGATCCATCTAGCGTAGTTACCAACCGTTGAAAACAAAATTTTATAATATTGTGCTTGTGTGTGTTAAATGGTACATTGAAAAAATTCTACGAGTCCTTCTTCCTTTTTGATTGTATCTGGGTTCAACGTACGTCTACAAGAAGTCTAGCAATCATATCCTTCTATAGGTAGTTATTATTATTACTGTTGAATACATGAATTCATAAAATTGGGGCTATTAGTTACACGTTAGAAATATATATTTATTTGTTGTTGTTCTTGTGTTTATATAGCTAGAACGCAATCATATTTCACTGGTTTTATGGAAATAGTATATTTACATACAATATTCTTACGGCCAGCCAGTTTTTACAAACGATTAACATTTTTTCTCAAGAATGAAGTAATATTCGCATTGCATTTTCGAAAGACAATGACACAGTGACTGCATTTTTTTCACTCTGATGAAAACGATTACGTCAAGGTATTGTGAAGGTGTTTGCAAAATAAGTATATTTATTATAACTGACTGCAGAGGTATGCATGGAACGTATAGGTCTACGAATAACGAATGCCCCCCGAAATGTTTTTTTATCGAGAGAAAAGGCGCCTGCGCCGAGAAGGCTCTGGCAGAGGAGAGCAGAGGTAGGATCCGCGGGGTGCCGACACCGTCACCCGTCGCGACCGCCGCCCGAGCCTTCGTCTCAGTATCGAACCGGCTCCCGCGGCCGAATGCAGCACAGCGTACGCAAGTCGAGATATCCCGCCACCGCGGACAGTTTACGATCGCGAGTTATGACCCGCGAGTGACATGAGCGACAGACGAGAAGATCCCGGAGGGCACCGGCCCCCGGGATCCGCAAAAGATCACGCGACGCCGGACACCCCGTCGTCCCCTGCCACCAAAAAGCTCAGGGACAGAGTCAGCTTCTTTGAAAAAATATGGTCGGGATCTTCGTCGGAGGAACCGAGCGGCGTCGATGTCACGGACGCCGCGACGGCCGCCGTCGACGTCGCCGATCTCGAGAGGCGTCTTAAAGAGGATCAGAAAAGGCGTCAGGCCGCCAATGCCACGAAGATCGAAGTGAAACTGAGGCACGCACCTCAGACGGCGAGGCGTCCGCCGGAACCTGAGTATCAGGAGTCGGTGCGCCGGGTCGTCGAGGAAGGCGACCTCGGGGCCGGAGTTAAGTTTGTAAAATTCGAAACGATCACTGTGAAGAAATCCGTGCGCGAAGTGACCTCCTTGAAACCGACGTTCGTCACGACGTCCCGCACGGAATCGCTGAGCAGGACGCCCTCCGAGGAGCGCGGCCTGCACGACGATTCCGCGTACCAGAGTCAGGGAGCGCTCCCGCCGTCGTCCTCCAAGTCGTCGTCGGTGTCCTCCGCCGGAAGGTTTCCCTCCGAGGAAGCCCTGTCCGGCGGAGGTCACGAGCACCGCCAGCAGCACACCTTCCAGAACATGGCGGCGAGAATGGAGTTCGTGCGCAGCAAATCGGAATACGACTCTCACATTGCCCAGATACGAGGTTGGTTTGTTTTGTAAACAGCTGTTGACCGATATGCAATACCAAATAAATAAATACGCCGCAAGAAAGCGCCCACTTTCGATATGATTTTAATTTTACATACGTACTTGTTACAGCATCTGTTTGTAAAATACAAATATGAGTTCTTATTTAAAATTTCTCACGGCATATGCGTTTGGTAATCTCTAGTATACTAAAAACCGGCCCAAAATAGAATACCTCAGCGGTCGTATTGTGTGCGCCATATCAAATTATATTGATGGGCGGTAAAGGGGTTATTAGGAAAACAAAGTATACGGCGGTCTTTGAAAACGCAACACCGTAGGTAGATATGCCATAGAATACGCGTTCCCGTATATTTTTTTTATCACGTAGCAGGGGCAAGCACTGCGAATTGTTTACCTGTGCATTAACATCAATTCGTTACCGCGTAGTAGTGTGGTTTGCAGCGGATAAACACCAACTTGTTATCATTTTTATGTGGCGGCATAATTTCTGACAAATGACATAATATGTATTATATTTGGTCGCGGGTGATAAGACTATTCAGAACGACGTACCCATACATTTTCGGCTTTTTTTGATATGATTAATTATTAAATTTGTAATTTATCTGACAACGGGACATGCTTTGCTTCAGTCAATCGCGTTTGTAATTATTTTATTTCCGCTGGTTTTTCCTATTTAAATTTCATTGCAAAACCAAAACGTTACGCATCGCAAAGGCGCAATTTTTTATTGGAAATAATGTGATGTGCATGGAAACTTCATTTCTATCGACTACAAGAATTAAATTACGAAATGCTTCTCTTTTCAAATTATCACTTGAGTAAATGTGTTAAATAATTGAACGTTTAGATAAATATTGATTATTTTATAGTACGGTAGAAATTACGAATACGGTTTGACTTATTTCATGTTTGACACATCTAATAAATAAGTAGATTCGAAATTTAAATAAAAATATAATACAACAAATTAACATTGCGATTTTTTAAGAAGGAGATCCTGGATTGCCCGGGAAAACCTCTTCAAGCTGTCAGATCAGTGTTATCGAACAACGTAAGACTAATAATTTATGTAAATTATTAGGCAATTGTATTAATTTAGAACACACAATTCTTACTTGAATAATGTTATCTGTAAAAGTATATCAAAAAGTAATTCATGCACTTAAACGTAAAACAACCACAGTAATGTATTTATTTATCTAAATTAATTAACGTTTACATGTTGTAGATTAAACAAAAAAGTACTGCGTAGTTAATATTCTTTTATTGAATCTAAACATGAAGTAAATTTAGTTATGGTTGCATATAAATAAATCGCTAAAGTAAATTTGTAAAGCACATCAAATATAATAAAAAAAATATAGATGGCACTGTGTATTCTATGACATTTTAGTACAGTATCGTAGTTTTGAATATTAGTACAAATTTGTAGTATGGCTATGATTCTATGATAAAAGCATAATTAAATATGCGAATATTTTGAATTTTGACTCTTAATGCTGTTGTTAGAAGTCTATCGGCAACCGGTTGTCGGCATCGCTAATCTTCTGGTACAGGGAGTTTTGAAGATAGATATACAATTCAAAAAATAAAGCACTCATTTGCATCACTTCTAATTTTTGAGTTATTGTTAGCATTCACGCTAACTTATCATTATTTGATGAGTTTTGAAATTATGTTTAAAAAGGAAAAAAAAATTATAGCCAATAATTTAGTGTCATATTTTGTACTTTTATTTGTAAATTGCTTTCTTAACTAAATGTTTGTTACACTCGAAATAATTTTATTTTGTTTTGTATAAATAACAATGCAATATTGTATTATATTATCAGTTGATAATGCTAGCCACGAGTGAAACCGGCCCTGATCATATTACATATATGAAAGTGTAATTGGTACAAATAAGTATTTATTTTTTTGTAATCAAAATATGTATTTATTTTATATTTTGTTATTTTTTTATTTTATCTTTGTACCCTACCAATGTGGAGCATATGGCCTCCTTATGGAGGTATCTCAACATAAGTTTTTCTACGAGAACTGTTTGTTACTCAGTCGTTCAACCTCCCTTTTTCATAGAGAGTAGTAGGGATAGAAGGATAAGGCTAGGACAGGACTAGTGGTTGACTAATCGCTGTCACTACACCCAGTTGTTAAAGGATCAGAAATGGTGGGAGGGAACAAATCGATTGTATAATAATCCTAAAAGCTTGCTCATGCTATTTTCGGTGATTATATTACAGATATTTGAAAAATTGCGTAAATGGATTCAAACGAGATTCACTTCATAAACACCCGCTACCTATCGTTTCAGGTGTGTTAATTATAATAATGGCGTCTGCATTTCATTCAAGGACTTATCCGGTGTGACATAGACAACGTATCGGACGCTGTTTTTATGATGTCATTTCTAAAGCGGGTACAAAAAAAACACCACCATAAAAATTTCCGCGGTCATGTAAAGTCATGCAATATTCATAGACAACATTGTTGGCCGATGGACGCATTGTTTGCGAAACATTCACCGGTGCATTTGAAAAGTATTACAGAAACCTGCCTTATCTTCGTACACCAATCGACATTTGTATTGTTTTCTAAACATTAGTCAAAATTTACAGCTATTTGAATGGATAAACATCAGTTGTTAACATCCATTGGGACGTGATGTTTTCACCTGTATCCGAAAGTAATGTAATATATTATAGACGCAATAAGTATGGATTCTAAACACAATATTACTAAAAATACATGTAAAATAGTTTTTATAATAATGAGTGACAACCAACAATGAAAAGCGTAATGTGGTTTGGCTGAGAAACAAAATATTCCACACTCAATTTAATGTCGCACCGAATTCACAAAAAAATGATTATTAAATACAATAGCTTAAGTAAAAAAAACGACACAACAACTTCTATATGTGTTATCACTAACGATCAGGGCTGTGGAGTCCGGTAAAAAAAGACCACTCCGACTACGATTTAAAAATATTTCCGTTTAAACATATCTGTATACGATCAGATCATTTTAGTTTCTATAATATTTTAACTATATTTCACA
Source organism: Himalopsyche anomala (assembly GCA_031772345.1). Classification (NCBI taxonomy): domain Eukaryota; kingdom Metazoa; phylum Arthropoda; class Insecta; order Trichoptera; family Rhyacophilidae; genus Himalopsyche; species Himalopsyche anomala. Next base: position 23,868,078 of record CM062828.1, read on the forward strand.
AATTAATATTGTATAATAATTTTTCAATTAATTTAAATTATTTTTCTCCGATTTTTCCAAATCCGACTCCGCCTCCGGAAAAACACCTGACTCCGAGTGCACAGCCTAGCTAACGAGCCGTCTTTCGCCTTTTGGCATCTTAAATCATTCAATTACTCGTATGAATAAACTGAGAGTTAATTAAAGTATGAAAATTTGAAATTGATGATCAAAAAAGCATACTTAGTCGATATTTAAAAAAAAAAACATTTTCATTAGTTTAAATAGTTCATATTATGTTTTTTGAAAGTAAAATAAAATAAAATTTAAGGAAACTTTATCTAAAATAATGAGGTAATATTAACGTATTAGAATATTAATTTTCTCTTTTGCATTTTTGTATTTTTTTCTTTGATTTATACTAGATCGACAGCCATTAATTAGTAGATAAAAATATACACCGACACAATAAATTGTTTTCAATATTGCTATAAAATATTTGTATCGTAAGCCATAGTTGTAATCTATCAAGAAAACAGATATTTCAAGGTTATTAATAAACAAATATCTCAAATGCCTCTTTTCATATACGCATTGTTATCATAGATTGTTAACCTTATATGGTAAGACAAGCACGAAAGCAGTTCATCGTTTTCCAAGTAAAACAATAAAATCAAATCGTTATTGTACCATTACGAAGCAATCGATTTATTAGTTTTAATAAAACATTTCTGAGAACATAGTGTGATAAAAATAATACTTAATTTCTTTGTTGTTATAAAAAAGAAATTAATTTATTATAATATAATCATGCAGATACTTCTTCAATTATTAAATAAAAAAGGAGACAGAGTATTCTTTTACGGATTTGTGTGTAATCATCGTAAGAAGCTTATTATTTTTATTTTAAAATACGCATGGTTTGTACGTAGTGTAAAATATAACGGGTTGACATTTGATTGAGTCCGAGTTTTGAGAAAACCCAAGCAAATATGTATCTAAAACATAACTCCACTACACATTAAAGTAATAAAAGTAAGCCCTCCTATAGCATAGAGATAGGGGAGACGCCATAGGAGAGTTCCTTATAGGAGGTTTGGCAAACATAAAAAAATTTGGGTTAGGTTTTTTCAATTTTATTTTACGAATTGAACGAAATAACCAAATCAAACATTTTTTCATTTTTATATTATGACCTTGTTCTATATTTATTTTGTTAACAACTTTACTGCGCGTGTTAAGAGCGTTGACCCTTTTTTCATCGATGTACTTATTATTTCAATGCACGTATGTAAATATGTATTTATAATATAATATAACATATTTACGAAAATTCTAATTTGACCTTGAAAATTATACGTTTTATAGAAAATTTGTTATAGGAGGGACCGCTATACGAAAAACTGCCAAATTCGTTATATGAAAATTCGCTATTTGAGAGTACGCTATAGGAGGGTTAACTGTAATTGAATTACAGACAATAAAGTTTGAATATAATATATTATACTTCGCACAGCTTAAGTTGCAGTAGATGATGTAAATCTCATCTGCTGGCAAAGTAACACTGACCCTTAAACTTATAATAAAAATGTTTAAAAAAAAAACACAAGAAAAACTGTGCAAACTTTGTTGTAAACTTGTAAAGAAAGAATCAATGAGAAACAAGAATAACGTGTTTTTAAATCAACCTTTGTTGCGTATTCATTTATAAAAACGACTTTATATCTATATTCTCTTTGATATAAAGTCAAATGTAAACTTATTTTAAGAAATAATTCACGGTTCTGCTGGGTTAGATTTTTAATATTTCAATTAACATTCTGATCGACCTGTGTGTTCTAGTACTTACACACGATCTGACCAGTCTGGACTAAAATCCTGGTATTAATAATATCTAATTGCATTATTTTCAATTTGAGGTCTTGGAACATAGGTGTTGGTTTCTCTTAGAATATGACTTAAGAAAAAAATCAAGAATAATAAAATAGCGTATTGACAATTATTAACTGTAAGACACACGAGAAAAAAATTGTCATTTCACGGCAATTGAATGAATGTTCATTTTTATAGTTACTATGACAATATAAGCGTAAAATTTTATGCTGTATGACTAAATATGAAATAATCATTAAGACTAACATCGTCACACTTGCTTATACAAATTCGTTTTGCGACAAAACGATCAAATACAATATTTTTTACAAAAATGCAAGTATGATGTGATTATTTTAATATCAATGTTTTTAAATATGCCAAAATTTTTAGATTTTATTTGCATATAAAAATAATTATTTTTGAATCTATTTATTGATTATTTACTTTCAATTTCAAATATTATTATGAGCCATTGATATTCAACAAAATATTAAAAAATAATCTAACTAATTTCGTTTATTCATCTCAGGGTCGGTAGTCGATTAATTTAATCGTTCGGATATCATATGTGTGTATCTGACAGCATTTAGTATGATTGTTATACACTCGTGGTAGCACTGTATTTCCGTTCTACAATCCGGGTTACAAATCCCGAAAAAATATCTAATATTTATGTACATATTTTCAAATGCAGTGATGTTTTCAACTCACCCTTCCAAACTCGCTCTGCGAAAATGAAGAGTGGGATTACCTAGTTACTATTTACGAATCTCCATTTACTCATCTCTCTTCTAAGCCCTTCAAAAAAAACGACTTAAAACCAGTCATCTTCAAGAATACTAAATAAATATCAGTTTTTCGCTAAAAACAAATTAAATTAAATATTAAAAAAAACAAGAATTTCAAGTTTATTTCAAGTCATAGCTTATGCAACAATTTAGTAAATATTTGCTGACAGGTAATTTGTACCAATTAAAAAATATTTACACCTGTAAGTATGTATCACCTGCTAACCTGTTGGCGTCTACATTCTGTTCATACATTGGATTTTTATACAATTACGAAAAATTAGAATTTTTAAAATATTAAATATTGATTTCAATCGAAAGTATTATTCAAAATAATAATTTTAAGAAAAAAATATTACTTTTCTAGAAAAAAATGCCAAAAACTATTCAAAACAATATGTAAATAAGTTTAATTAAATTTGAATATTTTCCGATGAGATAATCTGAATATTTCAAGCAGTAGGTACAGTTTAATCATCTGTAAGCTCTTGTCTATGTTTGTAAACTATTTAAGTATTCCTAAATCAGCACATGTAAAAATGGTCCGCTCAATAAAAGGATTAAAAGCCCAACGTTACCAACACAACCGCTAAAATGATTATTATTACGTTGTTTTTACCTGCTGCCATTTTGACTGCTATTAATTATAGTACGCAATTAAAATAACTTTGCTACTTTAACGGCCAGAGGATATTCTCATATTTATATCATGATATTGTTTACAAAGACGCCACGTTTTTATTTAATTTTCAAAAGTCCACTGTACGAATATCAGTAATGAATGCGTAATAAATAAATGATATGATTATTATCTTTACAAGTTATTTGTCCCTGCTGAACAAATATTATATAATGTCTGTTGACAGAGTTGGATGAAATTGACATTGTGTTGTAATATGATAGGCCTTTTTTCATTAGCGTCTCTTGACATCAGAATTCAATCTTAAATGTCACGCTGTCATTGACTTCTCAATTGTTTCTATTATTTTCCAGATTGTATTAAACAAAAAAATGTGTTGTTTGCAGCATAAAAATATTCAACATGTTTCAAATAAGTCTCTCATTATCTCACCACTACACTATTGTAATTCTGTAATAGTTTATATTATCATTTATTCTTCTTAGTTCAATTTAATTTTATTACAGACATTATGAAACAATTCAATTCTAAAAAGGCTTTGAAATAAAAATTATATTATCAATTAAATATTACTATATTTGCAGTGAAAAAAAACATTTTTTAATATTTTAATAATCTGCGTTTCGCTTGCGTACATTGCACTAAACTTATTATTTTTACAATGTTTAAACAATTTGTTTGATTAAAATATTAGTATTTTTTTTTTGATTTAGTGTATTTTGCCCGAGCAAAGACAGATAGCGGTCAAATGGAATTATGATAATTTATTGATCAAGTCGTCATATAAGCAGTGGTTCTTTTAAGAACATCCATTTTGTAATTATTTTATTATTCCTTTAGTGTGAGATACAAAACCGAAAAGTATGCAACTCGATAAGACCCATTCAAATACTGAAGTTGATTGAATTTTGAATAATTTTGACTTAAATAATCTAGGACAGTGGTGGGGAACCTTCGGCCTCTTGACTACTCTGATGCGGCCTTTTGACTTGTGCCAATTGTTTTTAGATTAGATAGATAAAGATTATTTAAATTGCGTTTTAACTAATTTACTTTGTGAATTACAAATATTTAGTTTATAAGAGGAGAGGGGGTGTCAATGTTTTCGTTACTACGGCCTTATGTTGAATCAGAAAAATGAATGTGGCCTTTAGTAATGAAACGGTTCCTCACCCATGATCTAGAATATACGTTAGACAGGCTTATAATGACTCATTCTGTGTTGTACACAACATAAAAGTTGAAAAAACGTGATTCAATTTGTCAATTTAGATAAAGAAATAATTCGAAGCAAGAGCTGTAATAGTTGTGGATTTCTTAGCAATTTTGATCTTAAATAAATTGCTCGAATCTTAAAAAGTATTGATCCATTGTAACTTATAATGTATGTCCACCGAGAGTCGTCATTATCTTTCATACCTATATATAAATCTTAGTTTTCTCATCTTAGACTTTATGCTCTTTACAGCCAACGTGTAAACCAGTTTGAAAATATTGACTATAAGATACGATATGTAATATAATAGAGACAATTCTGGTCGGCAGATGTGGAATGTGTGTCAGAAAACGATCTGTTTCATCCGCGTGCTTGCATCGTCTTCGACTATCAGACAGTGCTACAGACGCAAGGCCATGATTCGGTACACGAGTGAGACCGAAATTTAATGAAGGTTAACCTAGACAAAAACTTGAAATACGATTTCATAATCCGCTTCGGCTCTCGAAGATACAATAGAGATTTAATGTAGACTACAAAACCTGATTTTTAAGCGATCTTTCAAAACACGATACGACTATTGACTCTAAATCAATGCTTTTTTAAAAATAACAAGTGGAATAAAACAGTTATCATATGTATATTCTTATTTTGTACATTCAATTTATTTAATCAAGTGGGGTGTTAATTTTTCAAGTTTCATTTACTGAATGAATTTGCGAAATTGTAGATTACATAAAACAAATCATATTTTATGGAACTAAAAACATTTTCTTCCAAGAATTACTAGAAAATAAACGATTCTTAAAATCGGTTCGGTTTTCAACAAAATCTAGATCAAATTTTGTTTGTTCCCATGCATTTTGTCACTGTGGACCGTGGTTTCGTTTTTCGACATTTTCAGTCATTCAAGTGCGCAGATAACTAACATCCATGCACATGGCCTGCCTGAATATGCCGAAAGGTGAAACCCAAGACGTTACGCAAAAAACGCATGGAAGTTTGCAAAATTTGAACCATTCAAATTTTAGCAACAATCTGAAGTCAAAGTACTAAAAAAATCGTTTTGTGGAATCTGCGTTTTTCTGTTTCTTGTCTGTCGAACGGCATATCATAAACATTTTTTTTTCTGTTGATACGTTGTAGTGTTTATTTTTTACGTTTAATAATTTTTGTTAATGCTTTTCTGTGTCACCAACTTATTGAATTTTAATACGACTTTGCAACAGTTCATTTCAGATAACTGAAGGGAAAAATCAGGGGATAAATAAATGTCTCGTAGTTCATTAATTTCCCTCACTACACCACTCTGTAGGATCAGAAATTAATAAGCTGCGAAGGATCTAGAAAGAGTGATCAGTTAGCTACTAGTCTTTTCCTCGCCCTATCCTTATATTATTACTATTTATGAAAAGAAAGGTCGAACCACTCACTTAAAGCGCCTTTTAAATTAACTTCGGAATGAACATGATCTTACGTAAAACTAACTTTCATGCAATACTCTCTCAATGACAATACAAAATTTGAAATTATATTGTATAACCAATGATGTTTATAATTTTCAACATAAATTCAATTGAAAAAAGTGTGCAATGAACTTTTCATCACAGAAAAATATATTTTTTAAATATAATATTAACAATAAAACAGTGATTCATTTTTTGCGGTTACAAGAATATTAAATTACGCGAACATTATGGACGTGTGCTGCAATATCGGGCCTGATGTGCTGAAACTGCAATTATTAGGACCGGTGGTTATGTTTCATTATAATTTTATGATCATCATCCATTAACGATTTGCTGAGTATAGCATTAAGGCAAATTAACTAATTACATTACGAAATACAGGTATGCTACATTACGAGAGTACAAGTTACGTTAATGGCATAAATAAATAATTATTAGTTGCATTCTATTTAGATAAAACGAATTACGATTCGAATCAATGATGCGATCTTTAAAGATTGATGATTTTAGTGATTTTATAAGATCATTTTAAGTAGCACTGATTGTAGTATACAATTATTTTCTACTTATAAATAAGCTATAAGATAGGAAAACGACATTAGTCGTAATGTGATAAGTATTTTTCTGACCATTTTTATTAGATTTTTATGGACCAAATATGAAATTTTTACAATGTTGATTTTTTTCAACATAAATAAATTTGGTTAATTTAAAAATAGTTATGCACTCAAATAGACAATATATACGATAGATTCCTTAGGTGTGCCTATCGCCCCCCTTAATGGTACTGAAAGGAGCTAAAAGCATGAAAGCAAAAAGAGGACAATAAGTTCTTTATATTTGTTTAAAAGTTACAACATATTTTTTAATCTTTTATTACATGGTTTAATTAATTATCAAATTTGTAATATTTTAAATAAAAACCTCCTTTTGCTTATTTAAATCACCAAAAATACTATCAACGATTTTGTGATGTTTTTTTATTAATGGTGATATTCAGTTGTTACTGCAAAACATTTACAATAAATTGGTGGCACTGCCTGATGAGTGATGACTTATAGGTCATCATTCTCAAACGGATAATATTATTAATAATTTGACAATTTCAGTATCAGTATATCTTATTTATAACATTATAAACATACAACATATAGAACAAAAAAATTCAAGGGAACCTTCTGCATTAATTAGTGCTGAAAAGAGGGTGATCGGTTTATAAGTTTGAGAACCAATTATATATACAATAATAATTATAAAACTGCCAACTTTATCATATTTAGTTCAATTAAAATATGATTATATCAGATAATATTTCAGAAATAAAATATTGAATAAATTTAAAAAAAAAAAACTACTATTAAATGCATTAGATCAGCGACTATAAACAAAAACTTCAATTAATATTTAAAACCGCACTCAAGACTTATTGAAATTTGATATTTCTTTTCTTAAATATTCAATTAAAAAAGAATTGTTATTTATTTTTAAAAATTCTCACGGTTTATCCCAGTAACAGGATCCTATCGTAAGATGTACGATTTTTATCCACTGTGAATATGTTCCTTATTCACCTTTCTATTGCAATCAGTTCTGAGAAGTCTATTTATGCAGCTTGTGAGTCACGAGTGCATTGCATTGGCTTGGTATGCACTCGCAGTTTACAGCCGAGCTTTCTGTCTAATGAAATTCGCGAGGCTTTTTGTTTCCTTGTGCTTTCGCATATCGCACCCCAAGTGCAACAAAGCCCACGCTCGAAGCACGTTATTTAACATACTGTAAGCAAGCGCCCGGATTTCTAATTAAAATATGAATTTGCCGTCTGCCAAGCGTGATTACTTTTTAAATTGCTAACCATGTCTCAAGCTTTATAATTATTAATTAATACAAATATTATCAGGATAATTTCATTCTCAAGGATACTTGCTGAACGCTGTTTTAACTACCACTATCCATCACTGCTTCACACATTTCTAACAGGGTGTATTCTGCAGCGTAACAACGTTAGCCAACCGATAAAAAATCTTCAATACTTTTTTGCTTGCACAATACCTAGGTAGTGTGCAATTCTACATTATTAAAAAGTCTATGTAGAACGTGGTATACCCATGGCTATAATGAACGAACCACTGCACAGAACAAGTTAATATAAATGTGATCTTTCAATATTATTTGATAACTACTAATAATGATTTTAAAGCATTATTTATTTTATATATTGTAGGCTATAAAGCGTTGAAAATTTAGGTATTAAGCTATTATTAGGTTAATTGATAATTGTCTATGATATAATAGATTTGGGCAAGGAAATTGTTAGTACCGAAAGACTTCGTTTATTTATATGAATTCTCATAAGTCCACTTTCAAGAATTTTTCATTTAATATTCATACACATTTTTGCACAATATTTTGTAAATTAAAAAAAAATATACAGCTAAATATTTGCTTTCGTTGTTAGAAGTGTAGACGAATTACATTATGTCACTTGCCATTCGATCTAACGAATTGATTGCTTTTCCTGTTTATTTTTTGACGATTTCCTGTGTGCAGGTTCTGAAGAATGAATAAAAATTGAGTATCAGACTATAGAATGTTTGTGGGAATTTTGTAAATATCTTCGAAAAATAAATTAGATGAGTGTATAAATAAATGCCGTGGATTCTTACAAATCGGACCTCATGTAGAAAAATCTAGAAGGAATTTGAGAGAAAAACAAAATAAATTCAAATCGTCGCGTTGTCAAGAGCGACGGCCATAAACAATAATGCATTTTTGGGAAGAGTGAGGCATAGAGACGCTCAAAGCTTGCCAAAAGCGAATTCAGGCATACATAATATTATGGGCAATGGCAGTATCTATTTGGCAATGTTATTCTTTTGTTTGGTAAACCCATGCAAGTGTATTACAATCCTTTGCTATATAATAAAATATATCTTTTAAAAACACTAAGAAAATGTTTTATAATTTTTATATTTCGCTTCAAATATAACTAACGAAAAAATACATATGCAGTTTCTCATCTATCTATTTCCCAATTGTTTATTGGCCGCCGAGTTAACAAGTTTTATGGATTATAACTCCGGAGCCTAGATAACAATGGCTTTATTTTAAATGTAATAAAACATAACATATACGTCCGCCCTTATATATTTTGAATTACGTGCATATGAAGCACTTTAATACAGAATGCATAAAATGGACATTACTAGTTTCCGAATGTACTTGCACAAAGGACAGTCTCCTGACAAACCTTTTGTGGAGAACTAACAATAAAGTGCGAGCTGTTACAATACTTTAAATGTGATCACTTCTGCATTGATTACGGCAGCGATTTCCAACTTGGGAGGCGCGAACCATCCAAAATATTTATTTACCTTTTAAACGTGTTTTTATTACTATATTAAATAAATGATGGGGGAGCGCGAAGATATTTTTTCTTGAAAGGGTTGGAAACTACTTGCTTACGGTGTGAAACATATTAAAAAATAGTGAAATTCTCACTAGTCAATGTAGAAAATTAGTAAATGGGCCGCAATATATGTATGGAATTTTAATGATGCTATCTGAATTTATGTATTTCTTTAGAAGAAGAATCTTTTTTTGAGTTGTCTTGCGATAATACATTGAACACGAAATTTGGTAGTATAGAACTTTCTGATTTTTGGATATCAGTAAAAGAATAATATCCACTGCTTAGTAAATAAAGCTCTACGAATATTAACTCCATTTGAAACGTCGTGCAAAATTTGTAAAATTGCAGACACCATAAAATGTATAAATATATCAATGCGTTTCTGAATTGGAAATGAAGAGAAACTATTAGTTATATAAGGTTTACCCTGAGAGACCAATGCTTAGACTTGGGGCACCGCTTAAAAAAAAAACCTGACATTAAAAGTTTGGGAACCGCTGTGTTAGCTTATATTCAAAACAGGAAACACAGCAATTGACTCCCTACTCCTAACCGTTATTTGTGTTCCGTTGAATTAAAATAATAATTTTAATCGCTTAGTAAAAAAAATACTGGCAATCCAATTTCAAATTAAAATATTAATAAAACAACATTTTACTACTCATTAAAATATAGTTGTATCCATAAATAAAAATAATTGCATTCAAAATAATACAGCACATAAAGTCATACTATAGATATAACTTTGAGTGATATTTAATATTAAAGTCATCATATTAATTATTTATATCTTTGAGGTCACATCTTATACGAAATGCGTAACAATTTTATTCCTAATATCAATACTTGCTTATTATTAGGTTATCATTAAACCACTTGTGCAGGAAGCACAGACGGTAAAACACGATCGATAAAATCCGAGATATTTTACCAAATTATAGGTCTGGTCTATTGGTATGTTATATTATTTTTTGCGCCGACCTTGTAAAACATAAAAAAGGTGTTACGGCGCAAGAATGCAAATTATGCAAATTAAAAACAACAAATATTACTTCGTAATAAATGTACACAAAAAATCAATTCGCCTCGAGATGAAGTGATGTTTGTGTATTAATTTGACAAATATGTAATTGAAATTTGAAGGTAAATTGCTATGAAGTCAGAAATCCAGTAAATGATCTGTTTACATCATTTGTGTGATGGTCGTATGCTTTGAATAGGAAGCGGAAGTAGCAAACAATGATTAATTAAAAGAAAGATGATTTGATAAACGGGCTTACACAATGGTGGATAATTGACATGCGTTTGCCAATGGTAAAAAATATACTTTACTGTGATAAGATGCACATAAGAATCTGTTCAGATATATTATATGTATATAAAATGAAAAAAAAAATACGTTCTTTCCTGTTTTATCTATTTTTAAATTATTTCACTAGATTGCTTTTTTCACTATTTCTCTTACCCCAGTCACATTTAACAATGAAACTATTAACTATTTTCTTGCAAGGTTGGGTTAGGTTAGTTTTTTTTAATATAATTTAAATGATGTTTCCAAATAACAGCAAAGTAATCAAATGTATGGTTAACAGGCTCATTTAAAAAAAATACCAAAAAGTTTGTCTATGTATTTATTATATTTAAAGTTTTAATTGCGTGGATTCCGTGTTGGCTCTTCATTCATTCAAATAACAACGTATCGATTCCTTTATCTGATGACATGTATTTAATCAAAAGGTTTCTTCAAATTCCTTCATAGTTAACTGCTTAACATTGACTATCAAACTTTTTTACGGTGTAACACTTCCTATGTATTATTTTTAATACATAATTATTCTGTCAAAAACGTATGAACGCTTAAGTATTCGCTTAAAATATATAAATCTACTAAAGCATAAATTAACAGTGTTTCACTAACCAATAATAATATGTAAGTTTACTTTTACTTCAATCATAAAAGTATTTACACTCTTACAAGACACGAAACATATTCAACCAATTATTATAAATTTAATGAAGATCGTTAAATTTGCTAAACGATTGTCAGCTTATAGCATTTTTTTTATGCCATACTTTTATTATTGATAATTTACCTCAGGTGACCTCATTGTGCAAACAAGAGTTAATACATTATTTTGTTATTACATGTGTCATTTTATAACGAAATATTATATGATATTCAATGAACAATAAACGTCGCTGAAGAATGATACCATTTCCAAACATTCTTTCATGATAGCACAATTGATATTAGCTGCCCAAATTCTCTTTTGGTCATAGAGCTAATAATATTATATATGAATCATTGAGTTGCAAAAAGCACTCTATCAAGATTATCTGTCCCACTTACCCTGGCCGATGTAAAAACAGAGGCGATTAGTTAAGAGTATATATATATCTTTACTCTCTCTGAGAAGAGATGTTGGGTGATTTATCTTCACCGTCATGATATATTAATTTTGATTTTTTCTGGAATCCACTCGTGGTTTCTACTTTATTTCTGAGCCAATGTTTGGGAAGCTTTGATCCATACTATCGTTTTGCAAAAATAATATAAACCATAAACGAATGACAATAATATAAAACAGAGACCCATAATCAGTGAAACAATCTCAATAATTTATTGTTGGCTCGATTCGATACACGCAGACTTCCACAAATATTTCCATTTTATATTGCTATTTTACGATTATTCGTATGGTTTTTGTAGCCATGAAAAGCGGCATAGTTTTTCGTTATGGGCTAAAAGTAATGGATTCTGAATGCAAATAAACTTATAACGATGCGGATTTTATAATTAATGTTTTATTTTGCAATAAATATACTATATTAAATACTTGAACGACTAAAAATTGTATATTTATTTATTCGTAGATTTAAAGTAAACATATTAATTCGCATGCATCGATCGCCGTTTGATTAGTGAGACATCTCCAAATAACCTTTTTTGAGATAATGCGAACAACTATATTTAATTCGTCTCCATTAATCAAGTATTGTTCATTTTTTCCCAATATGTATGTATTTCATCAACAGGTGTTTACAGATTAGGTACGTAGATTTGCTTCAGTAGTAGGATATAAAGAAAAATTCGTTTTAATTTCAAACTGACAACCACAACATTTTGTTTTATTCTGTAGAAGTTTATCGACATTCGAAATGTTTTAGTATCATGTTTTTATTATCTGATTACTGGACTTGATGGAACACAAAATTTTACACATAATTGCATATTTAATTACAATTTTTCGTACGATAAATATGTACGTATATTTTACATGCTTAATTTTAAGTACATAATTTGATAGCGAAAGGTATAATTTGACCGTTTCCAAAGCGTACTAAGATATTTCCCAAGAAAGTGATTGCTACATTTTTAGTACTACATATTCTTAGTTTGAATGTATGTACTTAATACTTGCATAGATTTTTCACATAACTCTAGCGGCCATTAATCCTACCTGAAACAGATTCCTCGTTGTACATCATAGTTCGCATTGTTTTATGAAAATGATTTTTTTTTATTCTTTGAATCGTTTTATTATGCATACATTCAAACATAATGTGATAGTAGGAGTCTATCTGTTTCACTACAAAAGTCACAATATAGGACAAGCAAGTGCACTGTCTCTGGCAAAATTATGTATACTGTGCTTCAAGGGACGCGACAAGCTTTGCGTTATCATCAGTCATTGTGGAATATATGTAGTTACTGCTAAATTCTTCATTGGCAGATAAAGCACATGTGAGGCCTCAGGCGCAATTTAATTTGGATGCCCTGTTTTTCATACAGCCGTCAGAAAATTCCATGTAAAATAATGGAATATAAAAAAATCTGAATAAAAAGTACATGGGTTATATATTATAGGCCATTTTTTGAGCCCCCTAAGATTAAGAGGCCCCAAGCGTGCGCCTCATTTGCTTATAGGATAATCCGCCTGAGTTCTGAGAATATAAATCATTCTACAGTTAAAATTTAATGATATATATCAGTGGAGGGGAAACTGCGGCCTCTTGGCTACTTTGATGCGGCCTTTTGTCTTGATCAAAATATTCACTTTGATCAAAAAATTATACGCAACCCATAATATGTTCGACAAGCGAAAAAAAGGGTGTCAACATTTTCTTTACTGCGGCCTTATGTTGAATCAGATAAATTAACGTGACCTTTAGAAATGAAAAGGTTCCCCACCCCGATGTCTCTTATTTAAGAAACAATCAACAAAAAATATGATATGATAGAAGAATAATTTAAATTTTTTATTGTATTTTAAATATTTATTTATTTTATCTAATAGAGTGAATGGCAACAGTGTATTTCGATGTATAGTGTTTACATGTCACATGATTGTTTGGTTGTCTATTTCTGTGTTGTGGGCCGTAAATATTGCCTTGTATTTATGAACGCCTATACGTGAAGAAAATAAATAAAATATCATTTCAGTTTGCATGTCTACGTCCATAAAAAGAATCAAAGTTTATCCACCTGGAAGGTTAATCCTGTATCCACATTTCGAATATGATAATAGTATTTAGGAACGTCTTTTGTGAACATGCTGACATGGTATTTTTTAATATATGTAAAAATACTGAAGCTATTAAATCTCCGAAGCAATAAATTATACTGGGTGTATTATTTAACCTACTTTTTAAATATTAGTATTATGTATGTATTGAACAGAAATTCGAGCGTATCGATAAAATATTAATGTAAATTACTTATTTTATCATGATACATCACTTTATTTGTAGAAATTAAAGTTAGCTGCCTTTATTCGTTCGAGAAAAAGTATAAATTTTGACATTGATATCGGAAAAGTTTGAATTGAATTTAGTGTATCACATCTTTCTCGCTGATTCTTTTAGCATATCGTTTGAGAGTATGTGAATAATAAAACTGTTGATTGAAATGATAAAATTTTTGAATATTTTTAATCCCAGAATAATAAAACTTTTATAATTTGTATTTATATAATTTTGTACTATTTTAGTGACCTGAATTAGTTTCTCTTTTCCCGATAAATTTCAACTGATTTTGTTGTTGAGTAAAAGACCTTTACAACGAGAATTGAAAGTTAACATCATACAATGCCTTTAATATTTTTTTTGATTAAAATCGCATTTACTTGGTGAAACTTCATTAAAATTAAATACAAATATTTATAGCAGTTTTTAAAGGAGTCTGTCAAAACTTATTCTAGCAATGGCGGATTGTTAAATCTACACGTGGAATTTTATTTTATGTAATTCTTGATGAAAGAAAATATTAATTTTTACCCTAATATTAATGATTCCGTTGAGAAATTTAAATTAATTATTGTTTTCTTTAAAAATTCAAATTTATTTAAGTTTAATTTAACTCACATTCAAACATTTCTTTACCCTTGGCAAAACTATAATACAAACGTTTTTTATGTACCTTATTAATTTTGGGTCGTTCGCCTTGTGTGATATCTTACTTCAAGGATATTTAATAAAATATAATTACTCCATTAAACAAATAAAACTAAACTATTCAGTCATTTAACAAACGATATATTCTGAGAATGACAAAAAAACTGCAATGAAATTATTTTTTGATCATCCTTATTTAAAAAAAAAATATCTTTTTACGATTCCTAGTGAGCGACGAACGGTGTTTTGTCATGCAATCTAAAATCAAGGAGCTTTCACTTATTATCTGGAACCATTTTTTATAACCATTTTGCTTTCAATACTTTGGTTTATATTTTTAATAAAAGGTATTTTGATGAACTGATTAACAAATTGATAATTCTCACTCGCTGAGCGCTACAATTAAAAATAGTTTTTTTTTTTATAAGCAATACAAATATGATTAAACACCGTATGTTGTATTAATAGACTCTTGAATATGTTCTGTGGTCGTTTGCTTAAAATAAACTATTCGATAATAATAATATCGGCCGTCATTGCGATCGGCCGCCGAAAGCCTTCTCGGTTTGCCGTGGCCACGTGGATTCGCTGCACAGCACGTGCTGGTGCGTGCCACCGTGCGTGACGACGTCACGGATTTTCAGGACAACCCCCCTTAGATTCCTCCCCGCCTCGAGCGGCATTCCGCCACCCTTGTTTTGAATTTTCCGGCTTTTCCGTAAGGAGGCATCGCCGGCGCGCTGTCGCGTGATACGTGAGCACGCCAATCTTCTTAGACGTCTAACGAACAGATGGTGTGTTCAATGAATGTGGCGCAGTCCTTATTCTATTAGTTTTTCGAGTAAACATTAAAAAACACACTTTGCTGCCGGTCATTATCAAATACTTTCACTATTATCAATGCATCACCGACACAAAAACATTTACAAGCTAAATACATCTGTTTTTAATACCGATTCAATATACATATGTGTGTATAATATTTTGTTTGCTTTATCCTAGAACAACCTGAATCAAAATTATCATGTTAAAAAAATTACATTTAGGTACAACCGAAGATGTTAGATTAAGTTAGATTATATAGTTTTCTATCTCTTCAAGTATTGAGTATAATATACATTTTATTAGTGAACAAACGTTCTGAAGATGTGGTGATGCCAAAATCACTATCATAATTATTAATTTAGTTTACTTAAGTAGAATTCATAATATATTGCCATCGCACTAGCAGATAATGTGTTATTGATAATTATGAGTTAACAGTGAATGAAAAATTTGAGCTTTTTAGGTAAAGCCGCTGGTCTCGCTACTAATAATTATCATGATATGTATGGATTTATGCCGATGTGACACAGATAAAGTACGGATTAATTGGCAGGGACAATTCCCTCCGTTTAAATCTGGATTAAAAATAATAAGAGTTATTCCAGACAAAGAATTTATATCCAAGAATTTTATTGTGTATTTAGCTTATTTTTGAAAAATTTTGTTACTTATCAACGTCTATTAATATAAATAGTAAGTAATTCGTGTGCACCTTTACCTATAACTCACAAAGACGCATTATTTATTATTGTGTATGTTCCTAATTCTGTCTTCAAAACATAATAAAAAGCGTAATATCTTAGTATAATTAGAACAGAACCAAGAGGTAACATGTGAATTTAAATTATCAAATGACAATGACATCACCCTGCAATGAAATGTGAAAAGTATATGTTGACACTCATACTTAAAACTAGTTGATTTTGTTTACAAAATTAAAAATTGACAATTACGTATGAATGAATATGGCCCTGATCTCAATAAATTAAAAATAGCACATTTTAGTATTGCTAACTTAGTTGTATCCTAATGTCAAATATTATTTTTAGATACTTCTATGCGATAATAATCATTAAATCATAAAATTTTAACCAAATTGAAATAGGTGTATTTTTTATAATTTTTATTTGATATTAAAACACAAATTAGAGTTTATATATATGTATAAAAAAATGTTATAATAATTCATGAACTTATTTATTAAGATGATTAAAAAATCCTTGTTCTTAAGCACAGGCAACATTTAAAGCAACTTAAACCAACACTGTAATTTTTATTGAGATTAATAATAATTAAAAACAACCATTGGATCTAAGATTAAACGTTAAACAAATTTTACTTCACGATTATTAATGTGTTCATTGATTTTGATAAAAAATAAGTATAACCAATAATGTTTCAAAATTTAGCATTGATTTGAAGGTGTTTCAATAAAAAATGTGTTTTGATTTTGCCTAAAGCTCTTTGTATATTATGCAAACCTTTCGGGGAACACGTCTTTGAGGTTGCTAACCACTATATTATTGCAAAACGTATATTGCTCGGAAATGTCTTCATGCAATAATTATACGTAAGTAATTAAATTTTGTATCAACAAAATGGCGCGTTATCGTTTCTAATTATCATCAGTTTGAATTTAATAATATACAAATAACTTTTCGATGTAAATATTATAAATACGCTATATAATATTAAACTAAAAATAATTATACAAGTTTTTTTGTTTATAAAGACACGCTACCATTGAATTAAATACAATTTCCTACAGAGCTGCGACCCGAAACTTTTAACAGTATGTCGTAAACGATGCAATTTTCCGGAGGCTATTGCCCTTTTGATGATGAGTGAGCTTTGCCGGCAGGGATATACATGAGTATGTAATTGTTCGTGATTGATGAGCGATGCCAGTTTGCTATCAGATTATCCTGATTTTTTACTTGTTTATAACTATCTTTATTAAGTATTCCAACTACAGAACAATTATATCAGTAGCATAAATATGGTAGCAGAGAGATGCCCATAAAGGAAATCTTGGGATATTCTAACTATAACACTAAACATTTATTTACATGAAAATAATATGTTACGCAATTTACCGCATCGTGAGTTCTTTTGCCGGTTATGGTTTGATATTGTACAATCAAATAGTTTTACTAATATTTTTTTAATTTAAAATGTATATGTAAACATTTATATGTACATCTAACTAAAAGGCTAGAATTCTAATAAATGAAATATTTATACATACAAATTGGTGGCTGGATGAACATCTATGGAAGACCACATCCGCCCCTCGGACCGTAGTTTAAGTGACCGCCGATGTAACATATAAAGCCAGTATTTTTTGTATGATGTTTTATTCAATAATGAATGATAAGTGAAAAAATAATGAAAGATCTTGAAATTTAATTTGAACCTTTCAGCTCAGCGAGCCGATTCTCGAATTCTTGCAAGACACTAGCTATTTCCGGCGACAGTGCATACTTCAAATACTTTCTCTATCAGAATTTTGAATCTTGTATGTATATATAGGCAATGCCCTCAACTTCTTGATGAGACCGAAATGTGAAAGCACGATGAATAAATTTATGTATTGTATTTGCAGCTGCAAGTTTTTTTAACGGTCCAGCAGATTTTTTTAATACTTCTCAACATTCGTGAATTGAATTATAAAACTGTAAGCCGGTAAAGCACGTAAATGAGCGATACTAAGAACTTTATTGCTATATAATTGACGGATGAAAATTGCTAACCCCCAAACTATCCCACATAGAGTTTGGATGCCTTTCTTGCGCTTCTGCAACCGCAGCGGATGGTTGCCTCATTACAAAAGTTCTAATACAAGGAAATATAATAACCAACAAGTTCCTGGAAGACTAAATCGTAATACAAACTAGATTAGATTAATATAAAACCATTTTTACATCTACAGTAGGTATGTTAAAAACCCATTATCGAATTCACTTTTTAGGTGTACTTTTCCACAATTTTGTAAAGTAAAGACCACAACCGATTTCATTCCCCGCGAACGTTTTCATCTATTAAAAAACAAAATAAATCAGTATTATTTATATTACGCCCTAAGGGGTAGTGAGCCAAATAGTAGAATAGTAAAACTTTTCTATTAGAATTTTAAGTACAATCACGTCTTCACTTGGTGTTTTGGTGGTTTGCATATTTTCATTTAAAAGAGCTGAGCCCACTTCAATTTTACGATACTTAAGGACATGTAGATTATTATAACGTATCTAACTCAATTTTTGTGCTAAAATATCACTTGGCTCACTTCACTTCTTATGAGAAGCTGTACAAAACAATTGGTGGATAGATTATGAAAAGAATTTACAGATTACAGAAAGAAATTATATGAAATAACACTTCTTTTTTACGGCTGTTTTGCCTGGAATAAAAAGAGGAAAAAAGATGAATAAAAGAGATTTTCCTTAAAAATGAGACTTGCAATTTGAGAATCGAGCAAAAAGAAAAGATTATGTATACCTACAGTTACAATGTTAACCATTTTTTTAATAGACAATTAGTTTTTAAACGTTTACTTTAGGTGTATAAAAATGTTAAATGTCCTCTAATTTTGTGTCATATTATATTCGTCGTTCCAGCGGAAAATAAACAATGCATTTTTTAAATTATGTACAAATGAAATTTGTTTATAAATGAAAACACGTAAATCTAGTTCAAGTTCATATTATTTTTTGCATGCCGGTAAATTTTTCGACATACGTACACACACATTTTTAAAGAGAATTTTATTATTTATGGCTAAAGATTTTTCCAAGAATGGTCGCAATACATCCAGCAGTAATTTAATGAATAGTATTAAATTCATGGATAATTAATTATAAGTACACTCAACTTTTTTTTCATCGACAAAAAACATGTAACAACATTCGTAGAAAGATTGAAGATTGGTTCCCGGAAAAAAGAACGACATTATGAAGAGGTAATGAGTAAATTATGTTAAATATTATTCATATTATGTATTTCAATTAAGAAGAAATAATATTTATCGCCATTTGATTATATACGGAAACATTTATGAGGGTCTGGACATAATTTTCTTTCATCGCTAGAAATGTCAGACACGTATCATGTGTTAGGATCTAATGAAGCCTTTATTTATCATTACTGTCACGCGTTGTTAAATTTCTTGTTATTTTGAAGATTTTTTTATTTGACATTACAATATTTGACATTACAGCTTACCCCAATTCGTCAAATATTTTGAAGTTGAAAGATCATACGAGATATACTCGATGAAAATTTTTGAAAGTCACATTAAGTTAACTCAAGGAAAATTAACTTCACAAACACTCATGTCTTAGATCTCAAATTAAAATTGAAAAAATCCAATTTAATACTGACCTCACCGGGAATCGAACCCAGACCCACCTGATCAGTAGAGCAAGCTCTAACCAACTAAACCAAAGCGGGTGATTATCTGCTGTTTATGTCTGGGAATCGTATTATTTAAAAATATTAAAAAAAAAAACCACCTAAAGAAAGAGTTTAGTGAACAGGATTGTTCTTCATTTCATTTAATATACACTTTCTTTTTTTCGAGCCTTATATTATATAATATATTATAATATATATAAAAATAGATAAATGTATAACTAAATTAACAAATACTAATAGGTTCATTATGGTTTGAATCACAAAATCTCAGTTAATTTATAATTAACCAAGTTTCCGTTCGACTTGTTTGCTAAAATTGTCCAATAAACAAACTAGGCGGTAAATGAAACACAACACCAAACTTAGCGAATTCGCGAAAGCGAGTCCTTGACATTTAAATATTGCCTATTTTCGTACAAACGCCTAAACTCGTTCAAGAAATTTATTTTTACTTTCATTCGCATTGTTCAAACAACGAAACAAGTATCTACGTGTAAGTATATTTACTACTAAATAATATAATACGCAGAATGTAACATAATATGTAGTATAATTTATTCTGTGTCAACGATAATAGCGTTACGTTATTGAATTCGTGACTGTGGAGAGTTTTTTTTGTTGCAATGTATATTGAATTGATCAATTGATCATAATTCATAACTCACGGAGGCAATTGGATGACTACGTAATTATATTATTACACTCGTATAAAATCATATTTTGTTCACTACGTTGGTAGTCATAATAAAATTATTTCCCGTTCAAATTTTATATATATTAACGAGTAGAAATCATGAAATAAGTAGTAGCATGACAGATTATTCACCCATCTTGAATTTCTATAGACCATAGAGTAAAAATGTGTCAGATGTCACAGAAAACTTTCATCTGTCATTATGCATTTATGGCTGTTGTTTTGACGTTAGATTAGTGTAGCGATTAGGGTATCCAATCCCGGAGCCTTTTTGTAATCCCGGGATTTCGGGATTGATTAATTTTCAATCCCGGGATCCCGGGATTGGGCATTCAACGAGAAATCGTGTATAATTTGAAAGTTTTGGTGAGTCGTTTTTTTTTTTAGCTCTGAGGAATTTGAAATCCTCAATTTGCTATACTTTTTCCCCAGATTGTCTCAGAAACTCGTTTTTTTTTAGTTTACCGAGGAATTTGAAAACCTCAATTTGCTATACCTTTACCCAGATTATCTCCGAAACTCGTTTTTTTCTCTTCCAAATCCAAAATCCTATCAATTTTCGGAATTTGCTCAAAATTTCTCATACCGGGATCGCAACCATGTCAATCCCGGAATTTTGGGATTAGAAAATTGGATGGGATCCCGGGATTGGATGCCCTAGTAGCGATGGGTTTTTCTAGTACATGAATTAAAGATATGAACATATGTTTACTATAAGTTTATATTACCTACCTTTATTGGTATAACAATTGATAGTTTTATGATTAATACTGACTGATAAGTGTGCATTTTTTTTTACCATGTCCGCTCCCAATGTGGATCATATGGACTCCTAATAGAGTTTATCTCAACGGAAGTGTTTCTATGAGAACTGCTTGTTACTCAGTTGCTCAACCTCTCTTTTCCAAAGAGAGTAGGAATAGAAGGATAGAGCTAGGACAGGACTAGTGGTTAGCTAATCGCTTTCGATACGCCCCGTTCATGGGATAGGATGCGTGGGAGGGGGGAATTCAAGACATCACATAAATCCATGCCTTCGAACAAAAATTCATAAATAGATTGAAAAATATATTTATAAAACTGTTCGTACTGGGATTCGAACTCGTGACCTCTGTAACAGAAGCCAACGTCGTTGACCACTCGACCACCCAAGCGACAAGTGTGCATAGTAAACATAAAATTTGATGAGAAGTAGAGACCCTTATTTTTAAAGATACTCAATTTTACAATTTATAATACAATCGTAAAATACGTGATTAGGTGATAAAAATTAAAATGCATATAAACGGTTTATTTTATAAAGGAAAGATTTTTCCAGCTCTATGCTGGCCACTTTGTGAAACACACACATTGTGTTCCCCGTTCCGAATTGTTCCTAACAATGTTTTTTGTCTCTAAATTTTCCATGTTGCTTAGTTATTTTTGAATAATATATGCAGGTTATTAAATTATAAATATTTTTGATTTACATAGTTAAAAAATGCTAAAAATACGAGTATCTTATGTTAAGCAATATAATGGCGAGGTTGGAGTCTGCAGCCACGATTGTTTTACTAGATGGCCGTGTAAAACGGATAAATATTACCGTAAGCCCTTTTCTTTTATACAGTGGATACAAATGATTTCTAGAAAATTCTGTATGGAGAGACTTTTTTAAAATTTAATTTGATTCAATTATCATTAAAAAAAATCAAAGCAAGTTAAATTTTCTTTTATACAAAGGGGTTTAGGGGTTAGTGTAAATTGAAGTATTTTTTTTTATGGATAGTTATAATATAATGAATATGTAACTAGTAATTATTTTTAAACAATTTGGATTGTTTATAAAGACATCATGTAAGGACTGCCGTGGGAAATGATCGATGTGCCGCCTGCACGAATTGTATTGTTTTACGAGACATCCATAAAGAAATAAAAGTAAGAGTACTGTGGCATTAGGCTATTTTTAGTGGGCATAATCCTAAGATTGATTACGTTAAATGCCAAACACATTTACGTGAATGAAGATGGATTGCTGGCATGGTTTATTTTGATATATTTTTTTTATTGTAACTCATTTTCAGGGCTGTGGAGTCGTGTAAAAAAAAATACTTCTTCGACCCTGATTAGCATTACAATCAAAAACGACTCTGATTCCAAGGATTTTTTTTAATCATTTCATTTTATCTTATATATTATATATACACCATCAGATCATCTTTAATCATCCTAGCATGCAGTAGCAACACTATGGCCTATTGTGGTTTGAATACACATCATTAAATATATTTTTTAAAATGAGTCTGAGTAGTAAGATTTTTCCAACTTCGACTCTGGTCAAAACCCTTGACTCTATGACTCCCGACTCCTACTCCACAGCTGTGCTTATTTTAACACGTATATTGTTCTAATGTGTAACCTAAAGGCACAAAGAAATATATTAGACAATGATGTGAATAACGATTCACTGTGATATTATTGTTAGTGGCGTATCGAGGCCAAGTGCCGCCCTTTAACAAGATTTAAATTTCGCCCCTTTTTAAATTCTGTCATTTCAGAATGTAATATAAATTTACTACAAAATGTATGTAAGAGACATCGCCTAGATTTATAAAGTTATCATTAGACTATGAACTATTGCTTTTTGGTAGCTTTGTTTTTGAATATTATTAATGCATTTGCCTGTTATACATAAAAAAGGCTGCCACATATATTATGATTAACTTAACTATGTGATTAATTTAAAAGCCGAGGTTTGTACAATTTTAAGACTTAATTGATTACGAGATGTTATGTATTACCATTTTTCTGTCGCTAATTTGCCGCCCTATCAGTTTGGCATTGATTATTGTATATTTGAGAAGAAAATTTAGTTTTAAGCATTCAAGATTTTATGATATGTATCAAGAAGTATTTGGTGAATTTGATAAAATTTGATAGGGTACATTGCAAAAGAAAACTATGATATGGCTATTTACCTAATGTTTTCTTTTTTTTCCTTTACAGACGAGCAAGAACGAGTTCAAAAGAAGACTTTCGTGAACTGGATCAACTCTCATTTATCCAAGGTGAGATTAATAAAAACTAAATTTAATTAGAAAACATCATGCACTATTATAAAGAGATTTTTTTATTAGTTTTTTTTATGTTGACGTCTCCATGGCAAAGAATTCCAACATGATTCAGTATTGCGCAATAAGTGAAGAATATTTTTATATATTTTAATTACCTCAAAATTCAATACAATTTATAATACTGTTTTTTGCATGCTGTAATGTAAGCAACATTTTTTTGGTAAGACTACATACATAATTCAACGATTTTTATATTAATAACATATATATCGTATTCAAAGTGTTTTTAATGTTTAATTGTTGTAAGGTTTTTGTGAAAACTGATAAAATATTTTTGTTTCAGCGAGTTCCACCGCTTAGGGTAGATGACTTGATCCAAGACTTGAAAGATGGAACAAGACTTTTAGCCCTTCTTGAGATCCTGTCAGGAGAGAAACTGGTAAGATTTAAACCATTGATCATTTATTATAATATAATGGCGTCTCCAAAAAATAGTGTTGATCGATTTCAATTAATTTGCTGTTAATGTAAGAAAATAATTTTGTAAATTTATAACTATTGTAATACATTGTTCAATCATAGTATTTATTGAATTAATGTATTTTGAATTAATCCCACATTAATTTAATTTTTCTTTTGAAATTATATACCCTTCATAAGTGGAGTAGATAAAATATTACAATGATTTTATCATGTCTAAATTAACCTTTTTAGAGCGATTGCTAGACAATCTTTCTATTGCATCAAGGGGTAAATTGGGATAGTAAATAATATAATAAGACAAAATTCTTGTATTAATTTTTAAAAAAATTATGTGCAAAATGACAAAGTCAAATATCATAACTTGATCAATTTGATGTCTTCTATAAATGCAAGAAGTCAGAAACTTATATTTATGACATATTTGAGGGATTTCAAATGTCAAAATCACTATTTAGAAAAGGGGGTTTTTAATTCAACAGGAATGCATTTTGCAAAAAAAATCTTTAGTAAGTGACTTTTAAGGCACTAAGGCGATGATATATGTTTTCACTATGTCTGTGTGCAAAAGAAAAAAGGCGTTAAGTCTTAAAAATTTAAAAATGTGTTGAATATGCCATAATAACTTCAACGCATATATGCATAGAGGAATAAAAGGATATGTCAAATCAGCGGTACCGAAACAGTAACTATAGTGTTGAAACATCACATTTTAAGTCTATGTTCATATAAATGCAAACCTTGTTTCGACTTTCATAAAAAGAACCGATTTGAGACTTAACACATTTTTCCTTTCACACAGGTATATATAGTAGTAGATAAAACATCTTATAAAGATTTTGAAAAAATGTTTGGTTTTAATGTATTGTGTCTAAATTTGAATCATTCAAATTATGTACACTCCCACAGATTTTGTCACTTCAGTTGAACTGTCAGTTCAAGTTCATCCGTGCGCTTGAACACCTGAATATGCCGAAAGGCGAAACCCGGGTCGTTAGTGACAAAATCTGTGGGAGTGTACATAATTTGAATGATTCAAATTTAATATTGAAATTCCACCAAGCACCTTCAGTCGAAATCTTAAATTGTATTGTGTCTAATAAATCTTCTTGTAATTTTAGCCCATGGAGAGGGGCAGGGTCCTCCGCAGACCTCACTTCCTCAGCAATGCCAATACAGCGTTGCGGTTCCTTGCCAGCAAGCGCATCAAGCTGGTCAACATAAACCCTGCAGATTTGGTGGACGGGAGACCACCAGTCGTCTTGGGTCTTATTTGGACCATCATTCTATACTTTCAGGTAATATCAGTCCAGTTAGATTTACAAATAACATTTGTATCCGCTGTTATATTGACCCCTCTTACCTTTTTAATTCAACCCTTATGGACAATTTTTTTGCGAATTATTGTCATTACAATGTTTTTAAAAGCTAGAATCTTAATTAATAACATCACATAAAACTATTTTTCAGATTGTAATATGCTTGAATTCCACCAAAATTTTGGCTTTTTATTCCATCACTAAATCTTTAAATATTATTGATGTATTTTTAGTTTGTAATTATTATAAAAATGCCTCATCATATTATATAATATATAATCAATATTTTCTCTTCAATTCTCAAATATTTATATAGAACTTAAAAAATATAAATGTTATTATTATTAATATATTATTATAAAAATAATAATATGTAAACATATATATTTTTGGGAACATGGGCTTACCTGTGAAATCGAAGGGCAACACTGATGCTTAATCGTTGGAATAGAAGTCTTATTATTGAAATAGATTTGAGACTATTTACTTTAATTGAATTAATATTGATAGAATCCATCTCATTATAATGTTGGCAGTATCGCAGTTGATTAAATTATCATTTATGCAATGGAGTCCCTAGAGCGGAGATTTTTTTATTATCTTTCTCAAAATTATACCCATCAATGCCAACAAAAATTAAATAAATATAATATTTTAGTAATTTTATTGACCTTTTAAAATTGAAAAATCACATCATAGAAGCTTTAGTGTTGCTCTGCCCTTTCATCGCAATTTACAGACGCGTATCTTTTAGAGGAAATATTGATTAGCTATATTTAAAAAAATGTAAATCTGATTTTATAAATGTTGCTTAGAATGATCATCAGAAAGTTTTGTATTGACTAATCATACAATGAAAAAATAGACTATATTTGACACTTCGAGACCTGAGTACTACAAGGTTCTATGTGAAAATTTTTGACGAAACAAAAATAACAATGTATACCAATAATGGTACTTGGAAGACTGCCGCATTGTTATTTCTGTTTCGTCAAAATTTTTCACATAGAACCTTGTAGTACTCAGGTCGCGACTTGTTTGCAGATATCTAAAATATATTTATTACATTCAAATAAAAAAAAATATGATTACAAATTGTCAATATATTAAAAATATACATATTTACCATTCAATTGAAAGCATATAAAATTATATTTATCTTCAATATTACTTGGTATTGGCTCTAGTAGCTCTAGTTAGTGAGATTTGAATGGCAAATATCTGGCATCTCAAAACTGGCTCAATGGCTAGGGAAAGTAAATATCCTACAGAAAAATCACATTTGAGCCTAGCTTCACCTCGTGATCTAGATGTCAAGAGCGTAGGGTTAATCACTCTGCCTCCTTGAATTAAATGCTTAAAAAACCATTGCAGACTGTCTTTTCTTTCGATCGGTGAGATTCCGTCATCCTACATGAATACCGAGTACTCTGCGTAATGTACATTCAGCAGAGCTCTAGGATCCCGGCATGTCACAGTTGGAATCAAACTGGTTGTCGGAATCCTAGTTTTTTGCTCCACATAGAGAGCGGATACAGACAAAAAATAAAAAAGAATAACATAAACTTATTTTCTTCTTACGAATCTAGAGTAACAATAATTGTAATTGTATATATTCTTAAATTGTTGAAGCACAATGTAGACAAATTGATGAACTATTATTTGTGATTAGGGCTCTTACTGATAAATTAAACTTGGTATTAGATATTTAAAATATAAAATGAAAAGTTACGTAGGTACATTAACAATGTATATTTGACATTATAAATACATGCACATCTGCACTCTTACAAAAATAAGTTTGTTACCTTTCTTTTAACGCAAGCTTCGATCGGTAAAAGGGAAAATTTTACTTCAGAAACAGATCGAGGTTAGTTGAATCACCTGTATTTAGATTATTTTATGCTTTTAATTTCTTCATTAAAAATGTATTTTATTGTTTTATCTTCATGTATCTTCATGTATCTACATGGATAGATCAATGTTTCTTAACAAGATTGTAAATGTTTTTAAATATTTAGCATTTGTCTCTCTCGGTCTTCCTGTCTATTCTTGTAAGACCTGGGCATCATTTCTGCCTATCGTTGTACCAGAGTTTTCCTAAAATAAAATCAGTTTAACATAAATTAACTGTTACTTGGCTTCAATAAGGTTAAGAAACACTGATGTAGATTGACTAAATTATATTTTGGTACATGCATACTCCATCAATGCTTTTTGGAGATATATTATTTTGAAAAATCCTGTAATTTATTCATAAAATTCACATTTAAAATTATTTGCAAACATATTTAACATAGGAAAACATTGTATTATTTAATATGTTTATGTTTTGTCAAGAATAAAATCCAATTTTAATTATTATGGTTTTCTGAAAGATTTTTAATTTCCCAAGTTAAATTAAATTACAATATTCATTTTATTATAATAATCCAGTTGTGAAAACTTATTTACTAAAGTAACTCTTGCCATGATTAAATAGAAAAATTCATGATTCAGCTTTTATTATTTTCTAGAAATATTTTAATTCATTATAATCTTACATGTAGTAAGAATATTCTGAAACTCACTATTATAATTAGGTGTCAGTCAAAATTTTTCACTTTAAAACATTTATCCAATTAGACTAATTAGAGTATGATGTAAATATTTCAAATATCCGATGACATATTTATTATAATGATGTTCTCTTACCACAGATTGAGGAGAACAGTCGCGCCTTGGAATATTTGGGTGACCATGGCGGATCTCAGAGTTCCCTGGAAACCAGCTCTTCTACAGGACAGGAGAGGTGGAAAATGGGAGCGCGTAAAACCTTACTGCAATGGGTTGCGAATGCTTTACCGAAGTAAGTGTGAATTGGTCATCAAAATAAATTTCTGTCGCTTTCTTTATTATATCAAGGATAATTAATTTTTTGTCAACTGTTTCTCTTTGTGCGAGTCCTAAAATATTGCTTTATTCGTTTAAAATTCATAAAAACTTATTATATATGATTGCATTTTGAATGATGATTCGGTTTCAATGAGTAATTTGTATTTTTAGGGACGCGGGCATAGAAGTCAACGACTTCGGCACGAGTTGGAGAGACGGAATCGCATTTTTGGCCATCATTGACGCCATTAAGGCCAACCTTATAAACTTGGCTGCAATGAAGAGGGCTTCCAACAAACAAAGGCTGGAGACAGCCTTCAACGTAGCCGAGAGCGAGTTGGGAATCGCCCGCTTGCTCGACGCTGAAGATGTAGACGTGGAGAGACCCGATGAGAGGTCTATCATGACTTATGTTGCACAATTCTTACACAAGTATCCAGAGCCAAAGGTATGGTTGCTAATATATGCGATAAATGCTTGTGATATTTTTATATCAAAAGGGATCTCTTCTATTGTTTCATATTTTTGTTTCAGACTACTGGTCCGGATGCGGTGGCAGCCATTCAAGAAGAATATAATGACTTAATAAACTGGTTATTCAAAAAGATACAATATTTAGAACACCAGGAAGAAACGAATTCGCTTTCAAGAAATTATTCCGACTTTAATAGCTTCAAAAGCGAAGTGGACGAAAAGGAGATAATTTATAATAAACTTAGGACTTTAGTGAACTCTCAAAGCATGATATCGATTACTTTAGACTCATGGAGAGAGATTCAATCTCTGTGGACAAAATTAGAATACTTGATGAGAAGATGGCTGTGGTTATTAGATTCTAAACTTCCCCCTGACTTCGGACCGATCGGAGAGTGGTTAGCGAAGGCAGAATTTTTACTTTATTTCGACGAACTGCCGACGACGCTCGACGAGAAGACCGCTGCGGTGATCAGCAAGAAACTCGAAGAGCATAGTGCCTTCTTTGCAGATTTGCCGAGCATGATTGAACGTTTCGAAAACGCCAAACATTCTCCCACCGCCTTACAAGTACCGGGAGATCAATTACACAATATGGATTGCAGGATGAGAGTGCTGCCCGACAAAGCGGCCGAAAGAAAAGCGAGACTCAAGTTCATGGAGCACAAATGCTGCCTCGTGGCCTTTTTAAATTTGACTGAAGCGAAATTGGGAGGATGGACAATTAAATACGGAAAACTGCCCGAAGTCGAGAGGCTCCTCGAGGACTATCAAAACTTTGTATCCAGAAATAAAATCTTCCACGAATTTAACAAAGCATATCAGGATATCCAACAGGTGATCGATGAATACAGACAAGTCTGTCACATAGACATGAAAGAAAATATGGAAATTGACAGATTCATGAGAGAGGTAGCAGAGAAATGGAAGAATATATCGATGGAATTGCGTTGTGTTCAAAGTATGCTGGAAGAAGGTATCGCATACTGGCAGCGCTGGACGCCATTGGCCGACGAATTCGACGCGTGGTTGAGCCGAGCTCACTCGATGATGAACGGTGACGAAGAACAGAAAATGGAATTTTTCCAAGATATTAGTTTATGGAAAGACAAACATCAACTTCTCGGCGACACCGTTAGCTTTTTAATTGCCACATGCGAAGAGCCAGTGGCGGCGGACCTAAAGAGCCGCTACGCCAATATGACTTCACAGTGGGAGAATATTTTCACTGAAGTGAAACAGTACATGCATGCCGGAGATATTTTGAGAAATCGCAAAGATTATAAAGCGGGAATCGAGTCTTTGAGTGAGTGGTTGAGAAATGCCGAAACCATTCTGGCCTCGCAGCCACTCGCTTCGACTGAAAAAATCAAGCAGTACGGGGATCAATTAGTTAAGTTGCAAAGCGAAGTGGAAAGTGTAGAGGAACTGTTCAAGAACATCAGTAAGACCTTCCAAAATATGATAACAGACCTTCCGCGTGACGAAGTAGATAAGATAATGAACACGCTCAAGAAAGAAAAAGAGGCTCTGGTGAAAGTGAGAGCTCTCATTCCTGTCAAACTGCACCTGTACCATCAGCTTTTGATACAGCAAGAGTCACTGGAGACCGGACAGAGAGAAATCAACGGTTGGCTGGACAAAGCTGAGGAATTACTGTCGCAGATAACCGGTTCAGGCGGACGAGAATCGATATTGAAACAGTTGGATGTTTACAAATCATTCTTCTCGAGAACTATGTACTACAAAGCCATGCTGGAAAGTAAAAATAAAGTTTTCCAGAATATAATCAAATCAGTCGACCAAGATAAGTCAATCGATACATCAGAGAGTGTACAAACAATGAAAGAACTAAACGAGAGGTTCGCTAGAGTCACTCAAGAGGCCCATCAATGCGATTTGAAATTGCAAGAAGCTTCCAGATGCTGGAACAACTTTTCAGAATGCTGCAAATCTACAGTAGATTGGCTCAATCAGGCTGATTCGTTGATTTCTGATAAACATATAGAAAATAAACAATCTGTCGAATTTCATAAAAATTTCTTCACCAAAGTCAACGAACGTCTACTGCACGACTTGATACAGACTGGAAATGACTTAATAAAGTGCATATCCTTTGATGAGCAAACGGAGATTAGAGATACTGTAGAAAAATTGCAAAAGAAATGGCATGAAGTTCTGTCTTTTGCACCACTACATCTTATGAGACTTGAATTTAGATTAGACGAAACTGTTTTCCAACAGTATCTGAAAGATATTGATAAAGAGATTAACATTGAACAACAGGTAAAGATACTATAATATGTTACACTTTATTTTTCCCAACCAATGAATCTTGAATTTATAGTATCATCAAAGATATGTTGTGAATATAATATGTTACATTTCTTCGGCCATTTTCCTCTAAAGATAAGTTCCTTCTTTAAATTACTAGTTTATAGAGCTGCAAGCTTTTCACTCTTGGCCAAATAATCATATTCAAAAAGGTCAATCTATATATGAGACTATTACTAGCAAACCCGGCTCATTCCAAAAATGTAGAAACATGAACCATGAATATAATTTAGTAGATAAAAATAAACTTTGAAAGTATTTTTAGAAATCAGTCTCACACATGGTTTGATAAGATCCAAAATATCATTCCAAAGTAATGTAAAACTAAAAATACTTTTAAAATGTACATTGTTTTTCAAAATGAAATTCAAGTTTAATTTTTTAGCCATTTTAGAATGAGCCGTGTTTGCAAATAATACCCTTATATATTGAAATATTTTATAAATTGCATTGTGTAAATTCATTACTTACGTAAATATCATAAAAGGCTTATATATCTATTTTTTTTACAGGCATACAATCAAAATGATGACGTTGATTCAATTCTCAACCGTAATAATGAATATTTCAAAGACCAAGGGCGTGTACTGCAAGTAGAAACATGCTTGCAAAACTTACGCAAGATAACTATTGGATATTCTCAACAAAATCCTGCTGACCGTTGGCTGGAAGAAGAGCTTCAGCGATGTGAAGATCAATGGGAGATGACCGCTCGCCGAGTGGAGAGTCTCAGAAGTCAGCTCCAGCAGATCCCTGCGAAATGGGATAGCTACCGTGGTAAATTTGTTGAAATGGAACACTGGATGGATCACGTCGATGACACCATGGGAAATATTGTGAAGGAAGTTAATTCATCAGAAGAATTTGAAAAAGAAAAAGCCGTCTTTCAGGTATTTTCAGTTGATGTATTTTACCGTTCTATTTACCTTGATGTGCAAGGATTTATTAATCATATATGTTACAGTCAAAGTGTTAAGTCTCGCCCGTGTATGCATTTACTTGTTTGTGTATGAATTCACTAGAACATTTCATTCCCCATTTAATTTAACTGGATAATGTATGAATTATCCAGTGAGTGTATAAAGTCACAGACAAGCTTGGGCAGAGCAAGTTTCACAACTACCCTGCCACAATTGATAGAATTTAAAAGAATAAAACCAGTGTTTTTTTATGTTTGATGTGAAATGCACATCAAACATAAAAAACACGGTATGATTAAGGTGAGGTTAATAAGTAATAATCTTAAAGTTTGTGAATATTTCAACTACGTCTCAATAGTTAGCAATGCATTATTGACTAGAAAAAATGTCTATTTATTTGTCCATATATATTGTAACTGGTTATATTAGAAAATATATACACCGACTTGTGAATGCATACATAGATTGAGTGTAGGTACACATTAACTATAATGTATACAAAAACAAAAATAACATCATTTACCTATTTTGTCTAGTTCTGTTAGTAAATGCAACTTCTATTTTTCATGCTGGATCTGTGTAGCTGAAAGTTTTGATGGTAACCACTTTATTTATATCTGCTTTTGATGTTTTGTGAAAAATATAAACAAATTAAAAAATAAATAAATACAGAAACATTAACAATTCCTTCTTTTCTTCTAGCATATTTGCCGCGAAGCTGATGTTAAAAGGGAGGACATGAAATGGTTAGTTCAAACTCTCGACATGTTATCGTCGCATTGTACTGAACAAGAAGCATTGTTCGAACAAAACAAACTGGAAAATTTGATTTCAAGGTACAAGAATCTCATTCCGACGATTGAAATCACAATGGTAAAAACGGAAACGTATTCCAGATGCTATACATACAGAAGGGAAGTTCACGAAGTTATCTGCATATTGGAAAGAGTCAAAGACCAATCTATCAAAGATGAACATCCCAAATCTCTACAGAACGTTGAGAAAATGATTTTGAAACAGCAAACTGCCGTCTCTCAATTAGACCAACAGCGTCCCATGATCATGTCTATGCTACAAAGGGGTAAAGACCTCTTGAAAGACACTAACACGCCTGCGTTTGTTCAACAAGAAGTCCATACATTAGAAACCGGATGGAATGATGCTTACGGAACAACTACGGACAAATTGCAAAAATTACGAGGAGCTCAAAAGGTCTGGTCTAACTACGAAGAACAAAAGGAAGACATTTTAACTGAACTAGTTAATGTCGAGAGAGAACTGGCCGTGCCGTCGCAAGAAGACGTGCTGAACTTTGAAAAACAATTGCAACGTCGCATTATTATTGATGAATCGCTGCAATCTGCACGAGAAGACAAGATAAATAGACTGAGATCTACTTGTGCTGAGTTATGCACCATCGCCAATGATGAACAAAAGCCAGTTCTCGAAAAGGAAGTTTTTGACTTAGAAAAACGTCTCTGTGCCACTTTGGAAGATGTTGAACAGAAAGTTAAAGACTTGGAGAAATGCAACAAGCAATGGAAAGAAATAAATAGTAAATTAGAAAACATGAGAGTTTGGACCCAAAAGACTGGTCCTCTATTAGTATCTCAAATACAAGCCGAATCTATTACTCCAGAAGAAAGGGTTCAGAAATCTATGTCACTGCAAAAAATTGTTCATGAGAAGATTCTCATCATCAACGAGCTCGCTTCTGATGCTGCACAGATAGAAAAAGAGTCAAGCGCACCTGAAGTGGCAAAATTGAAGGGAGAAATCATGGAATTGGAAAAGATAATTTACGGATTACAACAGTCAACGGATAACCAATCTAAGGCCACTCAACAGGATCTTATCAAATGGCAGAAGTACAAGGGAGAGCTGTCAGATATTCAACCGTGGTTGGAAACATCTGAAATTAAAGTCACTACAGGATTTTCTAGGCCTAACACTTTGCAAGAAGCTGTACAATTACAACAGCAAGCAAAATTGTTTGAAAAGGAATGTGAAGTACAGCTAAGTAAATTGCAAGGGCTGGCTGCTCTCAGTCACCAAATGACAAATAAAACAAATGCTCCTGATGAAGTTGACGCAATACATTCAAGATGGGCTGTGGTACACGATACAGCTCAACAATGGACCAACAAATTAGATAAATTGGTGAACACTTGGCAATCCTTCGACTCGGATGCTAACAAAGTAGAGACATGGATAGCGAATGGTGAAAAAATAGTAGCCAAACGTACGATCAACATCAATACACCTCAAGTAGATAAACTTGAAAGGGAGTTGAGTAAATTGAAATCATTCAATAATGAAATATCTCAGCAGCAATCGAAAATAGTGACTTTGACTCAAAATTCTGATACCATCTGCCATGCTCTTTCACCTGAAGGTGCTCAAATAGTCAAAGTCAGAGTATCCGAATTGAAGGACAGAGTTAATGCGCTGGCTGATACGGTCAGACAGAAGACTAATGATCTGTCAGATAAAATTATTGAGAAACAAGAATTCCAAGGAAAGTTGACCGACTTTGAAAACTGGATGGATACATTGAAGAGGAAAATTGAACAGCATGATCAAATCCATTCTGATAGAGTAGAGCCAGCTTTGCAAGCGATGCACGTGCTGATGCAGGAGCATGCAGAGAAACAACCCGAATTCAATTCTATTTACAATGAAGTAAAAAATATGTCTTTAGATTCTACTCCTGAAGAATCACGAATCCTCAATGATACATATACAACACTGGTAGAAAATTATCAAAAATTGGAAACATATTTGGTACAAAACAAGGCATACCTAGAAAAGTGGACCGATTTCCTCAACTGGTATGATGATGCCAAACAGCAATTAACTCACATTAAGTATAAAGTTGACGGACAAAAGCAAGTTCCCGAAGAATGTGAAAAAATTAAAGACGAATTGAACAATCTGAGTGAAAAAATATTGCACTGGAATACACAATCTGCGACCATCGATAGTCTTCCTCATATACCGATTAAGGATAAGCAAACTGGGAAGTCATTGACAGCTAACAATCTCCTCAGAGAATTAGAGCAAATGGTTGAGAAACTAAAAACTCAAATTATTAGCAAAAAAGACCAACTCGATAAAGTCAATGCGAGATGGAATAGATTCAACGATTTACAAAAAACTGTCGCAACCACTTTACAGTCCTCTAAGCAGGCACTCGGCGGTATTGCCAAAAACCCTACTGCCAGTAATAAAGAGACCATTACTGATATTTTGAAACAATTAGATATATTGGACAGTGATTTGGAACAAAAGCAAGCAATAAAAAGTGATCTCCGCGAAGAAGGCTTACATCTCATGAGGGAAGATCAAAACAAAATGGCTGAAATTCAAAATTTGCTTTCAACCTGCGACAACAGCTGGGAACAGACAAATGGAATATTGAGAGATACGAGGAATAAATATTCTGTCTTATCTTCAACTTTACAAGACCTCATGAACTTCAAGGGTAATTTCGACAGAGACGTTGACAAAGCAAACCAAATGCTGGAAGCTTGCATGGAAACACCGACCAGCTATATTCAAGCTAATCAAGCTCTCGATCGCTGCCGTAAATCAGCTGACATGTTAAAACGATCCAAAACAACTTTAGATCAAATGGAATTGATCAAGCAGTCTATTCTGAAACAAGCTGCTCCTTTGGGAGGATTTGACACTACTTCAATTGAGAATGAATATTTGAACTCGCAAACGCGATGGGAAAAAGTACACGATTCTGCTATAAAAAGAATTCAAGACTTAGAATCCCAGTCAATTATATGGAAGCAGATTGAAGATAACAAAGATCAACTATTAACATGGTTGACTGATACAAGTGAAGCTCTGGCAAATGCAACTGACAATTTGGAGGTTCAATTTGGTCAGTCTACATTGAATAAATACAAGGAAGAATTGCCTCTGTATACTAATATGAAGAATAGTATCCAAGTTAAAATTGAACAACTGACAAACATTAACAAGGGCATTCCGATTTCACAATTATCGTCATTGAGTGCTTTATTAGATGCACAGTTTGCAGAACTCGCAGATCTTGCTGATAATTTGGAATCTGCTGCGACCACTTTGGATTCGGAAGAAAAGGAAATAAGACGAGATATCAAAAACGTCGGTGACACAATCAGTAAGCTGAGAGAAGAGATCATTAAGTGCGACGATATGACCGGCGAGAGTACCAAAATTTTAGAAAGACTGAGAAAATGTCAATCAAGCAAAGAACAACTCGAAAAGGCTTGTGATGATATTGATAATATAACCATGAGAGTTAGTGAACTCAACTCAAATTACCCAGGATTTTCAGAATCTATAGTGCCAAAAGAATTAGCAAGCATCCAAAAACGATATGAAGGAGTGTTGTCCAATGCCAATAAAATTGAAGGAACACTGCTAACATTCTTTAAAAAAATGTATGCAGACAAATTCTCCATGCTCCAAAGAGTACTCAAAGCTCTCGAAGAAAAAGCTGTTTGGTGCGCACCGGAGCCAGGAAGTGATAAATATAACTTAGAGGTGAAAATGGCTGCACTCGAGGATGTTAAGAAAGGCATTCTAGATTGTAACGACCGCTTGTCAAACATAAATCAATCATTTGAACTTTTGGAAAGTGTTGAAACACCAGAGACCGTTAAAGCTTTGAATAAGGAAAAATCCCAAGCCGTGACAAAGTTAGCTCAGCTTAATAAATCATACGCTGAAACCAAAGCCAAGCTACAAAAGAACATAGACATTTGGTTGAAATATGAATTGATGTCTGAAAATGTAGCATCATGGCTGAAGGATGTCGAAGGAAAAGTAAGAGGAGAGACTGCTACTTTGTTAGACCTCGATTTAATTGACAAAAAAATTGAAGAAATGGATTCCTTCAAAAAAGAAATTGACAGTTATTCATCTGAAATTAAGGATTTATCAGAAGTCGGCGATGAAATCGTTATCACAAATCCTGAATCAAGAGTAGGCCAATATGTGAATCATCTAGTCACAAGGTATGACACAGTCGGAAGGTTTATTGCATCTTATATTGAAAGGTTGAATGATTTGAAGAAAAATAAGCAGAACTATATGGATAATACTGAAGCATTCAAGCAGTGGCATAAAAATGTTGTTGTGAAAATTGACAAATATCAAGCACTTTGCTCTAAGTCTGCCAAGCCGCAACAAGCTGAGTTAGATGAATTGAAGAAACTATCGGATGAAAGAGAAAAGGGACAAGCATTATTGAATGCCGCTGTTGAAGCGGGAGAATCGCTTTTCACAGGAATCACTCCTGAAAATAGGGACACCATCAGGAATGACTTACGGGCA
The DNA here is from genome assembly GCA_031772345.1 of Himalopsyche anomala. Lineage (NCBI taxonomy): Eukaryota > Metazoa > Arthropoda > Insecta > Trichoptera > Rhyacophilidae > Himalopsyche > Himalopsyche anomala. Next base: position 23,905,568 of record CM062828.1, read on the forward strand.
CTTCGAGACAGCTTGGATGATTCTGTTGAAAGAATGAACACAATCTGTAAAACTGTAGAAAGTATTGTGATGCAACGATCATCATTCGAAGAAACATTCGGCCAGGTGACCAATTGGATAGTCGACAAACAGAAGGCTATCGGAAATCTAGAGCTTAGTGCCACTTTACCAGATAAAAAAGTTGCCTTGCACACGAATAAGAATTTACTCCAAGACATAAATTTACACAAGAGCATTATAGAACAATTGAATGCTAAAATATCTGCTTTATCAGACGAAGACAGCAATAACAAAGTTCAAGATAGTTTGAAAAAATACAATGATTCAGTATCGAAAGTGTCAGAGAGAATCGTTGTGTGTGAAAATCACATCTCAAACCATGAAAATTATTTACAAATTTTGGAAAACTGCAGAGACTGGTTAAATGCTCTGATATCTGAGTCATCTCTGGTTGACGATGTGTCTGCGACCGACCGCGAAGATGTTGAAAGCAAATTGGCCACTGTGGAAAATCTGTTACAGCAGAAATCTGAAGGTGATAAAATAATGGCCGCTTGTAATGCACAGCTGCAAGTTGTTTTGAAAGAGACCGCTAAAGCCGGCCACCCGGCATTACTTCAAGAATTCAAAGAACAGAATGATGCATGGAATTCATTCTTGTCGCAGTGCGGTTTGAACCAAGATAAATTGAAGAATTTACTAAACACATGGACAGAAAATGAACATACCCTGGAAAATCTGGATACATGGCTTAAGCAAAAGGAAAACCAGATAAGAGATCAGAGTTTGAAGAGTACCCTGCCAGCTAAAAAAGAATATCTTCAAAAGCTTAAGGCACTCGGAAGCGAAATTGCAAGCAAAGCTGATGAAATATCTAAAGCCGTAGAATCGACAAGTTCTATGGAAGGAGATACTGATATATCGATGAGGATTTCAAAATTATCTACGAGGTATCAAACTCTTCGAAACACAGTCAAAGAAGTAACATCCAAATATGAAATATTCGTTTCTGAACATGAATTATTCGAAAAGGACTATGGTGATCTTGAAGAATGGTTGAAGAATAAGATTGGAGAAGTGAAAAGTCTCAATGAAATCGTGGGAGACTATGCCATGCTTCAAGAAAAACAAAATAAATCAAGGGAAATTTCAGATTTGAAGAACAAAGAAACACCTAAATTTGAATCTCTCCTGGACCGGGGAGAAAAATTATACAACCATACTAGTCCAGATGGTAGAGAAATTATAAGACAGCAATTAAGAAATATTCGTGGACTTTGGGAGAACTTTGGTGATATTTTGCAAGACACGAGCAATAATTTAGATCAGTGCTTACTGCAATTCTCCGACTTCTCTCTAGCTCAAGAGCAATTGACAAAATGGTTGAAGGATGTAGAGCGTGCCATGCAGCAGCATACAGAATTGAAGGCGTCTCTTCAAGAAAAACGCGCACAACTTCAAAATCATAAAATCATGCACCAAGAAATTATGTCTCATCAGCAGTTAGTTGAATCAGTTTGTGATAAAGCCCAACAACTTGTTGACCAAACTCAAGATGCTTCATTGAACGTTTATCTACAATCCATCAAACAATTGTTCCAAAACATTGTTTCCAAATCCGAACATCTTCAGAATAACTTAGAAGAATGCGTTAAAAAACACAGCAACCTTTTGAATGAATGTAAAAACTTCAAAGATTGGTTGAATATGGAAAAAGAAAAGCTTCACGAATGCGAGGATGTAAGTGGTGAAAAAGTTGAAATTTCTCGTAAAATATCAGCCTTGAACGCTTTGAAATCTGCTGAAATTGAAGGTGCTAAGAAACTTGATGCAATTAGAGAAATAAACGTTGGGGTAAGCAAGAGCACTTCTCAACCCGGAAATGAAGTTATTCAAGCTGACATTGAAAATCTTCAATCAGAACTCCGAGCATTCTTGAAGAGTCTCAATAGTTCTGAGCAAAAACTACAGCATACTTTGAAACAATGGGAGAACTTTGAAAATCAATCTGAAAAGATTATCAATTGGCTACGTGATGCTGAAGCAGCTCTTCGAGACCAAATTTTGCTTTCCGATCTGCCTGAGAAAACTAGTCATTTGGAAAGCTACATCAAAAAGAGAGATGATATTATCAGTAAAGAAAAGGAAATCGACGAATTTGTTGATCAATCTCACACCTTGTTGCAAATAAGTGGTGTTGAAAGACTGAAGCCCTTAATATCTCAGATAAGCAATAGATATCAACAATTGCACATAACAACAAAGGAAGTCATTCATCACTGGACCAAATTAGTGGATGACCATAAAAAATTCAACGAATTGTATGAAGACACAATCAACTGGTTGAAGCCTTTAGAAGAAAATGTTGCCATACTGAATGATCAATCGAATACCAACCCGTTGGATGTTAAAGCTAGTAAACTGCAAATTCTTCTGCTCGAGCGAGAAAAGGGTGATCAAAAGATAGCCGTCTTGACCGCATCTGGAGAAAGTTTACTGCCGGATACATCAGCTCAAGGAAGGGAGAAAATACGACAAGATTTACGCAACATAAGAGAAAGGTGGGATGAGTTAAATGATCAAATCAAACAGCAACAAAAGAACCACGAAGCGCAATCTATACAATGGTCTAGCTACCAAGAGACCTTGCAGCAAACCCTTGCTTGGTTAGATGAGAAGGAAAAAATTGTTCAGCAAGAAAATGCCGCATCGGCATCAGTGTCGACGCAGGAAATAAGATCAAAACTCTTGAAGAATAAGACAACATTGCAAGAAATTCTTTCTCATAAGCGAGTAATAGAAGCTGTCACAGAAAAAGCTCAAACAGTAACTGAATCAGCGACATCTGATGAGAAAAAGGCAAAGAATGTGCAAAATACTGTTAAATCTATCTGGAAGCGATACGATAAACTCACATCTGATTTGAAAGCGTTGATATCTCAGTTGGAAAACTGTTTGGATGTCTATCAACAGTTCAACGATTTGCAGAAGTCACACCAAGATTATCAAAAACAACTATGGGAAAAATTGCAACTGCTGTCAGATTATTCAGGCAACAAAGCTGCTTTGCAATCAAAGCTTAAGAAAATACAAGAACTTCAAGACAATATACCGGACGGTCACAGCAGAATTAAAATGCTGTCAGATCATGTTGAAAATCGCGCAAGCATTTTACCTCCTCGGGCTAAAGAGACAATGATTAGAGATCTGTCAACCATGACTGTCGATTTTGAGAAATTTGTCGCTTCCGTTGGCGATATTAAGCGAGGACTGGAAGAAAGACTACAACATTGGTCGGAATATGAAACTACTAATGAGCGACTTTTGGCATGGTTGTCAAATGCAGAGATGACCCTTAAAAACTATGCTCCCAGATCAACTTTACCCGAGAAAGTTGAACAACATGAAAAATATCAGGTAAACGAACCGTTTTATTTAATATATTTTTATTAACAAATATTTCCACATGTCTTACAAATATATCCATACAAAAATACTATTTTTATTATTCAGGGTGTAATTAAAGTTATTGAATCGCATCAAAAAGATTTGACAGATGTCGTAAGAGTTGCTGACTCATTGGAGCAAGTAAGGGTCAAAACAAATTATCACTACTGCCTTTTGCAAAAAGCACTAAATTTTTCTTATATTATATTCACTTAAGCACAATGACACACTAGGCAATTTTTTTAAATTTTGGGTGGATGGATTTAATAAAGTTGGGAAAAGGATGTCAAACATAAATATGAATATACATTTTCAGAAATTTTAAGATGATTTGAAAGTGATACAGCCATGAAGAATGTTGTACAATATCTTGAGTTGATTTAAAACAAATAATAGTTTTCAAATACTTAAATTAATGTCCATTAATAAAATTCTAATGATTCAAACCCATTGAGCTAATCAAGTCACTAATGTGACATGATTAGTACGGGTCTGTGAAATTTTTATTTTTAATTGTCTTGTTTCTATTATTATTAAAATCAGCAATGTGGTAAAATAGTTATACTTAAATATTCCTATATAAAGGGAATTCAATTTTTAGATTGATAAAAATTTCAAATATCGTTTTTACTAAGACAAAAGTAAATAGTGAAATTTGATCAGGGATTAGTGGGTTATTAAGAGTTGTTCACAATTAATTATGTATAAGTTGAATCTTCCCTTATGGTTATTTTTTTGTTTTGAAAGTTTGCCAAATATGAAAATAATGCCACTGTAAACAAAACTCACCACTCTGTTGTAATAATATGTATTTGCACCGGTATCCGTTGTCAATGGAATAAGGAAACTTTACCGCTGAAGAAATAAATGGTGGAAGCGTATGGGAAAATACTGCAATATTAATTGATTTGAATATTTTGTTGAAAAAATATATTTAACTATCGACGATCCGAAAAAATAATAATTATGTAACCTGCTAATAAATTTATTATAATATAATATTTATATATAAACGCTTCCCTAAAATAATTATGATAAAAATAGTAATATATAATTAATTTTCTCAAATATTATTTTATTAATGGTGCTAAGAATAATGGATATATGGCTATGGGATTGATAATATATGAAATGAGGTATAACTATAGGTGGAAACTGTGTTTCAGCTGTTACTTGTTTTAAGGTCTAAAAAAAAATCAATTTTGAATATCTTTTGAAACTTTTTATTAATTTTCAGCTGCTTGTTATCAATCTTAAGAAAAATGAAGCTGAGTTTGACAAACTTACCGATAATCTGAGTGAATTGATCGAAAATAGCAATGAGACACGCATCGCTGTGAATGTTCAACAAATCACTTCAAGATTCCAATCTATCCAAGCGACAGCCAAGGAAATTGTAAAGAAGTGCGAACAGGCCGTCGCAGATCATAACGCTTATCAAGAGAAGTACAAACAATGCTCTGAATGGATATCTGCAGCGCAATGCAAATTCGATGAATGCAAAGATGACACTAAAGTCGGGGCCAGAGCTGATATTTTAGAAAAGAGTGAAGGACTTAAAGATCTTCTTTCACAAAAATCTAGTGCAATGCTACTGCTCAATAATGCTGTGGAATTGGGAGAGAAAGCATACTTATCGACATCAGATGAAGGCAAAGAAATTATCAGACAACAACTTCAAGAATTGCAACAATCTTTGGATACACTGTATGATGAAATCGGAAGCGCTGAAAGAGATTTACAAGCCAAGCTTACCAAGTGGTCTGGTTTTGAAGAATGCCTAGAAAGTATCAAAAAGTGGTTGCAATCAGCTGAACAAATGTTGCCCAAAGAATTGGAACTGAAAGCTACGTTAGATGAGAAGCGAGGACAATTAACTGTTTACCGAAATTTCCTACAAGAAGCTTTAATGCATCAGCAAGACATTATTGATCTTCGTGACAAAACCGACAATCTTCCCGAAAAGAATGAAGATATTCTGAATCAACTCGGAGCGATGGTCGGCCAGCACAAGAATATTTTACAGAGAGCGCAGAAATATGTTGAACGATATGAAGCAATAGTGAGCGATCACCAACAATATAGCAAGGCCGTAATGGACTTGCAAGAATGGGTAGAAGCCACACACAATACAGTAAATTTGTGGGGTGATTGTGATTTGGAAAGAGTTTCTCTTTATAGCAATTTGGAACGCTTGAAAAATTTGCAACTCTGTTTACCTGAAGAACAACCCAGAATCGATTTAATAAGAGCGCTCGGTGAAAAGGTCATTCCTGGAACAATCGAGTCAGGACATGTCAATATCAGAAGTCAAATCGATTTCTCGCAGCAAGAATGGGAAGGACTGGTTTCCTTCATTAAATCGACCATGGAAAACTTGGAGAATAAGCTGCAGCAATGGAATGAATATGAAAGCCTCAAAGATCAATGCTTGGCATGGATCAGAGAGACGGACACTAAATTACATGCCATCGATCTTAAATCGACGCGTAAAGAAAAACAAGATCAATTGGATGCGCTTAAAACTTTGCAAGGTGAAGTGAGAGCAAAGGAATTAGAAATTGATAGTGTAACAGAAAAAGCTCAACAGCTTCATAAAGGAACTATGGGTTCAAGGAGTTTGCAAATATCAGAGCTTGGCTTGAAATACCAACAGATTTCACAGAAGGTGAAAGATTTAACCAGTAGATGGCAGCAATATGTTAAAACGCACCAAGAGTTTGACACTAATTTATCAGAATGTATGGCGTGGCTCGGTGAAATCAAAACCAAAATGTCATACTGCTCAAATTTGAGTGCTTCTTCGCAAAAAGACCTTGAAAATAAGCTTGTACTTATTCAAGATTTGTTATTAGTTAAAGATGAAGGTTTCTCTAAAGTTCAGAATGTTGTCGAGTTAGCGCAATCAGTTCTGGCTAATACAGCTACAACCGGACATGATCCTATCAATAAATCATTGGCTAAGCTTCAAGAAGAATGGTCAGCCTTGGCGTCCAAAATGATTGAAATCAAGTCTCTATTAGATGATTCTATAAGCAAATGGGCAGGATTTTTGGAACAGATTCAAGCACTTAACAAAACTGTGCAGTGGATGGAGAACTCTATGGAAGAAATAAGTCCATATCAATCGAGTATGAGTGAAAAGCGTACTCAATTGGAAAAGATTAAAAACATTGAAGAGAAAGTAAGGTGTGAAAAGATTGAAGTTGATAACTTGAAAGCTAAGGCTGCTGAAATGGTTGAGAGTGGACAACAAACACAAGCCGCTTCGCAAGCCCAAGAAATATTGAATAAATTTGATTCATTATTTGATCAAATAAAGAACCTTTTGTCTGAAAGAGAAGCCCAATACAGAGACCACAGAGTTTACAAAGAAGCGAGTGATGACCTAATGACCTGGCTTAACAGGGCTCGTGAAAAGGTACCTTCCATGAAATCTAAAAGCTTAAGTGATAAACTTGCCATTGAAAATTCAGTGGCACCTTTAGATGCATTACTTAACAAACAAGCACAAGGAGAGCTTCTAGTTGAACATCTTACACATACAGGTGAAGTTGTTCTCGCAAGTACATCGCCAGATGGTCAGAAGATCATAAGAAATGAAATGAAGGCTTTGAAAGAGAGTTTTGAAAGTCTTTTCAATGAAATTAGACAGCAAAAAGAGCAGCTGGAAGCTACTGTCGCCCAATGGCGAGATTACAAGGATGAATATGAACGCCTCTCAGATTGGCTTCAGCAAATGGATATTCTAATCAAAAACCACAAGCTTGCAATGTTGGCGACTGCTAAAGAAAAGGAAAACCAAGTCAAAGATGTAGCCCAAATTTTGGGTAAACTGGAAAAAGGAAAAGAGGACATTGACATATTCAATCAACAAGCCTCCGGCCTTTTATCATCTCATCTTGATACATATGTCAATAATCAACTTCGCCATCTCAATTCAAGATATCAAGTTCAAGTAAACTTAGGTAAAGATGTTTTGAAAAAGGTGGAAACCAACTATGAACAACATAAAGAATACGATACAACTCTCGCAAAGTCTAAAGACTGGATGGAAAAAGCCTGGGAATTGATAAGAGGCAGCAGTGAATCTTCAAGTTCGAGCAGTAAGGAAGTTTTGCAGAAGCGCCTAGAAAAGATTCAAGATCTCCTTCGAAAACGAGAGGAAGGTCAAAACCTAGTTCACGCCACCGTAAACTGTGGAGAGAAAGTATTGAGAAATACTCGATCAGACGGAAGAGACAAAATTAATTCAGAATTAAAAGACATTCAAAATGAATGGGAAAGACTAGTGAAGAAAATGTCAACCGCCAAAGTTCATCTTGAAACAAGTCTACTTCAATGGGCCGATTACAGCTCTAGCTACTCCCAACTTCAACAATGGATTACAGATCGTGAAGCTAAATTACAGGAAGTCTGCGAACAGAAGGTTGCAAAATCAAAACGCGGTCAAGAAAGACCTTCAGGATTGACATCTGGTTTGGGCTTGGGAGAAAGAAAAGCGACACTCCGACAGACAAATAATATTGTACAAGATATCGTTTCATTCGAACCGATGATACAGTCTGTGACATCCAAGGCTTCAGAACTTATGCAAGCGGCACCTGCCTCTGAAATAACTAATAAATATGAATCTCTCAGCAAGCAAGCTAAAGATTTGTATGCCAAACAAAAGAAGACTGTTGAACACCATCAAGCATTCATCGATGCAGGAAATGACTTTGTTCAGTGGATTAGAGCAGCTAGGGAACGATTAGGCAAATGTTCTGAGCCTACCGGAGACAAGGAATCGTTGACTGGAAAAATATCTCAGCTGAAGATTCTTCAGAGTGAACTGCCTGAAGGTCAACAAAAGCTTGAGAAAGCTTTGGAACAAGCTGAAATATCATGCCAAAATGCAGACAAAGAAGATAAAGAAGTTATTGAAGAAGAAGGAGCTCTGATGCAAGAAGAATATGACAGCTATGTGTAAGTAAATTTTATTTTTATTGTAAATTTATGCGAATATTCTAACTATTCATTGTTAATTAACAGACAAAAAACGAGATTGCATTTCATTTTGTTTACTAGACAATTTAGATAAATTGTGCATGATTTTACTTTTTTAGTGAACAATTGAACAATACTAAGACATTAATTGAAGAAGGTATTGTGAAATGGACAGAATATGAGGATCAGTATAAGGAAGCTGCTGACTGGTTGAATACAACGGAAGGACTTGTTCAATCTTTCAATAAACTTCAAGAAAGTTTGGAGTTAAAGAAGACAGTTTTGGAAGAATTCCAGGTAAATTACATGTCTGCTGAATCTAAACATGTGTATTATAGTTTCATTAATAAACTCTTGTGATAACCCTTTATTTTTGTTTTCAAATCAGGTCCACCTGCAGACGCTATTTGACTGGCAACGTGAGTTGGACAGACTTCACATGCGCGCACAAACATTGTTGGAGACATGCGCCGATACTAGAGTCTCCAACGGTATCACTCAACTTACGACAAAGTATAATGCTCTGCTGTCTCTTGCAAAGGAGATTATGAGACGCTTGGAATTGCATTATCAGGTATGTGTTACACAATTTATATAATTGATCCATTCGGGAGTGGGATTATTGGTACCCCATAAAATGAATAATGGTCAATAATGAAAACAAATAATTAAGAACCAATTCAGTGTATGTACTTAGGAAAATAAAGTAAGAGGTTTGCATACGCCAGTAAGAATTAGTTGAATCTTACTTCTGTGTGCATCAATAACTCTTTGAATTTCTATTGCATATTATAATTTATTGATGACGGTTTTATATAAACACTATTCAAAATTTTAGGAACACCAGCAGCATAACACGCTCTACAGCGAATGCCAAGATTGGGTCGATCGCACCCGAGACAAATTGAATGAATGTGTTGAAATACCGAATACTGCTCAAGATGTCCAAAATAAATTGAACACTGTGAAAGCTATCCGCCAAACTCTGGAACAAGGTCAGAACAAACTGCGCTACGTTTTAGAGCTCAAAGAAAAAGTTATCATGAATACTGAACAAACCGGAGCAGCTAAGATTCAAGAAGATACTGAAAATCTCAAACAAGAATTTGAAAAGTTGCTCGTCGATGTGCAAGATATTCGCAACAAACTTGCAAGCAGGGCAGCACAATTTGAAGAGATTTATAAGGTATGTCATTCAATACGAACTGCAAAATTCATAATTATTACATTTTTGCATCAACGTGATTGCATAATAATTTTTCTTTATTTTCTAGCTGCACAAACTCTTGATTGAATGGTTGGAAGACATAGAACAAAAAGCCCAACCAGAAGGATTGTTGCTCAATGAACTGTCTGAAAAGAAAGCAAAGCTTGAGAAGTTCAGATCTATTCAGAGAGATATCAATACACACAATGAAACTGTCAAGAAAATCGAAATGCGCCTCGCCGAGGACAAAACTATGCAGTGCGATGAAATCAATGACAGCATGAAAAAATATGTTGACATTAAAAAGATGGTGGAAACAACGATACACGTAAGAAAATAAATTCTATTTTATTTTAGGCATCAGTAGGCATGAGATTTTTCTATTATCAATCAATTTTTAGTGATTTGTGATTAGATATTGCAACCTAGTTTTCTATTCACGTTTCAGGATCTAGAGCAGCAAGTGAAAGATCATTCAGACTTTAAAGAATGCTACGACAATTTCTATGAATGGATTCGCAATTGCAAAGTTGACATTCAACAATGTTCAGATTTGCACGGAGAACGAGATAAAATGGCTGAAAAAGAATCGAAAATGAAAGCCATAATAAAATCTATGCCGGAAGGAGAGGCTCTTCTGAAAAAGGCAACAAATTTGAGTAAGACCGTTATTAACACGACAGGCAAAGAAGGTCAAGATGCCATCGGACAAGATGTAAAGCAATTGAAAATCGAGTGGGATCATTTACAACACTTCTTGAAGGAAACTCAAAAACTTCTCGAGAAGTGCGGCATTGCTTGGAGCGATTTCGTTGACACATCGGAAAAAATGAAAACATGGGAAGATGCCTTTGAAAAGAAACTTAATGTTGAAATTGAGGTTAAGAAAATGACTCCAGAGCATTTGGAAAAGTGCAGGGTAAGTTTTTATTATATGAATTTTAATAGATCATTAAACTTAGTAACGTTTTCTATGTTCATCATATTAAACTTTTGTAAACTTTATAGGGATTATTAGATGAAGCAGTAGCAAAGAAGGCCGTTCTAGAAGAATTGAATGATAGATGTGAAAATCTCATGGAACTGAGCGCCTGCTCCAGGGTGAGAGATCAAACAGTTCAGCTCCAATCAAAGTATTCTAATATGTTGACCGCCGTGCAAGGCTTGGTGTCCAACGTAGAGAAGAACTTATCGGATCATACTGAATTCCAAAAAGCGAAGAAAGAACTGCAGTCTTGGTTGGAAACTGCTCACGGTTCAGTCCAAGATTGTATCGGTGTAGGAGACATTCCATCTATTAAAGATAAGCTCGAGACTATCAAGTTGGTCACGACACGAATGACAGAAGGACACCATCTTTTATCTGTTTTACAAGACGCTTTCACTAAGGCGATCAACAATACTCCCGCTGACAAACAAGATAAGCTCAGAGAAAGTATGACTACTCTGAGGGAAAGTTGGGATCAACTCAAAATGGATTTGAACTCGATCACCGCCCAACTTAAGGCTTCTCTCAGTCGATGGGAAGATTTCAACGATTCAAAGACTCGTCTGGAGAAATGGATAACGGAAACTGAAGAAGCATTGAAACACAATGCGGACACTAAAGGAGAGCTCGGAGAAATGAAAACACTTTTGGAAAGATTTAAACATATTCAAGATGAAATAAATAGCAAGAAACCAGACATTCAAAATCTGAAATCTGAAGCTACAGTACTGAGCTCATGGGTCAAAAACCCTGCCGTTTCAGAAGCTGCGCGTGCTCTCGAAGCTAAATGTGATGCGTTGAGCGCAAACTGCGCCGCCCTCAAGAACCAATTGGAATCTGAAATGAATGACTACAACGCATATCATCAATCATTGCAAGACACTGAAAAATGGTTACTCCAAATATCATTCCAGCTTATGGCGCACAATTCTCTCTTCATTACCAACCGCGAACAGACTGAAGAGCAGTTGGCTCAGCACGCCATTCTCTTAGATGACATTCAAAAATATCAATCTACCTTGGACGATCTTAAAGCTAAAGGCCAAGGTCAAATCGACAGGTATAAGCCTACCACTCCTTCAATTAAGGGTATAATCGATAAGCAATTAGTAAATGTCCAAGACAGTCACAAGTCTCTGCTCACTACTGCTCTGCAAATCGAGAAGCGCTTATTAGAGAGCTTGGCTAAGTTTAAGGAGTATGAAGATACCCTGGAAAGCATCATGACCAACTTGGATTCATACGAGCCCATGATCATGGAGCTTGATGTACCAGTAGAATGCTTGGAACATGGACGAGAACAACTTGAAAACGCCAGAGTAAGTTAATATAAATTTACTTTACGTTACAATTTTCACTGTGATTGTTATGGTACCTAAAATTTTTACAATAAAATATTGTTTTTATAGTTTGATAGAAAAATATGATACTAATTTGACTAATTTCCTTTTAGTTAATGCACAACAAACTGCAAACAGAGAAAGCCCGCTTAGTAGTGGCAGTGCAAGCTTGCGAAGCGGCCGCTGCCTCTGTCAGCCGACCTTCTAGTCCCTTGGACAGTGCTCCGCCACCGATACCACACAGGGAACTACAGACCAGAGCCCGCCTTGAAGACCTCATCGATCAGGTATGCTTTACGATCAATTATTTCATCCGGTCACTTCACAACAAATCATGGATTCACCAGGAAACAATATTGATCTGATATGTAATCCGAAAACAGGTATGTTTTTTGCTTTTTCGATTATTTTGTTGTCAAAAGGAATTTTTATGTTGTCGAAATGTTGCTTATGTCATTATTTACTGTTTCTATTAAAATTGGGCTATTTTTAAGCCAGTGGCTTACAACAATAGTGGGGAACTACTGAAAATTGAAATAATTTGGTGGCCTAATGAGGGGCTTCCCATATATGATGTAAATTTTGTTTTTTAACACCCCTCCCGCCTTCCCATCATCACATTTTGTCACAAAATGTCACATTATATCAGACCCACCTCATAGGCACGTGACATCATACATATATGGACGGCCTCTTCACCCAGAAGGCAATTGTAGATTTGTCTTTAGAATTAAATTAAAGGAGAAAAAGTTCAGTTAATAAAATCATTATGCAACACGCCTATTACATTATTTATATTTTTTAATACATAATATGCAATATGGCCAGGCCCCTGTTGATCAAATACATTTAAAATTTTGACTAATTTAGTTCAGGAAGCAATGATCATGCCTTGATGCAAACTACTTCCATTTACCGCAAATTATATATAAGTCACTAAAAAGGATTACATTTAAATAAATTTTCTCACACAAGCTACTAAAATACTGTAAGCTATCAGTAGCTCTCGACAGATGGCTTGACAACCACTGGTTTAAACACTCAACTGCTCTTGAGCTTAATGGAAAACTTATTTTACTAAATAACATCAAATTCACTTAAAACTTTTTGTAAATTTGTAATGTCATGTATTTTTTTTAACAAAATGTTTGTCTCTGTATGCACTCTAATTTGAGATTTTCTAACATTTAACTAGATTGATACAAGTAATTACTTCTAGGGTTTGTTAATCAAATCAACATTATTTAGATTTGTAAGGATAATACTTAAATTAAAATTTACAAAATGTGTGGTAGAGGAAGTGCTCATTTTTACAAGCACATAATAATATACCTTCTACCTCCAAATTTTGTTGTAATACCTTACCAATCTAAAGTTTTTTGATTTTTAATTTATTTTTAGTTATTATATTTTTAATTTATATTAATCAGCTTTCATCATTTCGTTTTGATTTTTATGTGTTGTTTTGGCATGGTTTTTATTTTGCATGTGTGTTTGTTTATTTTGCCTAGCCAAAAGAAACTCCTGATACTGGAGAAAAACCTGCAACCAAGAAGCTACGCTCACTTTTGAATGCATTGCAGACCAATAATTTTGGTTCAAAGATGGACTCCATGTTTGGAAAGGTAAAAATATAGTAATATAAATAATTTACATTGCTAATAATCCATATTGAATATTGTATTTTCAACAGTTTAAATTTAAGAGCTAATGAAGTTCAGAAATAACAGTTCTGCAGAAGATTTAAGTGGATGCTTCATAATTAAAGGCAACTACGTAAAAATAGAGACTTAAAATCTTAACGTAACACCAGTCTTAACAAATAATTAAGTGAACTCATTTAGAGACAGTCAATTTCTATTGTTAACTCTCGCGGCTCGGAGACTAGAAAAATACTTCTCGGCCGATGGGGGTCTTTTAGGGACCCCAGTGGTTTCCTCATTATTGGCCTTATTCTTATGAATTTCAAAAAAAAAAATAGTCTAAGGGCTTTAAAATATCTCTCTGCATCATTCCTCATACATTTTTTTATAAAAATCCGTGTTTTTTAAATAAATAATCATATTTTAAGTTGCGCGTAAAATATACGTGGTTTCAGTCCAAATGTCAATGCGCGACTGGCACACTTGCTTAGCGGCGTTCAGCTTATAATCTTACGAACGATCGCTGATAAGCGGGCGCTTATCTCTTATCTTATCGTATTTATATAAACTACAAAAGGTCCAAAAAACTATGATATAAGAATACCATAATTATAAACATTGTATCACCCATATTAAAATAGATATTTAAGAAAATGTGGGTATTGGGGTCGCATTTCTTGAGCTTAGATCCGGAAAAGTTAAAAAACAACCTTTTGTGTAATGAAGTAATGAAAGACAAAGTGATAAAACAAAAATTTGAAATTATGATGTAAATAATAATAAATTTCATAAAGCAACTATTTAAGTACTTTATGGTGGGAGAAGGGCGAATTTTACTCAGTTAACTTTTCTTATAAATCAATATTTTTTGAGTATTTAGAAGTAATATTGTCATGATTCCAAAAATATATCATAAGAATCTAGTAAATTGAAGAGGCATGAAAAATTGTATATCATACTCAAACATTTCAACAGGTGCAAGGTCATTTGAGTAACTTAACCGACACTGTCAAAGAGATGGAAGAAGCTAAGCGTCAACGTGGAGAAATTGAAGAATGGGTTGTTCAACAAAATGGAATGGTCAACGATTGGGCTTCTAACCCGTCTAAGCTCAGACCTGAAGCTGCTAAGCAAGAGCTGTGTGCTATGAATGATCTGATGACAGTCATTGGAGAAAAGAAGATGAAACTGAGAACAGAGATTGCTAACTCAGGTAATTTTCTATTTGTCAATATAATATTGTGATTTTGTATTATAACTTGATAATATTACTAAGTTTTTTTTTTTTTTTTTGTTAAATACCTAGCCTTTTCTGAGGTTCATATTGTTCATCTTTTCTTTAAGGCTTCGAAGACGAGTCTGATCTTGAAGACCAACTTGATAAATTAGAGAATGGTCTCATGCATGCTCTTTCAAAAGAACAAAGTAATCAAAACACTATTGAATTGTTCCGAAAGAACGTTCAAGATGTCCACGACTGGTTTGATACAGTTTTGAAACGTATGGAAGTATCTGAGAAAGGATCAGGACTCTCGTGTCCTGAAAAGTTAGCTGCTATCACAGAGCTGAGCAACGAATTCAACAAAATCGGACCTAAGAAGATGGACGCTGTTAAAGGCACAGTTGCTGATGTTATTAACATTGTCAGCAATCTGGACTCACAGCAAGTAGAAGAACAGGTATTTTTTTTCTATTATTTTCATTTGATAATATTATGTTTTTTCTATTTTGTTTATCGGTATTTATAAATAAATATATTTTTTAGCTTAAGTCTGCAGAACGACGATTCAACGACATTTCCAAGCGGTTGCAAAGAAAATCTCAAGTTCTTGAAATCACCCATAAAGAAATCGCTGGAACTCGACAAGAAATCGATGACACTCGCGATTGGGTAGCCAAGAAAATAAATGAAATGAAGAATCCTAAGCCTTTAGGCTTCGAAAGTAAAAATGCCCAAGATCGCCAGCAAGAACTAGTGTTTTTGTTGAAAGAAGTTGATGGTAAGAGAACCTTAATAGATTCCCTGGAAAAGAAAGTTCGAAGCATTCAAAATGAATTAGAACCTCCAGAGCAAAGCCAACTTGAAACGGCCCTTGGAAACCTGGGCTCTGAACAAAAGCAACTCACCAATTTGATCAAGACAGAAATTGAAAGAGTCGGTGGTGCAATGCAAGCTAGAAAGAAGTTGGAGTCGGATCTTGAAAAAGCACACGCATGGCTGAAATCAAAGGTAAGCGAGGTTCGGAAACTTGGAGGCTATGCACCTCTCAAGGTTGCAAAGATTGAAAAGGAACTCGAAGAACACAAAATTCATTCCAGCGGAATCAAAGATTTCGGTGAAAATAAGCTTAATGATATTCTTAAACAAGGAAATAATCTTCTCAAGGAATGTTCACCGGAAGATCGCAAACGATTGCAAGCTCTCATGGATGCTGTCAATAATGAATATGAAAACTTGAAAAAGGAATCTAGTGACAAATATTCTGCTTTGAACGATTTACTTCAAGGTCGTCAAAACTTTGAAGACAACTTGAACAAGTGCAACCACTGGCTGAATGAGGCTGAAGTGGCTGTCTCTGCTGATTTGAGAACATCCAATATCGCACTTCTGGAAGAACAATTGGCTAAATATGATAAACTTAATAAAGAATCAGCAGATATTGAAAACGCCATTAAGAATGTATCAGAGCAAAGCAAAGGTATCACACCGTCTCTTTCCGATGCTGACAAGCTTAAGCTCAATGAAGAAATTGATTTGTTGAATGATAAATATGCTCGCATCAACGCTATTATCAAAGACAAAACTAAAGCTTTGCAAGATCTCATTAAGGACTCTAAACAAGCGGCAGCTAAGATTACAGAAGCTGTGCAATACATGACACACATTAAAACTGAAGTCAAGAACCTAAGCAAACCAGTTGGAAGCAAGGTTGAAGATGTTCAAGGCATGCTGGCAGCTTATGAAAATATCTTGGGTGACCTCAAATCAAACAAAGCAAAACTTGGTGACTTACAAGGAGGAAACCTCAGCGATCTGCAAGACATATTGGGACAACAAGACGATATGATCAAAGCTATCGAAGATCAAATCTCAAGATTGAGGTATTTGCTTCTTTTGAGAGAACAATTTATTGGTCTCATCAATGAAATTATGACATTTATAATGAAATACACAACTATCGTCACTGATATAGAAAAGTCAGGAACAACATCTGAAGAGAAGATCAAGAGATACGATGACGTTATCTTAAGAATTCAAGAGTGTGAAGCGACACTTGCGGCAGCTACAGACAAAGGTCAACAGATTGCAGCGGAAGGTACTGCTGCAGACAGGAACAGCATAACTGAACAATTGCAATCTCTCAAACAACAATTGCAAACTCTTAGAAGGGCTGTAGAGAACCAACGCCAAGAGCACGAAAAGGCAGCCGCCGAACACAAAAAGATCAGCAACGATCTTATGAAGATATTGGAATGGCTTCACGCCAACGAGACCGCTGTCCATTCCCGACCACTTCTTTTACGTGATGTTGCTAGCACAGATAAGCACATTGCTGAACACTTGAAACTGGCAGAAAATGTCAATAAACATTTGGACAATATAAGAAAACTGAAAGAATCCATTAAGCATGACGATGGAATGCCTAGTTCATTAAGAGAAATGCTCTCAGAGGCAAACTCTCTTCTGACAACACTGCCGAGAGAACTGGAAGAGCGTGGAAAATATTTGCAAGATAACAAGAAGTATCGACTGGATTATGCCGCACTAGTCGAAAGACTGAATGCATGGGTGAAAGAAGCTAAAATACGACTGGAGATGGGTAAAGATGGTGTTGACTTCGAAAATATTATAACCGATCTAGAAGAGCATAAAATATTCTTCAGCTCTGAGCAATCCATGCGCGAGTTGGTTTCCCAACAGATGCAGCAAGCGGCTGATAAGATATGGCCTTCTTTGAATGCTTCAGAGCAGGAGGAGCTCTCGAAAGATCAACAAGAGAAAAATCAACTTCTCAAAAATACACTCAACTCAGCAAAATCAAGACAGGCTCAGCTGGAACAAGATGTGGACATCTGGAAAGATTTCTGCCAGCTGGCTGAAAAGATCCTTTCAATCTTGGAAAGAACAAAGTTCACCGATGAGCCGGTTTCCAGTTTTGCAGGATTGCAATTCAACATCCAGAAAATTGAGCATGCACTCAACGACATTCAGGTAAATATTAACTGTTTTATTTTGAGTGAAAAAAAGACGTATGTACCGCTAGTCTGTTGCTTATTCTATGATGTATTTTTTCCGTGCATTCTATTTTTTAGTATCATACATCTGTTCAGGGACGTTCCGAGGGCATAGGCGAGTAGGCAGTTGCCTAGGGGCGGCAAGTCCAAGGGAGCGGCAAATGATCACAGTTTTTTTTAAATGACTGAATATTTTTGACACACGAATTTAGCTAAGAATAAAAATGATACCTCAATGTCTTTGATTAAAAAAATGTTGACAAAAAACATTTTCAATGTTAATAATATTATAACCAATGGGTAAACAGTAGTTCAATTTACCCGAAAAATCTTTTTGAAGTGTGACATATACCGATCTCAGCACTATAGGTGGCAGATATGGTAATTTCAAAAAAATATGTTTTGAATAGTAAGAGCGCTATTTTAAACTCTGCCTAGGGGCGGCACATAGCCTAGGAACGTCACTGCATCTGTTAAATTTCCAGACAACCTTCTTTACTGTGAACACGACCTTGCGGATGAAACAGTAACCGATTATTTTTTTTAGATCCATTAAAAAATGCCTGATATTAAAATATCAATCCTGCATATTCATAAAATTAAAATCAGTGAATCCTTATTGCTGCTACTTAAGTATCGAAATATTGCGCTGAAATATTGTACGTAATAAACAGAAGATGTAATTTGCGTAAATAGTTTTTAAATAATTCGTTGAAAAATCAGTTGTTTAAAAGAAATATTATCGTGTCATTTAAAAACGGTGATACGCCAATATGTGGGCCATAATTATTATAATGTCTATATAATCAATTGTTTCGTCTGCGGGCGTTTTGTTTAATTTTGAGGTGTTAATGAAAAAACAAATAACTAAATCGACTGTTTTCAAAAATATTTATTTCTAAATTTAATCACGACTTGTTAAATTTACGTTAATATAAATACGTTTTTGTATATCATCCACGTTTCGCAAGCGGACGACTGTTGACAGATATACAAATGACTTGCAAAATAACGGAACTGGACAATTACAATTATTATAAAATCGTTAAATAATACAAAACGATAATTTGGATCCTGTTGTCTGCCATCTAGGTTTACAAAACAATAATTACACTATTGATGATAAGAAAAACTTAAATAATAACATGATCTTAAGAGAATTCCTGCAACGTATTTGAAAAAACAACCTTATGATACATTTACTATAACATGGTTATGGTTGAAGATGATATTTCAAGATTTTTGGAATAAAAATATGCAATGATTTTTCGGTGCGTTTGGAAATCGAATTTAACAAAAAAACTTTCTGTCAAACTGAATGTTTTATCACTTTTAAGGTGTTCACTGTCAATACTTGGTGGAATGGCATTATAATAAAAATAATAAAAGATTTTTAGTACTTTTTCCACATAAAATTTATTTGATCAGGACCGGTTTCGCTCTTCGCGAGCATTATCAACTGATAAGAAAAATATATAAACAGTGCTGTTTATACAAGTTAAATTGAAATAAATCCTTTCTCCTCAGTTCAAGTTCATCCGTGCACTTGAACGCCTGAAGATGCTGAAAGGCGAAACCCGGGTCGTCAGTGACGAAATCTGTGAAAATGTACATAATTTGAACGATTCAAATTTAAATCTTCTTCATTGCTAGTAGTTGCTTACACCTTTTATTTCAATTTAACTTGTATAAATAGCACTGTTTATATATTTTTCTTATCAGTTGATAATGCTCGCGATGAGTGAAACCGGTCCTGATCAAATAAATTTTATGTGGAAATAGTACTCATTTTTTTAATTATTTTTGTATGAATGTTTTATGATAATAATTGTCAAAAGAAAAATGCGATGATGTAAGTGTAAGATATAAAAGCTTAAAACTTTTGTACAAATATTATATCATATACCCGAGATAAATATTTGACTTTAACCATGGAATAGTTGTGTTAAGAGTTCTTTTGGATATATCAATAATGAAAAAAACTAAACAGCAAAATCTCATGATTGATTTTTTTTCAATATGACAATAAATTGCGCAATGTTGGTTCAATGCGATATTTCGTTAGTGTAGACACGGTGCGCGTTGATGAAGACCGCCTGAAGCGGCAACAGGTCGGCAAAATTGACATAATCTCAAGGTAGCGTTTGCCTTTTTTCCCGGCGATGATGTCATTTCGGCATTAAAACGCTTAACTCGAAAGTGGTCAATGAATGACTAGCCCGAGCATTCATGGCGGTATCAAATTCAGAATTCAGACACGCCGTCAGTAGGTTTTCGCGATGTGCATGCGGAGGACGCAATAGTACCACTAACCTGAAATAAAGTTACCGTATCTACTTATCCGCTATTGTGTTTTTACTGTGCATAATCGTACTTTCTATACATAGTTCGCGATAGCAACAATCGTCTCAAAATCTACGGTAATTTCCTGGTGCTCTACAATTTCACATAAAACACAAATATTACATCGCAAATACTCAAGAAGTGTGTACCACTATTTACAACGCAAAACTAAACATAGCTATTGTTTGATTAATTGTTTAGAAGCCATTGTTTATTCTGGTGTGATAATATTTACCGGCACCGACCATTTGTCGTGCGATATTGAAAATGTTTGATGAAGGAACACTGTAAATACGTGATAATTTCAAATCTTTATTTAATTTAGCGTCTGTTATTAATTAAAATTGATATCCATTTTACATACACTAATTGAATAAATTATATACTTGAATTAAATAACTGCCAAGTCACAATATTATAGATTGAAAACCGTATAATTTTCCACTAACAGTCTTATGATTGTCTTACCGCTGTCACTGCGATTGTCTTAATTATCATAATGAGACTGAATTTATTATGTTATCCTTTTAAATATTTTGAAAGATCGTAAATATATTTTTATCTTTCCTTGATCGATATAAAGAGAATGCTGTAACAGCAAATGCTAAACTCGAACACCTGTGGCATTTATAAAACTTAATATTGCATTGGGCAAACTTGCATCATTCAATTTCTTAAAATAATAATAAATATTATCTCCAGGCCATTCCGTTTAAAACGAAATGATAGATCTGTGGCGACTGCTACCACAGAACACGCCATAATAGATAGCTAGAAGATTAGCGAACTCTTTCGGAAAATTTCTGAAAATTATAATAATAATTGGTCAAAATATTCATGGGTCGTACATTTTGTGTATATTTCTTGTTTTATTTTTTAACCATGCCCTCTCAATGTGCAAGACATTCTCAATCTAAGTTTTTTTACAATTATTGCTTGTTGCTCAGCCTCTCTTTGTCGAAGAAAGTAGAGACAAAATAACAGAGCTAGGATATAATAAGTGGTTTACTAATCGCTCTTGTCACGCTCTGTTTTTTTTAAAGTGAACAGGTGGAAGAGTAATTTTAATTTGTTGGATCCATGGTCAAGTGTCCAACGTCGTTTATTTCAGTTGCAGTGCTTATGGGCTTAATACCCAATACGGGCAGCTTTTTAAATTATGATTTTAACCAATGTCTGGTTATACAGATTATTAAAGGGGTTGAAAAAATACATTTTTTTTTGTTTACTGACTGTCGTAATTGATCTGGTTTGCGAAGATTTGTTAATTACTTCTATTAGGTTAAGTATTTATTGACAAATTGGTTTCATTACACGATTATTTTTTGTGTATAATTAAGCTATGCTGTTAAATTTCCTGATTATTTACCGCGAGTTATTTTGAATGAATGCAGAGGCCGAAATTTCATTTCAGTTACTTTAGATCCATCAGCATTTTTTTCGGTATTCAAAAACAGGATAATTACAAAGCACACACAATGAAGTGAACGGTAACTGAATTGATGACGTAACCTCAGTTGAATTTTTACCTTGAAACCGTGAATTTTATTTTTCTAACCTCGAATGATGTACGGAAGTAAATTACTTTGCAATCAATAATCAGACATATTATTTAGACAGACCGATTTTCTGTCTGTTTTTTAGCATTGTTTATATTGTGGTTGGGTGAATAACTCGGTTGTTACGCCAAAAAATATTAAGAATAATACAAACCAACGATCACGGCAGACTAACCCCGATGACAGCTCTTAAATGCATGCATGGTTGATGTTTTAAGACGATACGATATTCTTTCTACTTGTCCTTCTTAGTCTTTTGGCTGCCGTAGAAAAAGTACGTTTGTACTTAGAACGCCGGCTATAATTTGCAATTATTCATTTAATTAGTTATTGACGAGGTATGGCGTGTTGAGCACGAAAGATTTTACAGATATCTCGTCTGTGGCAGCCATCCAGTTAAATGTTTGTCATATCATGATACCTTTTACCTTAAAACGGTTTCGGAGAAAGTTATAAAGAAGCAGATTTTTGCTTTGCTGTTTTGCGAGTTTTTAAAAATGAATAAAAATATACTTACCTTTAACTGTTTTCTTATCAAACGATTTATAATAAAACATACGTTTTATTATAAATCGTTATACATAGCGTTTGCACAACAACCATGATTTCTCTCTATTACACACACACAAACTCTCTGGCTGTGCTTCATACGTGAGTGTAGTGTTGTGCCGCGCGTTACAGTGAGATATACAGATAATTGAAGACAAATATACTTATATCGTTACAATAGGTATAACGGAGTTATGTGTATGGGGGTGTCCGTTAATGTTGAAAGTCTGTTGAAATAATGTGTTTGATTGTAATTTACAATTTAAATTTATTGAATAAAGTAATGAATGCATTATATTTGCTTGGAATAAATAAATTAAACTGCTAGCTGTGTGAATCAGCGAATAGTGTTGCAAACGTCAGTGCTACGTTCAGTCTACGAGCATTACTAGTCGAATTCGAGAAATATGACTTCACTGTCATGCGCAGAACATTGTTTATAAGCGGTGACATTTTGATTTAGGCTCGTATAGCAATGATGTTTTTAGCAATGTTCACATTTGACTAGATATTTTGTCCGTTATATCGAAGTTCTACTGTAGTGACAATTACACACAGTCGCTGTTAAAATAAATACTATACTAAGAATTGAATAATAGCTGTGTTTACATGCTCTCATAACTTTTAAGACAGCAAAGTAACCCAATTTAGGCACGTAACATAATATGTAACTGTAGTCTCGTTATTTACTGGCATTATCGTTTTTCTACACTCATGGAAGTGGAAATATAAACACACTTAGTGTTTTATTTTATTTTTTAACTTGGCTTATTAATTTATAATGATTTTTATAAATACGCGAGTTAGTAAATACTTTTAAAAATATTCACACGTCTTGCGGAAAACCTGATACCAATTAATTATCAGAACGATCAGAGATTTGCATTCATAATTACGTTGATAAAAAAATAAAATCAGTTTATTATCTTATCCGTTTCGTGAATTATAAATTTCCTACTGGAAAGACATTAATTATTAACCACGTAACCTCGACAAAAAGAGAGTTAAAGTTAAATTTGTTATTCTATAAATCTAATACATGTACGAAATGTTATTATTATAAAAAAAACCTCATATCAACTGGTTTATAAATAAAACATTTTAAGCGTTTACATAAATTACGAAGTATGTACTGAAAAATACTTAAAACTTACTGACTGAAATCCTAACATCGTATACTTATTTTAAACAGTTATATGTACGAGATATAACTTTGAGTCACTAATGAATATGATAATGGCATTGCCAAAACCAAGCTTAATTCAAAATACGCATTTTTGTAGTTAGGTTTATGTGATTCTAAATCCCCGCATGATGGCCATGGTGCAGTTTTTAAAAATTTAGACGAAGTGCAAAAAAACTGTTTGTTTTTTTAAACAGAAAAAACTTCTAATAGAAGGCATTTAAAACCCACAATTTCCAAAAAATCTTGCAATATGATCAAATATCTTTGAATTTATGGCAGCGGCGTAGCCACCTCATAGCAGAGTCATGCAATAGTTGAGGGTCCAGCAAAAAAGCCCCTCAAAATTTTACATACTTAATACAAAAATTTGTGAGGATGGGGTTTGGGTGGAGTTAACATGAGGGCCCTTAATTACTAGCTACGCCACTGACCTATTCGTACTTCGTGCAGCATCAAGATTCTATGAAACGCCAGTTGAGGAATAAATATTTCGTCAAATATGCTACATTTTGGAAGCATATATTTTTTGACAATCTATATTTTTTATGATGAATGACAGGTGTCTGCAGTTTTTGGTCGCTTTAATGAATTTTTATTTGTTTTAAATTAGGGACAAGAAGCTCTCCTGGACATTCTTAAAGAGCGCGCCAGGGAGCTATTGACTCAGGCCGATTCGGCCAGCAAAGCTGCCATATCAGGACGTTCAGACTCCGTGGCCTCCGAGTGGGCCGAAGTCAGGGGAGGATTAGAGCGCAGGCGCGCCGCCCTCGCCGCCCTAGCCGAGCGGTGGGCGGCGCTCGACGCCTGCAGGCAGAGGGCTGCGGCCCCCATCGCAGCGCTCACCGAGAGGGCCAAGCACCTTGACACTGCTGTCAGGTCCAAAGCCCAGCTCGAGGACGCCAAGAGCGCCTTACTCGTAAGTTATCCAACGCTTAATTAGATAAGTTAATCTGATATTTTAATACACTATTAATTGATACTATAATGACTATGTTTACTTCCAAATTTAACAGTTTTATAACTTATCAAAGAAGATACAAAGGTGTATTAATTTATTTTTCACATATCCATGATGTCGATATGTTATTAAATAATATTAACGCCGATTTGATTTCTTCCTGCAGGAGTTACGCAGCGAGACCAAGTCTCTAGAACCCGCACTAAACGAGGCGAAATCTCTTTTGCCGCCCGTGTTGGAATTCCTCAGATCCAGTAGCCCATCAGCGGCATCGGAGATAGCTGCAAACCTCGAAGCTCTACGACGGGACTACGACTCGTAAGTGCTTTAAATTTTATTTACACATTACCATATTATGTTCATATTATCAAGCAAAGAATTACTATCAGAAACGTTTTGCTTGCATTTAATTGCATGGAAAGATAAAAATACGTTGCCGCATTAAAATCACCGTTACCAAGAAATCCGATAATATTTACACAGTTTGAAAGAAAAGAAATATGATAGCGCCTTTTTATAACGAGTTAGTGACCTTCAAAATTACTGCAATATCGAAAATATCAATTTGATGTTTCTAATCTTTTCCAGACTCACTCTTACTTGTCTGCTGTTATATAATAGCCAAAATTCATAGATGATCATATAATACTTACTGCGTCCTCTTTTAATATTAAATAATCTTCATAAATACATGCTAAACGTCTTAAAAAAAACTATCGAACCATCTAAAGATCGTGATTTTGAAAACAATTACATTACGTTCATCGGAACATGGTTTTTATTCAGGGGTTGGATGGAGGGGGCTCGGAAGAGCTCGCACGAGTCCCTTGTTAAATTTGACTAAGACTGGCGAGCCCCTTGTTAATTTAAGAGAAAACAATATATTCAGATAAAATGAGTACATAACTGCAATTTCTGATTAATATATTATTTAGGACAGCTGTATACACGGTAGAACATTTTTGGCCATTTACTTTGATAAGTTTACGATAAATTGCATATTGTTACATATTATAAATGTATTAAGTAACAATCGATTGCTTATTTAAGTATTGCATATAATTCCATCGGAGTGATAAAAAAACTCACTGCTTCCCCAGAACACCGATAATTGCTTTGATATAAAGCGAGCCTCTTGTTAACGTATTGGAAGCCCATCGCTGTTTTTATTTAAGACTTTTTACTTACTATTCGGCATTATATTATATAAAGTGACATAATCTTTTCATATCTTATTGATTTTTTAAATCAACCAAGATGACAACAGTACCCATACAATAGATTTCTAATTTGAAATTGGATATTGCACTTGAATCTCAAATCCTTTAATCGAAAAACAATCCACTCTCACGTTGTAGTACTGAGAATGAATGTCAATGTAATTTATACAGTATAGAAAATTTCATAATAAATTCAAGTTCATTCAATAATTTCAAGTAAATATTTTACGAACTATCTATCTCGCCTACGAGCATGTTGTGCAATAGTTGTCACGTGATCAACTACAATGTCTGCATTAAAGAATTAATCAAAATCAACATCCTACGAAGCACCGGCATGTGCTCAGTTCCGGTGAAAAATAATATGTATTACCTCTTCGCTATTCATAGTTGGCGAATAGTGACATCATAATACATTAGATGATTAATCGATACTTTGGTATGAATAATATAGTTAGGTATACCGAATATGTAGATTAGAACATTATTACCAAACTTCAGTTACGTATTGCGTGCGAAACTTTTACTGGACTAATTATAATGATGAAAGTAGACGGATACAATGTTTTTAGATATTTAAATATAAGACAGGCACACACGCACATCCTCTTCGACTGCACGAAGCCGTTTTAACAAAATGTGAAAGAAATGCTGTGTATTTATACAGTTATTTTATAATGTTGATATACTGATAACGTGATTGCTTATGAACAATTATTAAGGTAATAAAAAACACTTTTTTATTGATACTTTCTACCTGATAATCTTTTGAGAAAAATGATATCACGTGCAGTGGCGTAGATACTATTTTGGGGGCCTCATGTAAACGTCACGTAAAGCCCTCAAGAAAATTATAATATTAATTAAGAATGTATAAATAATATAACCATACCTTACAATCGAATCAATGACACTGATCAAAATCTGTCAAATTAGCTCCCAACCCTATAATTATTGCTTCAAAATATCGAATCAGTATATTTGATTATTTAAAAAAATTCGTAGCGATGCAAACTTTCAAATAAATTTCTCTCAATATTATTACGATGCTTCAGTTCTAAGCCAGGAAATTTGAATTTTGCATATAAAAAGACGTCCATTCCAATTGGACGAACGACAAATTCAAAAATATGCGATTCAAAATAAACCGTTAGCATTGGTCGAAAAATGTGCTTTTCAATATAAGCCGTTATCATTGGGCGAAAAGGACAGTGTTGTGACGGACGTATTTGTGATTATTTTATCGGCTATTAATGTGAAGATAAATTTGGGCTCTCCATTTCACTGGGCCCTCATGACTATGCTATGAGGTGTTTACTCCGCAGATCATGTATTTTAGTAAAAAAAACTACAGTTGCTATCTTTTTGATGAAAAATATTTATAACTTTAACAAGTGACAATTTTTTCACAAAATAGTTTTAGCAGTATTTTAGTGACAAGTTTGCTTTTAAATTTAGCAGAATAATAATATTTGATCTATCAGATGGCTTTCATAATTGAATTTCTTTTGAGATAAACTCCCCTCTTCATTAGAACAATAGTATATTTATTTATTTGTTGTCCGGCTCCCAATGTGAAGCATATGGACTCCATATAGAATGAATTCGTCTCAACAGAAATGCTTCTGCGAGGACTGCTTGTTACTCAGTTCCTCAACCTCTTTTTTTTATCAAAAATAGTAGGGATAGAAGGATGGTACTTGGAAAATGGTTAGCCAATCACTCTCGCTACATTAATATGTGTGGGAGGGAATTCAAGAAGTCACATAAACCCATGACTTTGGAAAAAAATACATTATAAATTTATAAAAAAAACTATCCGCACTGGAATTCGAATCCGCGACCTCCGTAGCCAAAGTCAACGACGTCGACCATTCGACCACGCAGCCGGCAGTATAATAAATAAATGGTTGTTGTAGCTTTATATTATAATACAAATGCATCAACCCACATAATGAAGTATCAATAAATCAAATCTCAAAGTATTTTTGCATTTTTCACAGTACATATAAAAAAAAAAGATTTTATAGTAAATGCATGTGTGTAAAAAATACAACAATGTATGACCGTAGGACCATAATAGTGTCCATTATTTATAAATGAATTTTTGTAGTTATCAAACCTAGACAGTGAAATGTTGATACCGAAAAATCGTTAGGCCAGTGGTGCCCAATAAACAAGCACTGCACTTTTATAATATGTACTATAGAATCGACGGAAAAAGTCGCTCATCGCTTTATTATATTATGAGAAAATAGAATGTTAAATATTTTTATCCCTGCAATTATATAATTATTAAACAACTACTTAGATTATTTGATTGTGTCCTTATTTACATATATCAAAATTAAAAATAATATGTATTCATTATCAGTTGGTAGAAGTTTAAAAAAATCAATTAATGAGTTTATCTGTTGAATACGTAGATCGGAAACGTTTTTAGTAAGTCGACCACCCTAAATGACTATGGCCAATATATTTAAATTTTGATACAAATCATTTTTTTAATACATTGTAAATCGATTTTTAAACTTGAGCGATTGAAAAAAATGAACACAATTAGACAATTAAAATTGTCCGTGTCACGGATGCGAATCACAATACGAACAGAAAAGAAAGGTTGAGCGACTGAGTAACAAACAGTTCTCGTAGAAAAACTTCTGTCAAGGTACCTCCATTAAGAGGCTATATGATCAAAAATGGGAGCGGATATGAATTAAAAAAAATAATACTGTGGCATCTAACAAATGTATTTGGGTGTTCTCGAGCCCCGGTTTGCTAACTACTGACTTAGGAAGTACTCACAGGAAGTATAACGATTGTGAATATCAATTTAACTTTCAATAACTCTGTCCCTTCGACAATTATGTTGAAACATTACATTGCTTAAAAATATCTCTTTTTTTATTTAATCATAATTTTACTACCACAATAAAATATCTTATGTCAATGAAGAAAGCATTGGTGATCATCATATCTGCTTATATTATACATAATATGTATTTTTTTAAAATGTTTCTTGATGGAGGCATAAACGCCCACTTCAATATCTGGGGGGGGGGGGCTTAAAAACCTAAATTGGCGATTACACCATCTAATATTGCGATGATGTAGTGATTGTAATGTCAAAATAAGTTTTTTTTGTGTCAGTGTATCCGAGTTCTTCTGTGAGCGGATCAAAAATGAATTTTACGCAAATTGGCCTTAATTTCAATACATGCATAGGTAGACTCAAATAAGTTAACACGCACAAATTAATTTAAATAATTATATGGGTATTGCAAATTCAAAGTTTCATGGTATAATCATTTGGATTATATCGACTTTGGAAAGGAAAAAAGACATAACCCACATATTTTCAAATTTTACTGGAGGCGCAAAAAACGTGTTTTGATGATTTTGGGCCATATGCAAATTATGAACTATACACAACCTTGAAGTACATGGAGACTTCTAAAGTGGTGTTTAATTAACAAAATCTAATATTTATTAAAGAAATTGTCTAGGATAAACCTTTATTTCAGTGTTTTTTCTTGGTTTTAATTTTTTACAAGGTCACCTTTTTCAAACTTAAAAGCTAAATTTACATACTAATTCGGCATTTGCAGCTTGCATCCTTTTGATAGAACGTGTATCAAGTTTGATAAATTGTGATTATCGAAAAAAAGCTGTTTTGAAAAAACTGTGGGTTAAGTCTTTTTTCCTTTCCACAGTCGATATGATGACAACTTCTGATAAAAACCTGTTTATTTTCATTTTCCTTTCATGCTACATTTGATAAATATAATTATTTTTTATTAATTTCCGCTCAGGCCAGGGTATGGATTGCAATACCGATATTGCCGAAACCAGGAACCCGGTATTCATGATAATTTTACAATACCGAAATACTTGCTTTGAAAATGCACACAAAACGCTTTTTCGCTATAGACAATCTAATTTTAAATGCAATGACCGACACCATCACAATTTTTAAAAAAATTGCTCGCAATGAAAAAATATCTATACTTTTATACTCAGTTGCTCAAGCTTTTTTCGAAGAGATAAGGGATAGAAGGATAGAACTAGGACACGACTGTTGGTTAACTAATCGCTCTCACTATATCCGTTTTCACGATAGGATGGGTGGGATAAAATTAAAGATATCACATACATTCCTTCGAACAAAAAAAAAAATCGATTGAAAAATCAATTTATAAAAACTGTACGTACTGGGATTCAAACCCGTAACCTCCGTAATTAAATCCAGTAACGCAATACCAGTAATTAATACCGAAATCGATATATCAACATATCGATTTTGATTTACTTTGCGATTCCAATGTCATCCTTTTTGTAGTGGGGCCAGGTCGGTAATCTGGTACCTGAAAATGAGCCACGGCGCCGCCCTGCAACATGTTTGACTTGTAACATAGTTTTCAAGTGCATACATATATTAAAAATACTGTTCATGAAATTTAGCAAAAAAATACATATCAAAATTGATCTAACCGATGGATTTTACAAAAATGTACACATGTAACGTGAAGAAATACCATCCCTTTTCTGGTATCTTTCTTTCTAATTATAATTGTGCGTGTTTTTGATTTAATTGATTTAATTTTTTAAATCTTGTGGTTTTTTTTAACTTCGGACGGATATAAAAAAAAAAAATTATATATATATATATAGCGAAGAAATCAATGACCGACCTGGTACTTATTTATTTACCACTACATCATTGAATTGTACCGGTAGTTAACCGCTTGAATACCGCGCAAATAAATCATTAATATGTCCCAAAGATACTGCGTGTTTTTGAGAAAAATAATTTTGCCTAATATACACTCGAATTCGATATTTTAAAAACCCATATTGACTCAGTATAGATAGCGCTACACATATTCATCAAAATATTGCTGATATTCTATTAGAATACCAAGTATTTGATTTTTTAAATGTCTTGGACATCCGTGCTCGCTTGCATATGTTCCAGACACCTGTGTCCGCTTGGTATTCAAGTGGTTAATAACGAATACCGAAATACCGGTGCTGCAATCCCTAGTCCGGGGTATTGTATTGAAATCATTTTGTTTACTTGCCCGTGTCAAGCTAAGGTCGAACGTGAATAAATTTTGGAAGTCGGCGTCGAATATTTCGGACTGTCTGGGAATTGCAGTCGCAGTTAGGACATCACGCCTATTATTAACCAAATGCGACCGTATGCAAGCTGTGTTAGCACCTCAAATTATTTTACCAGTGTCATGACCGGAGATCATGTGGCTCGCAAATCAAACAATCCATCACTCACCTATTTATACACATGTGTAAATAGACAGTTCGATAGACATTCGTATATCTATCAACGATAATTTGAGAATCGGTAAACAAATCTGTAATAGGCAGCGGTAGGCTGCCCATATTTTAACAAGGAGCTCGCTTAATATCAGAGCTATTCGCGGTTTTTCTTTTTCTTTTATTTCCATTTTATAATTATACGGGCACCGTAACGTGAGCGCTAGGGGTGCTCCTTATTTTGATTGGTTTTGACCCCTCCCCTCGTACCTGATTTATTCTCTTCCATTCATAATTTGTACTGTACCTTCAAGTGATTATAGAGTAAATTTGATTTGACAATATTGTTAAATTAACAAGGGGCTCGCGCGAGCCCCTCCGAGCCCCCTCCAAGCCCTCTCCAGCCCACCCCTGGTAATATGCACAAAATATACGAATTTAACAGTCAATATACACTCAATTGATTTTTATACAATGGATACGTTTAAGTCAGGTCCTATGGTGCAGCGGTTAGCATTGTGGGCTACCGTGCCGGATCTCACGGGTTTGAATCCCAGCACGAACAGCGTTTTTTCGATTGATTGATCGATTTCTGTTAGAAGGTTTGTGATGTCTTAATAATTGGGCGTAGCGAGAGCGATTCGTTAACCACTAGTCCTGTCCTAGCCTTATCCTTCTATCCATACTTCTCTCTTTAAAAAAAAGAGGTTGAGTGACTGTGTAACAAAAAGTATTCGTAGAAAAAAAACCATACGCTTCACATTGGGAGCGGACATGGATAAAATAAAAAAGATACGTTCTGCAAAAATCCGTGTATAAAAAAACTGTGTAAAAAAGTAATGCAATTCATAGAAAAATTTGAGATTTTTAGTTAATTTTTAATACCGAACTAACTGATTTGTGAAAATTAACCATTTAAAAAACCGGTATTTTGATATCTAAAAACACCATGATACCGGGAATCCACCGGGATCCCGGATTGAGTCATATCAGTGACCATCATATTATGATTCTAAGCTAAAACCAATACTGATACTGTGAAAACGCTGTATGTAGTAGGTATTTTGTATAAAACCTGACAACTATTTGTGAGCGACTTTTCAATTTCTGTATAACATTATGACGTATTGAATTCTTCAACGCACATTTATCTAATTTTATTTATGTATCTATATCGATTTTCAAGCACTGAAGTCTCTACAGTGCTTGAAAACTATATACTGTTTGGGGAATACAAGATGAAACATTTTACTTATATCATTGATCGGCTAATGCAGGGATGGCGAACCTTTTTCGCAGGTGGGTTAAATTTAATTTAAAAAAAACCATGTCGCGG
This sequence comes from Himalopsyche anomala, assembly GCA_031772345.1. Classification (NCBI taxonomy): domain Eukaryota; kingdom Metazoa; phylum Arthropoda; class Insecta; order Trichoptera; family Rhyacophilidae; genus Himalopsyche; species Himalopsyche anomala. The sequence goes on from CM062828.1 coordinate 23,937,843, forward strand.
GTCACATAGATTGAATAATTAAGGCTTTAAATAAAAACAGTAATTTCTAAAAGTTTAAACGGGTCAGATAATTGCTCACGCGGGTCCCTGGTTTGCCATCCCTGGGTTAATGTATTATGTTTACGGAAGGGGTGGATAGTCATTACTAAAAATTACCGTATAACTAAATATAACAGGATATTTTGATTGATTTTTTTTAACTGCCATATAAAACCCGAACTTGATGTTGAAATGTTATTTATTATATTAAGTATATGTAAAAGATGATATTTATTAAAAATATAAATTTAAAAAAAAATCAGCTTATAAATAAACATTGTTCTACATGTAATAATATCGTGCTTTATCCAATATGTCGTCAATTAATTCGACACATTTTTCTTCTCATGCGAACCGTGAATCAAATGACAAAAGGAATAAGAAGGTTAATTGATAAATTGAGAATTTTTATTTGTGTTTAGAATGTTTAAATTGTATAAATATAGCTATTTTTTTTAGAAACTGTCTCGTTCACGGTTCTCGGGAATCAAAAGTGTCTTAAAATAAATCATATGATTAATTCTACAGTCAACTGCATTTTAAAAGACTACTCAAAGACAATGACGGCAATTTTGTCAGTCACCATGGTGATTCAAACTTAATAATTTACAACAGTGGCGTACACTATTTTATCTCCGCTATCTCCCCTTTTGAAATGATAACATTACTGAGATTTATTTGGTTGACGATAAAATTAAAAATCACGAATTGTTTTTATTACAGAACTGCGTGATATATTACGAGAAGAATGTTTTTTATTGCGTGTTTTAACATTTTTGTGAACTGGAAATTAAGGGGAAACTTATTTTAAGATTCGGTCCGCTGATATAAAAGGCTCGTATTCAATTATTCGAGTTTAACTCTCAACAGTTCACCGGCTCTTTGATAATTTGTTTTTTTTACGTCATTGTCTGATAATTTTAATTAATTTTCTAAAGACTAAACTGAATGTCTACACAAGCAGGAAATCTATTTTAAATGCAACTCTGCTTAATGATTGCCAATTATCATTTTTAAAGAGGTGTTTTTTTCCAATTGTAATTAAATATGAACCGATTTTGACATAGTGACTAGAATGACTTTGTTTTTATTCGTTTTGTTTTAGGTTAAATGCATTACAGTAAAACATCGATACCTATATCGAACTAGCGTTTGGCGAGGGTGTGTTCGAGCTGATAAGCCAGCAATATAATAAACTAAGTTTTTCGACTGTGCTCATTCAATTTATTATGAAAATAAGATATATTGCTCTCATAAACGAATTACGCTCAATTCCAAATTTGTTATGATTTTTCGTTTGTCAATATTTAAAGAGATACGGCGATGATTTTACGTCAGTTAAATAATTAATAGCGTTCATTAAATCATCGGCCGGCACGCGGTAAGTTATAAAGCTGTGTTGTCGTGTGATTATCAAGCACACACTTTTGTTGCATACATATCGACTGTGGAAATAAAAAAGGACGTAACCCACACATATCAAATTTTACAGGAGGCGCAAAAAACGTGTTTTGATGATTTTGGGGCATTTGCAAATTATGAATTATACACAACCTTGAAGTGCACGGAGACTTGACATAATCTAATATTAATTAAAGAAATTGTCTAGTAAAAACTTTTATTTCAGTCTTTTTTCTTGGTTTTAATTTTTTACAAGGTCACCTTTTTCAAACTTACAAGCTAAATTTACATACTAATTCGGTATTTGCAGATGCATCATTTTGATAGAACGTGTATCAAGTTGGATACATTGTGATTATCGAAAAAAAGCTATTTTGAAAAAAACTGTGGGTTACGGTTCTTTTTCCTTTCCACAGACGATATGGAGTACATTATTGATCGAAAGTTTTGTTTGTTACTCTGTTATATCGAGGTTTCACCGTAGTATTTTGGTGTAATTGGGCCAATTACACTCAAACAATGTTACATTATTGATATGAGAATGCAAATTGAGACGAATGCCCGCAATAGTCTCGCCTATATCGTTCTCTATTTACATAATGGTCTTGAATAATGCAAGTCTGTCCATTTTTAGAGACGCGAAAGTCAACGACCCGAATTTATTCTGGGTCACAACGTTCCACAGAACGTTTTTCTCTACACGAAAATAATATCCAACTGTCAACACGGAGATTTGTTTACGGCCGATGCGCTTAAAATCATCAGTCGAACGTGGTTTTATTATAATCACAAATTGACTGACAAAAGCATACGTGCCGGAAGCTGCGTCCTATAATCTTTGAAATGTAGAATAATAATATATAACAAAAGCGTCAAAATATAGTTACAGTATTATCAAAGCAAACCAAACTTTCACTATCGTATTAAAATGTATATTGTAACAGAAGAGCTACAGAAGTTTTTATTGTAGCTCAGACTGGCTGATGTACATATTCCTTTTATCGTATGACCTTATTTTTTTATTTCACCGACACAACAGGGCCAAGGTCAAAAAACCCGAAAGAAGCGAACGTGTATTGCCCTTGTTAGGTTTGTGAACCTGTTCTAGACATTGTATTAACGAATTCTTGAGAGCTAGAAGAAAGGAAACTCAAATTTTGAATGTATGATATTTTGATGTAAGTACCATACAAAAGATTTGATATATTTTAAACATGAAATTTAAACGTGCCACCATTTTGTGTCGTTTTCGTCTTAAATGTTAATTTACTCCACCATCTGTTATCAATATCAAGAATGCAGTTTATTAAATAAACATAAAAACCGGCTTAGCAAAAAAAAAGCAGCTAATCTTTGTGTAAGATTGCCACTGATAACAAGAAACATTTAATAGTAGATTTTCTATCAAGGATTTTTTCTTCCAAATTTCAATAAGTTCATTAAAACTGATAATATTTTATAATATAGACCAGAATTTTGGGCTTCCTTGATATAGATCTATAGAATTTCAAACTGTTGGGCATAATTTGTGTACGTAATATTATTGTATCACCTTACCAGTTCTGAAACAGGGCGTATATAGATATCGACCGTGGAAAGGAAAAAGGACGTAACCCACAGTTTTTTCAAAACAGGTTTTTTTTTGATAGTTACAATGTATCAAACTTGATACACGTTCTATCAAAAGGATGCAAGCTGCAAATGCCGGATTAGTATGTAAATTTAGCTTTTAAGTTTAAAAAAGATGATGACCTTGTAAAAAATCAAAACCATGAAAAAAGGCTGAAATAATTTAGGTTTTTCCTAGACAAATTCCTAAATTAATATTAGATTATGTCAATTAAACACCAGTTTAGAAGTCACCGTGTACTTCAAAGTTGTGTATAATTCATAATTTGCATATGTCACAAAATCATCAAAACACGTTTTTATCGCCTCCTGTAAAATTTTATGTGTGGGTTACGTCCTTTTTTCCTTTCCACAGTCGATATGACATGATTGTATATGATAGATATGATTGTATTAATATTATAAAGTAAAGACTCATAAGACTTTGCCGCCTGTGTGGTCGAGTAGCGAAAATTGATTTTTCAATCGATTTATGAATTTCTGTTCAAAGGCATGGATGTATGTGATGTCTTGAATTCCCCTCTCCCACCCATCCTATCGTATGAACGGGGCGTATCGAGAGCGATTAGCTTACCACTAGTCCTGTCCTAGCCCTATCCTTCTATCCCTACTCTCTTTGGAAAAAGAGAGGTTGAGCAACTGAGTAACAAGCAGTTCTCGTAGAAACACTTCCGTTGAGATAAACTCCATTAGGAGTCCATATGCTCCAAATTGGGAGCGGACATGTTTTTTTAAAAAAAAGACTCATAAAATTGGAGTTATAAAAATCTCTATTATTTCTAAAACTAATTTATCAATTAATACTTTGAGTCTTTTAGATTAAAAGGACGTTGTCACAGTTGGAAATATTCCATATTGCGAATTGGCAAACTGAAGAATTGTTGACATTGAGGTGAATGTGGCGGTGACTTATTCGTACATAACCATAAAATAAATTGAATATGACGACCTGATGACTCGTTTCTGAATTGTTATTGAATGAAACAATTTCTAGACATCTCCGTTAAACCAAAAAATAATCTCCCAGAGATGCAAGTTTATACATAAGAATTTAAGAAAGCTGTTTCAAAAAATATTTGAGTCTTTTCTGGCGCATATTTTAATTAATTTGTTACGTAATTTGAAGAAACGAATTGGCTTCAGAATGTTTGCGTATCGGTTGAATGTTTTTCATCATTTCGTTCGGTCTAATTTACATTGTTGGCATGATTTCCCCAAAGCCTTTTTTCTTTCGTGCTAGTTAATGTGTCTGGTATCAAAAAAATCGATACACGGTGACCTAATAATAATACGCGGACAAAAAACTGAAAGTTTTTCATATCACGAATGTCAAGGTCATACAAACTATGAATATTAAATGCGAGTAAATTTTTGTTACAAAAAAATATTCTCTGCCAAATTTTTACATTATTTCTCGGGAATTATTTGATTATTAAAATCACCCTTCAGTATTGTCGTTTCCTTTATGTAAATTGTAAATTCACATATCTTTTTATTAAGTATTCATAAAGCGTTTTCGCACACTTTACCTTGATTTTTAAACGTTATGCCCAACATGGACCTCTCCATGCCTCGTGGCAACAATTTTAATCTTCTCGTGTCTCACGGCGTAGAGGCCATTTCATTGAACAAATAATAGAGTTCGGCGGAAGTAAAAAGCCTAGTGTTAAGGCTTTAAGGCACTGACACTAAACCTGTCAATCTTGAATACAATCTACCACCATGCATTATTTAAAAAAATCTTCTTGAATTAAATTTTATGTAATAAAACATACCACGTACGAATATATTAAATTCATTCGTAACGCAAATTGTTTCAATATAGGTCCGTCATAAAACATTCAAATTCCATCAAACAGAAAATAACTTAGTAATGAAAAATCATTATGACAAATTTGCAATGGATTTACTCAGGGTCGGCTCGAAGATTTTTGCGCCTGTGCCCAAGGCGCCTTACCTAACTTAACCGTTTTAATACCGCGCAAATACATCATTAATATGTCCCAGAGATATACTGCGTGTTAAGTAAAATAATTTTGCCTAATATACACTCGAATTCGATATTTTAAAAACCTATATTGACTCAGTATACATGGCACTACACATATTCATCAAAATATTGCTTATATTCTATTAGAATACCAAGTATTTAATTTTTTAAATGTTTTGGACATCCGTGTTTGCTTGCATATGTTCCGGACACCTGTATCCGCTTGGTATTCAAGTGGTTTTAAGAAACATTTCTTGAAAAATACTCCGTGAAATAAATAGATTATTTATAACGATTATATCCACAAATAAAACGTTGTTTTATTCACCTTATCTTTGATTGAAATGACCCATATTTTTAAGTGCTTCTTTTTCAAACCATTTTTTTTATATAATGAATGATTCACATCTGTTCTATATGAACATAATTTACAACCGTTCCAGTTGTACAATACTCAAATACACATGTTGAAATAATTTTAGTACAAATGTGACGTCATGTTAATATAAAAAAAAACCACGACCAGCGAGAGTGATGAAGTAGTCACAATTTAATATATGGTTGATTTGAAACAGTGAAGTATTTTTATTCCAACAGCAGAAGGGTAAAACAAAATCACGTGCGCAATTCAATCTCACAACAGTAATTTAAATCCCATAAAATGTTGAGTATGTATTTCTGTACTTGTACTTGTATAAATTATATAATTAATAGATCGTACAATAGTTGACGTGTCCCTATCAAAATATTGATAAATTACAAAATTTTGGCAGTATACATGAAAAACTATCTTATGTATCCGGTAATCATTTAGAATTGTATATATTAGGTATACAGAGCACGCCACTGCGCAAAACTTATATCTACAAATAGAAAAAACGCCTTGAGCCTTGGCAACTGTTTCTCTGGCCATTATTTTATTATTATACAAGTATGTTAACATTTAATCGAAAGTGGATATTTTTTTTTCACGATTGAGAAAACGAAATGCAGCGGATTTTGAATTGCTGTTGATTATAACATCGAAGATTTATTTAGATTTCCTATATAAGCACCTATACGGGTTTTTATTTATTGAAAAATTTAGCTATGTCAATATTTTGCCATTTAAACTACATACATCCTTAGTATTAAATGTATTCAAAATGATTGTAAAACTTTAAAAAGGAAGATACAATTTTTAATATAACAGTAATTTTCTTTCATAATATTATAAATACTCAACCAACTATGCCACGTTAAAGATAAAAAAGTTAAAATGTCGTTAAAAAAATACACAATATATTCTTACTCGCAACGTCTATTTACGATATTTTAATGTTTTAAAATTTTTAAAAATTTTGCCTCGGTCTTATTCATATTTCTTTCGATATGGATGTATTCAACAGTGGAAGAAACAAGTCATAATAAAATTTGATACCCATGTTGACAATTATTTCGACACATACATGTCCTTACTGATATACCAACTGTGGAAAGGAAACAGGACGTAACCCACACATAGAAAATTTTACAGGAGGCACAAAAAACGTGTTTTGATGATTTTCGGCCATATGAAAATTACGAAATAAACACAACCTTGAAGTGCACGGAGAATTCTAAACTGGTGTTTAATTGACAGAATCTAATATTAATTTAAGAATTTGTCTAGGAAAAACCTTTTTTTTCAGTCTTTTTTCTTGGTTTCAATTTTCACAAGCCTATCTTTTTTCTAACTTAAGAGGTAAATTTATATATTAATTCAGCATTTGCAGCTTATATCCTTTTGATACAACGTGTATCAAGCTGTTTTGAAAAAAACTGTGGAGTACGTCCTTTTTCCTTTCTACATTCGATATATATATACTCTATCAATCAACCCTTATAATAACTAAAATTGTATTTGTATTCACAAAAGCCTGCATTTCTTACTAAGCAAAATTAAAACGCAGAACTATTCAGTTATAATTATTATTTATTTGTTGTATTCTTCGCGGCATTTTTTTCATATATTAATCGGTAAGCATGTAAGGCGTTAATAACGTGTCATCAATGACGACCCGACTTGGAAATTAGAAGGTCGGATTGTTTGTATTTTTTTTCAGTCTGTTTCACGTAGCGTGGGCTTGTTATTTGAAAATACAAATATTCCTCAAATATTGCAACGTCGACTCACTTGTTGGCCATGTTCAATAAGATGAAATTAACTAAAAATATATGTGATGCAGTCTTAGTTTTTCTTAAAAGAAGTTTGTTTGCAAATTTTTATTTACTTAGTATGAGTTATTTCATTTGACTGACTTAGAATTAAGGATAGAATTACTGTAATTTGAAAGTAAACAATTGTAATTGTTATTCGTTTTCGTAGACGATAAGCCAGATTTGTGTCAGGTTTTTACACATACGTTCGGATCGTTAAAATATGTATAAACAGGCGCGTAAGAGCTCTTTTTTTTAAAAAAAGAACAAACACTACCAAGCATGCTTTAAGACGAGAAATATCTCTTGACATATCTCGATTACACACATTTTCTCTTGTTTTAAACCATATAGTATATATTACCCAACCGCATGTTAAATCGACTGTGGGTAAAACCGGATATTAAATCTTTAGTATTAAAAAAATATCTACGTAACATAATAATTTATCGGTAGTTTTATAAAGATACTGGTATTTTTATTGTATTCAATAGGCACTGACTTCAAATCCCAGCTTATTTGAAAATATGAATTATGTGATATTATGTAAATATTTCTTCCAATCCAAGCTCGTCCTCTCCTTTAAAGAGTTGTATTATATTGTCTTTTTATACAAAGAAACACAAGATAAACCTTTCTATCCGTATAGACTAAAAAACTAATCTATATCTTTTTGTTTTACAAGATCAGCCATATCCTAGTGATTGTTCAGATGTGTTCTATTCTCGAGCTTAATAGCATCAGTTATCCTTTCTTTTGCTCATTTTCTACATGCGTAACACCTTGGGTGACCTTTTGCCAACTCCAAGAATAGAGCCCTCGATTTATTTTCCTGTCTCATAGTTCCCTTTTCTCCGTTCGTCCAAACTCTCATGATAAAAAATAGCTATTTCAGATTTTTTCCATTACGCATTCCTGATTTTTTTTATAAATATTTTGTGTCCTTGTTGCTCGAGAGGTAATATATTACGTTTTATTTGAGAACACTTTGAGAATGATGGCACGACTATTTCGAACAAATAAACCGTCATAATCACTGGCGTGCGAACGTATTTAGTACAGAAAATTCACTAAAGGGGGAATTCTGAATCATCTCAGAATCATTATTTAACGACTATCGGGATGTTTTCGTATTAGATTGATTCTTTTTTTGAATTAGGTCGAAGATATTTTTATTTAACTGGCTTTAGCTACAAATAAAATACCACACTTGCTCAGTTGGAACGAGATATTTATTAGTGTATTTTTTTTTAAATCCATCTCTTATTGTGCGGCATTTCTGAGAACGTTAACCAACTGTCAATTGAATATTAAGCAGCATTTATGAGTACCATGACATCACTATGATGACAGTTTGATAGTAATATTATTTTACCTGTTTAAATCCTCAAATATAACCACTTTGAAACACATTCAGTAGTAATAAATTATGTTATCATACCCACATGAAACATATTTGTATAAGGAACAGCGCATTCTTTTAAAATCTAAAACTCAATACAGTGAGTAAGTACTCTACTATAGGAATCGGGTCAGGTCTGTAACGTAGTGGTCATCGTCGTGCCATATCTTACAGGTTCGAATCCTAGTACTTAATTCTAGTAAAAATCATTTTTTAAATCAATATATGAATTTTTGTTCGGATGTCTGTGATGTCTGAAAAAAACTTCCCACTCTTTAAATCTTAATATAATGGGGCGTAGAGAGAGCGATTAGCTCTCCACAATTCCTGTCATAACTACCCTGCTCTTTTCTAAACCATTGCGTAACAATCATTTTTTGTATTAAAACTTCTGTTCTCTATTAAGGTATGACATATATATTGAGAGCTGCTGACATGGATTAAAAAAAATAGGAATACTTCAGAAATAGTGAAAGTTTTCAATCTTTTTGATGTGTCATAGTTATGATTTATCGTAAATATTGTGTATAGTAATAAATAATTTTATATTTTATGGGCTTATTATTAATTTTTCTTATCATTTTATGATCATATGTGTTCAACGTAATGATTTATGTAAAAAATAATCTTGCAAATTGATAAATTGGTAGCTTTTTGCGTAATATGCGCTAAAATATTATATTTATTATTATTGATACAATGAAATAACATAATTCATCAATGATAGCAAGAAGACAAGCTTAAATAATTCGTTGAATTTTTATGTCGATGAGTAAATCATTAATTTTACATTGTAATATTATCTTATCATTGTGATGTTTATATTATACATAAGATATCAAACAAAATTTAAATTATGTAAACAGCGGGAATATTTATGTCAAGATTTTTAAATTAACTGAAATACAAATTATACACTCGCTTATCAATTTGTTATTACTTTCTCTTCTATCATTGAAAGAATGAAAATCCTAAATGACAAATTGATCGTATTGGTTTAATTATCGGCATGTTGACACAAGTTATCAGCAATAAATAATAATATGATATTATGAGCATTACTAATTATTTGTATTGGTTTCAACAAAAGACACACAAATTTTCATGTTAGGTAATATTATATATATTCGCTATATTGATACTTGGGCGTGTCACATCATTAGATCCTGAGAATTACGCAATGGCGGGAAAAAACCGGTAATAAACCAGGAAAAATGAAAAAAAAACGCAGAATATTAGAAATAATTTGTTTTAATGATATTTATCGTAGTTTTTACAACATAAGTCATGCACAAATAAATATGTACATTTTACCAAGAGTTATGAAAATAGAACCGTTTCCAAATGTTTTGTTTCGGATTCAAGTATATCTAGATATCACTGGTCAAACTCATACACTAGTCCAGTTGTGAGGAACCTTTTCATTTCTAAAGGCCACATTCATTTATCTGATTCAACATAAGACCAAAGGGATAAAAAAACGTTGACACCCCCCCTTTTTTTCGACTGTCGAACATACAATGGGTTGATTACGCTCTTTTTCCAAACGCTTGCGTATAATTTTTTGATCAAAGTGAATATTTTCATCAAGTCAAAAGGCCGCATCAGAGTAGCCAAGAGGCCGCAGGTCTCCCTCCTCTAATCCCTAGACTAGTCTTTGTCAGCACTTTGACCAACAGCTTTTCATAACATCATAACCTCTAATTCGTGGATGAAATAATTAATACATACTTTAAATAAGTGTAACCGAAATTATCAGTTTGATATTAAAATAAAAAATACCAGTGAGTTTATTATTTCTCGGCTTAAGCCCGCAAAAAAAGTCGGGATTTTTTTCCCGCCTCGCATCACTACACATCATAGTAATAAGCATTTATTTTAAAAATATAGAATATATCAAAACATAATCTGTCATTTAAGAATATTTTATAACAACGATTTTTTCATTATATGTATATATTTTATTATGATAAAGGAAACAATAAATGAACCAGTCACAACACATAATTATTAGATAAACTTATCTGACAACGTTTGAGTTTGAAATGATGCTTTGATTTAGCTTTCTAGCTGAAAATCTATGTTTATTACATTATTTTGAATTAGTCACCTACAATGTCAAGCATAATTAATTCAACAAACTATTTATCACGTCAGGAACAATTTTGCCGATCATTATTCTCGAGTTGAATGGTTATAACGATGACGTCATACTCGCAAAAATATCTCGCTACGTCACGTAGCGATGACAGAAGTCAAAAATGTCGCTACAGTCAACATAGTGGAGCCCGAACATTGAATACATATTTCAGCGTTGTATATATTAGAATTATGGTTTTCAGCAGGGCTATCTACCATCAGCCTTATTTTCTATGCTTGTTAATGTTTACGTCTTGCGCGTGCTGTCGATCGGCATGGCGTAGACTTTTGGCAAGCGACAACGTTCGGACTTATATCCCGTCATTGTGTTTTTTTCGCTTCGTAACAAGTAAAATTGCGTCACAAATCGCGCCTACGAATGAATTTCCACGATATTTCTAGCTCCAACTGTTTTTTTTATATAATACACGACAGCATCAATTTAATTAATGTACATATTGGGTTATTTTATTGCAATTTTTTTAAAAATCCTTGACAACCCTACATATATTGAATTTGCGGCCTTTGGGACACTGTTTATCTGTTATGCGGATTAAAATGACGTTATTTAATCATATACATTACGTCATAAACAATAAGCCGTGTTTAAATAACTCATTGAGAATTATCGTACATCTAATTAATAAAACATTTTCTGACGTGTCCTTTTTAGGGCAAAAATACAGTATCTGTCGTTAAAAATAGATTTCAAGCCCTAGGGTCTCTAGTCTCCAAAGAGCATATTTAACTCAACGAATTTAGTACAACATCTTGCGTCACATAAAATTAACAAAAAAAAAAAACACCTATTTAATATTTATTTTTTACCTAAGTCATAAGTTTATCAAAGGCGTAATTTCACATTTCTTTCACACCTTTACACTAAGCTACCGATATTTATAGAGATAAAATATACTTCCTAAAACTGAAGAAGACTGATATGAGAAAACATATAAGAAAATCTGTTTTAAAAATTCGTAATTGCTGAAAATGATTCTTAATAAGTTGGGTCCTGCGCAGGGAGGGTGTTAAATGATGGATATTGCCAATGTTTAAGATTAACTTTGCATGGAAGTATGAGAAAAAAAAGTTTGAACAAGATACACACTTGCAATTTTTAATTGAACAACATTGTCTAACAATCTTATCTTAGAATGTTGAGAAATATAATGTTATTTTTTAATGTTTATTACTTGTTGATATTGAAATACTATCTCTATCGTCACTTAATGAGAGGAAAGAGTAATGATTTGGCAAGTGACTGAAAAAATAGCACAAAAATTGGCTATGACGGAATCTGATCTTTCTTGGTTCGAAGACTTTTATTGTAAAAAGGAAAATTTAAATTTTTAGCAACTTATAGTTTGTTGACTTTCTATTATTGAAAGTTATTTCATACCTCTAAGTCACGGGTTCCCAACCTGGGGGTCGCCAACTTTTTTTGATTTTGGATTTGAACAACAAAAGTAGTTTCGGAGATAATCCGGGGAAAAAGTATACCAAATCGAGGATTTAAAATTCCTCGGTGAGCTAAAAAAAAAAAGAAGTTTCGGAGATAATCCGAGGAATGATTGTTTAAGATAGGTCCTCCATAATTATTACCATGGTATATTTTGAATACATATGAAGCTGAATTTAAATTTGATTAGTATTTTTAATTATACGATAAATTTTGTACAATAATAAAAACGTTCTCATAACAAAATTATACTAGGCAAATATAATGAAAGGGGATAAGTCTAACTTGACGGTATCTACATTCTACAACCGTCAAAAGACTCAAATTATAAAATGTAATTTTACGAGCAAGTGAAAGACACTATTGTACATCCACACAAACACGTACTTCTTCGATCATGTTCGTCACTTGATTCTTGGAGTTTTGACGAACCTTTCACATACGAAAATAATTCACGTAGACTTTCTGTGATTGTAATCTACATAATATGTATTGTAATATTTTTCTTGTTATCTTTTTCTTAGTGATATGACATATCTCATTTTTTTTACTTTTTATATTATAATTACATGCTGTTCCGCTTAATTTCTAATATCTCGCGAAATCACCATGACTCGTTATTTTTTTATGTATTTAATAATTATATAGGTCCTCTGAAAATGTTCACGATACGTTAATATTTTCATCATTTGTTATGCGACGCTAAAACGAACGCCAGTTTTAGTTTCTGACTTATAACTGTCTGAAACTTCAATTTAGTAGCGACAGCTGTCGTTATCACTAATAAGTACTGCTATTTTGTTTCCTAACACTATCAAAACTTTGGCCTAAAAATTATTGCTATACATACCTATACAGATTTTCCGGTAAAGTTTTTTTTATTATAACTTATTCTTAGAATAACTAAATTAGCTTTACTATGAAGTAGTTCATGATACACTAAATAATAGCTATAGATATTGTGCGTAAACTAGTATTTCTTTTTATACAATGAGTGCAAACTGACAATCTTTGAATTGAACATTTCTTTATCATTCATATTATTTAACTTATTTTGAAAATCGAGGTTTCAATATAATATATAAAAGTTAAATAGAAATGGCGTAGAGCCACGTAGCACAGTCGTAGAGGCATTTTGATTTTAATTTACAATTTTTCCAACGGTGCTTAAAAAATATAGATGAGAACTTAAACATAGTCAATTTTTCAAATCCATTAAAATTTTATTTTTCAAGCTGAAATTGTCATTTCTTGGGATAAACGATAATTATCTGTAATTTTTTTTTAAATTTAAAATGGTTGTAATAGTAAAACGAAAAGTTTGGCATGTCTTTAATTACATTTTTTTTTATCAATACGTGATTTTTTTAAAGACAAAACATCAAACGTAAAATATTAAAAAACACCAACTGTTCGGAAATTCGATATGGAAAATATATATATTTTTTTTTTTAAATAAATAACTTTTTAAGTTTTATTTTTGTGAAACATAAATGAAAATGGGATGTGAAAAAATTATATAAATGTGTGTTTATTTTTTTATTTCTAAAAAGTATGGTAAAAATGAGGTCTCGGGTTTATAAATACAATCCGTTTCGAGCTCAAATTTTATGGCATTTTCAAGTAGCTATGCTGCTTGTCGTATCGTTCTTGGAATCGTTTCATTGCACCAGAATTGCGTCTGGTACATTTTGTTCTGGTTGGTTTCTGTCCGTAGCTTTGTATTGTAGCAGTTTAAATGCTGAAAAGCAGTGTATGTAAATATATACTGTTTTCGAGCCACGGATCCGTTAACGAGCGTGCCGGAACGTATGGTTTTGGCACACTCGAGATCTTGAATGCCGCCGTAGCTTCGGTGGTGATTCATAACCATTGGAATTTGATTAAATAAATCAAAGGAAGCTAAACACTATTTGTTATTTATTTAATTCAACGCAATCTTCAAAACGCGAGACAGTGTAAAAATACAAAAATATTTTCGGTTGTGTGATTCATTAAAATACATACGACTTTGTTTAAGTATTTTCTATATTATATACAATTTGTTGTAGTATTCAATACCCTAATCAAAATATATTAATATCGCTTATTGAAAAAATTGAAGCCGTAAGTAAAATAACAAGAAAACGTATATTCAACATAACAAGATCAACATAGAAACAGTTTAAAAAAAAAGTTAACAATGTCATGGTATGCAGAAAAGTGACTTGGCTTAGTTATATAAAAAAAAACACAATTCATCCTATGCTGAATACTTGTTGCTTAATCTCTCTTTTTCAAAGAGAGTAATAAGGATAGAAGGACAAGAGTAATGGTTAGCTAATCGCTCTCATTGTAAATGGTTACTGTAATAAAAAAGTTAAATTTATACCACAAATAATTTTTAAATATCACATATTAACGTTATTTTCCTTCTCAGTGTTATACGGCTTACGCCGAGCCTTATTCTAACTTACAACTTTCCTTCAACTGAGAGTTAAATTTTTGACGTCTTTTTAATATTAAAAAAATGCTTCTCCCGTCAAATCAACGAATTAATGAGGAAATTTCATTAAATTTTCTATAAATATTCAAAAAAAACTTCATAAATAAAAATAAGGTTAAGTTTTTGCACAAAAATTTGGTTATCTAGTTTAACCGTTGTCAATAACTGGCGCATTAAAACAAACGTTCCCAGTCAACTAGACCTTCACAAGTCTATCGCGTTTACACGCGGATCCTTGAATATCTTTTTTCTTTTCATTCGATATCTTTTATTCGTTGATTCTCATCATAAACATCCGCCGGCCGGTATTTTTGTCTGTGTGGGTTACTTCTTCAGCAGTGTTTGGGGAAAATGATGCGCGCGTGTATATGTCCGATTAACGATGAAATATATTTTAATTTAGCCAACATTTTCCAAAGGATGACATCATTCTTTTTCAGACGTCCTCGCCGGACATTCCGACATTTTACTTATAATAAGAAATTCGTGTTCCCTAACATAATAAAGCACACGATTCAACATTCAAAGTATCAATAGTACTGCGAGATCCTTGCACTTAAAAATGCATTCATACTAGAGGTCTGCACGGGCCCCAATCCGGCCCGGTCCACGAGCCGGGTTCGAGCAGGTAAGCGCAATTGAGATTCGGGCTCGGGCCGGGCCCAGGTAAGGAATTTATTTCTTCAAAAAAATATTTAAGACTGTTCGTGTCATAAGTCAGCCATGATGATTTTAATTATTACCTGTTCTAAAGAGAATCGTAAATTGTTGAAAATTTGTAAAAGAAAGGGTTTTTTATAAATCTGGGCTTCGGGTCGGGTTCGGGTAACAATTGTGGTATTAGACTCGGGCTCGGGCCGGGTAATTTTGTAAAATTTCGGCCCGTGCAGACCTCTAATTCATACACTGTATTTCACTTTTTTAAACCAACAAAATGATGTCATTAATTAATTAAAATTATAAGTATTCCATTTATATCACCAATTCATATTCAAACTTTTGATAAATATCTGTATAGCTAAAAAGTAGAGTAAAGAAGATATTAAAAATATACTGTAAAATAAAGATATTACAAAACACCTTACACAATTACGCGATAGATCTTCTTAGTGCAGCACGATTACGCATGTTAGACTCGTCCAATAGCTCATTTCCGTATCAAAATTTATCGAATTAATTAGTGGTGTTTATGATATTTTTCATCTGATGTGACTAGGTTTTATAACCAAGGAAAATTGACGTGAAGAAATGCTAGCCCATTTTAAGTATACAGCACTTAGTTTCGGTCCATTTAAATGAAATAATTGTTAAGTATTTTAAGCTCGCACTATTAATGAGTTTTCTGATTATATCGGATAGTTATGCTTGAATAGTTTCAATTGTGTATTGTTTGTGGTAATTTAATAGCTGATTGTTATACGAATATCAAATTGATTGCATAATCAGTAGTAGTAAAAATATAAAGTTAGCCATACGTTATCTGGACGCTCCAATTCACGGTAGGATATTGTGGATAGAAAAGGATTCAAGTGTCCTAAACAGCCATGCATTTGGATACAAACAAAATCAATCGATTTAAAATTTTAAGCAATAGTTTAATCGTTCAAGTATTGAAACATTCAATCAGTATGATGAAATCCCTAAAGTATTTCAACTGGTATTGCGCTGTCACTATACTGAAAAGAAAACACCCTTTGACAGTTTATTTTCAAAAATAATCTGTGGCTGAAGTGTCCAAGTCAATTCCGTTTAAGCGCACTTAAATTATACGTTATATTATTATACTAAAAAACGTCTATTAATGAATGTATCATCATATTTTCGTATTTAATACACACTCAATTCAAAACAGTATGACCGGATATGAAAAAAAATATTTACATTCATATGTATACGATAATTTATTTACGTACTAAAATATTCCGCCAGTGAAAATGTATTATATATACGATTTTAGGTTATGATAATACTAACAATATTCATAATTTTAACGTAGCTGCAAATAAAAATCTATTATGATACGTTTACTCATTTGAAGTAACATGCAATGTCGCCTGCGTGGTCGATGGTCAACCTCATTGTCTTCGGTTACAGAGGTCACGGGTTCGAATTGCAGTACGGAAAATATTTTTTGATCGATTTGTGAATTTCTGTTCGTAGGCATGGGTTTATGTGATTTCTTGAATTCCCTCTCCCACCCACCCTATCTTAAGAAACGGGGCGTAGTGAGAGCCATTAGATAAAAACTTGTCCTGTCCTAGCCCTTTCCTTCTATTCGTACTCTCTGAAATATATAGAGGTTTAGCTACTGAGAACATGTAGTTCTCGTAGAAACACTTCTGCTGAGATTAACTCCATTAGGAGTCCATATGCTCCACATTGGGAGCGGACGTGGTAAAAAATAAGAAAATATTATGTACTTTTTTTATTATTTTAAATATGTTTGTTAGGATAATGGCGAAGTGTACACTTGAAACAAAAAATAAATTAATAATAATTTTATTAAATTCAAAACTCGCGACTGAATTTGAAATGTCATTCATACCTA
The DNA here is from genome assembly GCA_031772345.1 of Himalopsyche anomala. NCBI lineage: Eukaryota > Metazoa > Arthropoda > Insecta > Trichoptera > Rhyacophilidae > Himalopsyche > Himalopsyche anomala. Next base: position 23,955,113 of record CM062828.1, read on the forward strand.
CAATTTATCTTCACTTCAGGTTCATGGCGAAATCCTTGTATTATTTGGATTTTTTAATTGTCTTTGGAAACAATACGGTTAATCGATTGGTAAATTTGGCTTTGAATAATGATACGACCCACTTATACAAGCTGGTATCGAGTTATTGTCTCAAACGCAAATTCAACACTATATTATAACCAAAATCGATATTGCAAATTTATGTCAAAATTTGACCTAATAAAAATATAAATACGGCATTATTGAGTAACGAATTTTTCCATAATAATCAAACATTTTGTGCAGTTGAATAGTAAAAATGACTTAATATGATGTTAGAACACGCGATATATTTGCGAATAAAGCGATACACACATCGACCGCTAGTAAAATAAAATTATTTTCTAGTGAAAACTTTAACCTATAATACCGATTTTTCTTCATGGGAACTGGATTTGTTTTGCCACTTTTTTACCTTTTCAGAAACGTATCGAGTACATTACACAAACTACCAAAACTTTTGACGTGTCAGTTCACATATAAAAATGCTTTCAAATCTTATGTCTAAATAATTTATTGAATTTAATGAGTTAGGACTCTAACTTTGAATTCCCATTTCTATATATCGCATATTTTCTGCGTCATGGTGTGAAAAGTGAAGTAATGTCGCATTCATAGACTTTTCACTTTTGGCCGAAATGTCGTGGGCCGGCGGTGCTAGCAAGGCGAATCTAATTTTGAAAATGCCCCAATTACAAATGGCGGCGCGGTTTATTTTTACGTGCGCATCTCAGGCGTTTGGCTTCTGTAACAAATTCAATGCGGTGCTTAGGTCTTTAGGATATGACTAAGTTCTTCTCAGTGGCTTTCCTAGTCCGATTGCACATTCCTATTTGTTGCCACTTCCTAACTACAGCAATAACTTCACGCCTTGCTCTTTTATGGTTAGATATGATAACAAGAATCCTCGCCGATTACTGCCAATTTTGAACTTGGAATGTGAAACTTATGTCAACATATTTTTTTCCTAAACACTACACACTTCACAGTAAAGAAGTTAGTAAACAAATGAATGATTATTCAATATGGCCATTCTGATATACAATGGAAATTGATAACATTGTTATTCCACAATTTTTTTTTCAAAATGTATTTACACAAATTTACTGCAAAATTCATCGTATAATACATTTATAGCCAGACAAAATGAATCCGTGAACAATATATCGTGGTATCAATGTATTAAGATTCCGAAAATCGAAAACCCCATTGAAATTTGTACAATTCGAATAATAATAATTATTAACATCGGTAGTAGCAGTTAATTAACTCAAATATTAAATAAACTGTTTGTTATTTAGTATTTTTAAAAGATTAAAGAATGAAAAAAAAACATTGATTCAATTTATCGTTTACGGCCTGGGTTTTCTTAACATTCATATTCAGGCTTTCTATTATATAATTAGTATTGTTTTACTTTTTCTTAGATAGGCAAGTATAAAAACAGTTTTTTTTTTGTTCATTGTAGCTTTAATAATATCAGGACGAAAGGATTTTTTTTACAAACTCTTTGTTTTCAATAAATCAAAAATATGTATGGAATAATTAATGATTACATGCTTAAATGTAAAGCACGCAACTGTATCTCATCCTGTATTCATGTGTGAAATGACAAGATTATCGGATCAGATAATCATATGCCATTATACGAATAATAAAATAAGTTATGTGTACTTAAAATAGCAGATATTTGACACAAAAACACTTTGTTTTTTCACGAAAACCATTCCGCAATAGTATTAACGAGTGTCTTAAATAAATGACCAGTGATTTCTGCAATGAAAACAAGTTTGAGATCAGAATAAACCAGAGAGATCAATGGACGGTTTTATAATAGATGACACCGACTGTAGGTATTAAAATAAAAACAATTTGTATAAAAAAACAAGTCTAATTGTTAGAAAGGTTTTTAATTTGACATTATTTTATTTTTATTTATAAATTACTTAAACCATACACATTTTATTTTAATTATATTTTCAAACAGCCATTTTTTAGTGTGACTCAAAATTTCGAGTGCATTATTTTTTTTGCGTACTTATTCGTAATGTTTATTTTTGACACTTACAACATTTGTTTTTTTAATATTAGATTTGTCATATTTTAAGCACATTTTCTTAAATATTTCAACGTTTTAAAAACATGTACGATGCTATTTTAATTTCGCCATCATCAAATCAACATTTATTTAATTATAAACAATTTCTTTACTACAGATCTATTGGCGTTTACTTTATTTTCACTTAAATACTGTAATTATTTTTAGAATTCATTTACACGTTTGTACAGTTCTTGCACAATACTGTATTCGTATTTATTTATTTATTTATTATCTTTCCGATATCTGAATAAAAAAATACTTGAATTTGGGATAAGTAACTTTGGTTATCAAAACGTAAATAATGTATACTGTATATAAAGTAATATTATTTTTCCGTGAAATGTAGTTCGAAAAAAATTACGCTCCATGTTATTGATTGCACAACAAAAACATTCTATTAATATCACTGCGGTTTCCTTATTTCGGTGACTTTGTGATAAAAAATGTATACAATGAACGGTGAAAGATAGTGGTCTTAATAACTTTTGATTTAGTTAACATTTAACACGTGGTTTTATGAATACACATTGTAGATAATGTAGTTCATTATGAACATTATTCAAAAGATTATTTAAAATGTAAATACTATTCAAAGACATAAATTTGTGATAAAATTATATTTCATTTGATGTTTATTGATTATTGAAATAAAGGAAAAAAGTTTATTACACAAAGTCAATAGTGCAAATTTAATATTTGAACAAAGACTTTATTATTTGAATATTAAAGTGTACACTGAACATATACGACATTATCAACCAATAAATACTTCAATATTATTGATTATTGTCGCATTACGACACAACAGTTCCAAGTGGCAGTACACTAGTTCGTTTCTTACACCTGTATTTTGACTACGATAATGTTGTATTTTAAGGAATATTTTTCAAAATTTCGTTTCAAATGGAATGATAGTTTTGTACAATAATATTACACATTTAATAAAGCGCCGAAGGGTCGCGTGATCACCACGGCGCGTGGCACGGCTCGAATCGGAGGCTATATATACATCCGACGGCGTCGACGACGACGTAGCGTCGCGGCGCCCGATTTTTACTCAAATCGCTACGAACGACACCGACGGACGGCTGGAAATCCGAAAACTCGACCCGTGATTTTTTTGAAAACTCGGTCACGACTTCTCCCCCGACGTATTCACGTGAATAGCCAGAAGCCTGCGAAATAAGGTGAAAATCGGCGTAGAACCGGCAGGCTCATAACACACCCCCGAAGACGGCCGGCTTGAATAAGCACCAGCGCTTGCGTATCGTTCTAATTGTTTATAAATCGGCAATGCGGTACTTGCAAAACAAAACGAGTCTCGCGATTACATACTGTGAAACCATTACCAACATCAACTCTTCCATGTACTCCAACTATTGATTTATCTTCGAAATATTTTTACGTCGCGACGTTCTGTAGTTTTTAATCGATTTGAAATATTAATAAATGTGTTTCTTTCAATTGAATAAGCCTTCACTACTAATAAATAACACTCAAATATTTTTGGCAACGCAATTTCCATAAGTGATGTTTGGTATTCTCTGGGCACCTTTCCTTATATTTATTTGACTTTTTATACAGTTCGTTGCGAGCTTTTAGTCTCGTAGCATTTCGTCCGCTTTACAACTCTTTCGTCTCTCTTATTCCACCTCTATTTTTATGCAATATCAACAACGAAGAACGCTTTGCCGGTTCGCGCGCTCTGCGCATTATTTATATCAAAATAAAAATAGTACGCTGCTGATTTTTTTACAACGTGAACGCGCACGGTTTCCTGATAGTTATTCTTATTTATTTGTTTGATTTTTAGAAGCTTACATTTAGTCAGAGTATTTATCATTGTGTTATTTTTTTGTTTTAGGCTCCTCGAATCGCTGTCAGACAGATTGGACAAGACTGAAACAGACATCGCCGATATAACCGAAGCGCAAAAACGCATCGCATCTCTGACAAAAGAGATTAACAATACACTCACTGACGTTAAATCGTTCAAAGTGTTCGGCGAAAATCAGACTTCTCTTGAAAACGGATTGAGTGATTTGAAAAATCGCGTGAATAAACTTAAACAGAATTCCAAGGTTTTGATTGACGGCACCAACGGAAAATACTCCGCAAAGGGACTCTCCACGCCTTCGGATTTGGCTCAAGAACTTTCCGCTTTAGAACTCTTGACTGAGACTCTCGCCGGAGCCATGGATCAGAAGGATAGGGAATTCAAAAGGGCGAGGACGGTCAGAACCGACTATGCCGCTGACGTTGAGGAAGTTCAAGCTTGGCTGAGGAGAGCCGAAGCGAAGATACAGGACAAGACTCCTGAGCCCAAAGTTTTGCGGGAGAGCCTGCAGCAGATTCAATCCGAAATAGGAGCGATCGGTGATAAATTGGAAAGACTGACTAAAAATGGAAAGACTATTATAGAGAATAGTCAAGATAACGAAGAAAAAGAATTGGTGCAGTCAACGATCGATACTTTGGCTGAGCAGATGTCGCAGGTTAAGTCGTGGCTTGAGGAAAAGAAACAGAAGGTTGGCGACAGTTTAGACGCTTGGGCGAGGTTCCTGGCCCTAAACGAAACTGTGCGCCAATGGATTGCGTTGCAGCGTGAGCTCCTCGGGCAGCCATTGCATTTGGCGACGCTCCAAGAGACTAGACAAAAACTCAACGAATACACGGTATTTATTCATGGCTATATAGTTTATTAAATGCAAAAATGGTAAATTTTGTAATTTAAAAAAAAATATTTTTGTGAAATGTTATTATATATTTTTTCTTTATTTTTGTAGCTTTGGCAACGTCGGTTGCTTTCCGCACCGCAGTATAAATGATAAGCGCCACACTTGAAAGATATGCGTTTGCAGCTAAGATAAAATGATTAAATATAATCATTCTTGAAAAACTGTACATCCTATAACGGTCGTGAGCTTGTTATGTCTCGGTTTGCATAGCTTTATTTATATATTAATTTAAAATGTATTGTTTTTTTAGACGCATCTGAAAGGATGCAAAGCCCAATCAAAGAATTTAAGTGAAATGGCCAAGGAGTTGGAGAATATTGGACAAACCGCAAGTGTTGGAGACCTTCCGAGGATATTGGAATCCACGGAGGCCGCCAAAACGGAAGCGGAAGCAGGTCTCATGGAGAGAGTGAGTATTATAATTTCAATTCAATGTGTATTATTGATGTCTTTTACTTTTTTATTTGTTGTTATTAATTATATACCTGTTTTAGAACGCACTTCTTCAAGAGACATCTGAAGAATGGGAACAATGTGAAAAGAAGATGAAAGATGTACGACACTGGATAGACAAAACAAAGCAAGCTCTTGAAGCTCAGCAAAATAAGAAAAAACCACTCAGAGATCAACTCAGTCTCAGAGAAAAGATACTGAGTGACATCACAATTCAAAAAACAAAAATATCGATGTCTGTCGATAAACTCAACGTGAGTCAACGATAATATTTGAAACTTTTTATAAAAATATATATTTGTGACATTGATATTTTAGAAATTTAAACAAAATGTTTTCTCCAGGTGGGTACTTTAATTTGTTGTGTTTTTAGTATACTAACATGTCTTTTCGAACTTTTTTCAGACTAGATATCAAGTTCTCAGTGCTTGGTATGAAATGAACTATTTTCCTGATTGCTTGATTGTTTTGGTGTAGGTTCATTTCCGATCCGGTGTGGGAGGAGACGACTCTGTAGGACGGGCTGCAGATGAACTGGTGCGAGAACTGAAGGAAGTTGGCGCCGAGACGAGAGCGCAAGCCGATCAGCTGGAGCAGGCTCACGCCCAGGTTGAAGCCCATGCTGCCGAGCTGCAGAAGCTGCGCGCTCAGCTAGTCCAAGCGGAACAAAACCTTCGCACGGCCTTGGCACCTAACTACAGCCCGCACGATAAAGACGCCGCAGAACAAGACCAGCAGGTATGTGTCTATTATCACTGTTGCCATTTAAGATTGAAATACACACAAACGAACCTTATCGTACACCCGCGGTATCACTATTTCTATCCTTGATGATGATACATTTGTTTTGAACGCGCGTAATGACATCTTTAGTTTTTGATTGCTACGAATACGATTTCACATTAAGTACCGCTGTTTGAGCGATATGGATCGTTTGAGTGACGAGATGCCTATTTATTTCACCGTAGCGTTCGATCTCGGTGTGACAACATTACATACATTAAAAAATAATTAGGTATATAATTCAAAATTGAATCAATGACATGAACAAACGATGCGGTTTAGCTAGATAGGGATAAGATTAAAATTAAATGCCGAATCGAGTGACATTCTAGTTTTGAACGCCGAAAATTTCTCGCCCCGTCGTTTCGCGCTGAGGAAACTGTTTTCACTTGTAAACCTCGTGAAGTCCTCGTCTAAGCGCTTTGCGACGGCGGACGTCAATCCTCGAATCACTCTCACTACCTTCCCTGCGGCCGGGTCGGGCTCACCACTCGCCCTCATAAAACCGCACCGCCCTTTGACATTTGCATTGCTTGGTTTCGGTTCATCACCACTTCATCAGATTTATTATTATTATTATTATTATTATTTGTACATTATCAATCGCTCGATTGGAATGCTAAAGGTGGAGGTGTGCTTTCTTTCACCGCTTAATCATCGCCGGACTGCCGGATCGAGTGGAGGTACTTACTTATTGTCTTGTTTGCACTGAAACATGGGATGTTCTCAAAAATCGATTACGCACCATATCATTTTTAAGTATTTTTCTTATACATTTAATTTTATGATTATATATTTTTTGTCATTTTTAATCGTTTTTTGTTTGCCTCCCAAGTTTTTATGTATTATTTATTATTCTTTATTTTTCACACTGCATTCTTTTTCTTTTGCCGCTTCCTTTTCCTCCCGTCCGATGCGACTTTCCTTCGGCTTTTCTTCCTAAATACTTAAATCGTCGTCCTCAATAAAAGGCGTGTCGCGAAAAGATAAAATCTCTACAGAGCAAAATCCAGGCCCGTAACGAGCGTATCAAATTGCTGCTCAAACGGGGCGCTCCCGAAGGGGAGCCGCCCCTGGACACCTAGCGCCCGCGAGCGCCTCAGTCGCCCTCGACGGTCGACCGACCCGCCTCGAGACGAAAGCTAGACCGTATGACGACCGTTGCAATCGCATCGGTCGTCGCGTCGGCCGGCCGACGCGCTCGCCCATCGCGGGTGACCTTTTATCGACATAACAACAAACAAACAAACAAAAAAACAAACGAACAGACCAAACAAAACAGACAACTCACACATAACGTATGACATTATCGTCGATTATAATTAGTAATATAAATTATGTTAACCGATCATTGAGAGACAAAATACTTGGGGTTCAGGCACTGCAACTGTCTGCGGAGGAGCGGTCGCAGCGTATCGAGGAATTGGCCAGACTCATCCACGCCGAGGACCCTTACTTCAGTCTGGGTGCTTCCCCTGCGCTCCCCGCTGCGAAGGACGGCGCCTCCTACGCCGACGTGCTGAGCGGCGGCCGTCCCCCCGCCGCCGCCACGCGAATTCCCGTTCCCGCCTGCGAAACGTTCCTCGCCCCCGCCCCCGCTCCCGTCGACTCCGGCGCGCCGACTGCCGGACAGCCGATCGAGTCAGTACGGGAGTGCACGGCCGAAACGATGAAACGCTCCGCGATCACGCGAGACGAGCCCGATGAAAATGAAACCGCGCTGAATATGATGGTTAATTCGGCTGAAAGAGTGCGACAAAATAGAAGAAATCGTTCGCCTAAAAGGAGGGATGCCGAAAAAGTTAAACCCTCCGATAGAAAGATTAAAGTGAGGGGCGAACAAGTCGCGCCAGTGATCGAAGCCCCTATGCAGAATGCTGAAAGTGCAATGCTATCGGTCGGGCTCTCCGTGCCCCGAGACCCTTCGCGGAGTCGATCAAAGAGTCCGATGTGGATGCCTGGATCGACTTCTTACGCAGATATTCTTAAGGGGATTGAAGAACGCAGATTGGCGGAGGAAGCTTCGAGAAATATTATCGCGAGTGAAAGTTTATCTAGTGTTCTATCCCATAGGGAGCCGTCCGTGCGGGCGACGACTCCTTCAGGTTTAAGTGAAGGATTAACGACTGATTACTGTGAATATCGGCAGCATGTGTTTGCTGATACTTCGAGAAAAATTGTAGAGCCGGCTTTTGCCGTTAGTGAAAGTGCCGAGCTTACTCAAACACAGTTTGATGTACCGGCAAGTGAAGTTCAAATACCTGAAATCGGTAGCGATTTCACCGTTTACGATTCGACTCATCCTTACACCAGCTCACAGCAATTTGAAGATTATGATATACCTCCTCTCACCTACCCCGCCGAACACTTTGCCGCACAAGGATTTCACCTTCCTCAGCCGATGCCGGATTCTTTCGCAGGAATTCATTCGGTCGACTCATCAAATGAATTTGTAGAAAACGCCTTCGGTGTTCAAGATGTCACTAAACCCTCTCGTTTGCGAGAGACTCCTGATAGAAATATTATACCAGAAGACACTTACATTTATACAGAACCTATTCAGGAACGTTTCATTAACCCTGCGACTACAATGGGAATTGAAACAAACGTTTCATCCACCGATATCCTAAGCCAAGATAGCTCCGTAGGATTTTCGTATGCACAAATATTGACGCAAGGATTAACTAAGCTTTTCCAGCCGTCCGCCCGAAATAGTATGGAGAAAAGCGTACCCCGAGAGTCACCGCAGCCTGAATATCGTGCTGAAAAGTCTCGTTCGAGTGACGAACGGGCCACTCGACACGAAGACAGCAGAAAGCATAGCGGTGAAAAATCTACAGGCCGTTTTCCAAAACACGACCAGACAAACGATGGCACCAGAATTCCTGCCAAAGAATCTTCTGTAAAAGATATCCCCGCGAAGAAGGGTAAAAAACGAAATAAGCCGAGTAAATCTGAATTTACCGACGAAGAAATCACACAAGAGGCACATATTGCAGGAGAGCCGGCCGAAAACATTTCGACCGGTGCAAATGTACCTCGATTAGAAATACAAACGAAAGCGAACGAAAAACCCCAAATTAAAAATCAAAAAACCGAACAAACTTACAAAGTCTCGTCAATCCAATTCTTGGAATCTGAAAGAGCCGGACTATCTAGTGAGCATAAAGTTGAAGTCGAGATAACTCCACCTGATCAGTCTGAAAACGCCCCCACTGTAAAAAAGAAAAATAAAAATAAAAAGCCCAAAAAAAGTGACGTTGACGAAATAGATAAAGCACTAAGAGAGTTAAACAAAAGAGATAAACTACAAAGTAGTAAAGTTATCACTGAAATAACAACAGTAACTAAACATGGAATGGTTCCAGAAGTAATTAATGAAAAAGACTTGATAAAATCTAAAAAGCAACCGGATGTTGCAACTGAAATAAATGTCAACACCGTAGTTGATTCAACAAAAAATACTCAAAGAGGAAAAAAACAAAACAAAACAGAGTCTCAAAAATTACCACAGCAACCTGTAATTGAAGTTAAAGAAATATCTGAACATGTAACGCTTCCGGAGATTATTAATGATAAAGTCTCAATACAATCTACAGTACCGGAAGACATTACCGTGTTAAATGTCAACGTTGTCGAGTCAACGAAAAGCACACACAAAGGAAAGAAACATAAACCTACTAAAGCAGAGCTTCAAAAATTACAACAGCTACCTATTATCGAAGATAAAGATGTTTCTTGCGAAATTTCTAAAACAATAACTGAACATGTTATGGTTCCAGAAATTATAAGTGAAACAGTCTCGGAAGTCTCAATAAAATCTAATGACCTACCGAAAGTTGCTACCGAGTTGAATGTCAATATAATTGAATCAACAAAAAGTACACACAAAGGAAAGAAACATAAACCTACAAAAGAAGAGCCCCAAAAATTACAACAGATATCTGTAATCGAAGATAAACATATCGTTGAAAAATCTTTTACATCAACGGTAACTGAACATATGATGATTCCGGAAGCTATTCCCGAAAAAGTTTCGAAAGTAGTGATAAAATCTAATGACTTACCGGAAGTTTCCACCGAATTAAATGTCAATATAGTTGAATCAATAAAAAATACACACAAAGGAAAGAAACATAAATCTATGCAAGAAGCGCCTCAAAAATTACAACAGATACCTGTAATTGAGGATAAAGATATACCTGAAAAATCGTCTACATCAATAGTTACTGAAAATGTGATGGTTCCGGAAATTATTAATGAAATTGTCCCGGAAGTCTCGATAAAACCCAAAGACTTACCGGAAGTTACTACTGAGTTAAATGTCAAAATAGTCGAATCAACGAAAAGTACACATAAAGGAAAGAAACATAAGCCTATGAAAGAAGAGCCTCAACAATTACAGCAGTTACCTGTAGTTGAGGATAAAGATATACCTGAAAAATCGTCTACAGCAATAGTTATTGAAAATGTGATGGTTCCGGAGATTATCTCGGAAGTCTTGATAAAACCCAAAGACTTACCGGAAGTTGCTACTGAGTTAAATGTCAAAATTGACGAATCAACGAAAAGTACACACAAAGGAAAGAAAAATAAGCCTATGAAAGAAGAGCCTCAAAAATTACAACAGTTACCTCTAATTGAAGATAAAGATATCCCTGAAAAATCTTCTACGTCAACAGTAACTGATCATGTGATGGTTCCGGAAGTTTTGAATGAAAAAGTTTCGGAAATTTCTTTGGAATGTAAAGAACTACCTGGCATAGCTACCGAGCTAAATATCAATACCGTAATCGAGTCAACAAAAAGTACGCACCAAGAAAAGAAACATAAACCTACTGAAGTAAAGCTTCAAAAATCACCACAGCGATCTGTAAAAGACGAAATATCTGGTGAATATTCTGTTACATATTGGTCTAATCCTTTGGATGATATTCCGATAGAAAGCCCGACGAAAATAAATGCGTTGAATCAACCACTTCAAAGTGATACTAAACCCGCCGACGAACTTAATATTCCAATAAATAATAAAAAAAATAAAAAGAAGAAAAATAAGTCAATCGATAGTGAGGTTGAAATAAAAGATGGTGTTAATCAATTTTTGTCTGATGGAATAGAAACTGCAATAACTGCGAGTGTGAATGAACCGAATATTTCTACGAGTAACACAATCACGCTAGACAAAAAATCTGTTCCTATGGAAAATCTTGTCAACATATCTGAAAAATCTCCCGAACACGAAATCAGTACGAGCAGTGTCAATATAGTTCAACATTCGAACATTCATAAACCTTCAGAGAAAACTGTCACGCAGCAAAAAATAGTTTCTACTGTAACCACGACAGAAACACGAACGTCTAGACAAGATCTTCCTACGAATACAATCGTGCTCATTACTCACGAGGAAGTCAAAATGCAACCAGTTTATCAATTAAAAATGCACGTACCTGAAAAAAACACTTCCTTAATTTCATCAGATGACTGCAAGATAAAATTTGAAGAAAATACGTCACAAGTTTCAACTGAAAAATGTATTGTAGAATCAACGCAACCTTTAACATTTATTTCAAACGAAGTGGTTACTACTACAACCTATGATACGGTAAATACAACACAAGAGCGTAATATTTTTGAAACTGCTACAACTGATGTATCCAATACACATGAAATATTAGAATCAAATACTAAAATTGAAAACGTTTCAAGTCTACCAGATAAAGAGAGTGGCGACATGTCTCTTATATCTGAAGAAGAACCGTCTATTGAAATGTCACAGGCTATTTTTGGATCAGTTCAGGATAGAAAAAATGACCAAAATGATGAAATGCCTACATCAACAAAGAAAGGTTCATCTAAAAAAGTAATGCCACCTCTTGAAGGTGAAGATCTTAAACTTTATCTCAGATTAAAAGAAATTAAAAAAAAGAAGTCTGCTTTAGAAAAGTTAAAAAACAAGGCTAAAAAAGAGGCAGCAGATAATCAAAACATCGAAGTTGTTGAACAATCTCCGCTTGATATAAAAATTGAAAATGATAATGTCATTGGTGGTAGTCAAATATCAAAAAATGATGACGCATCAAAAGACAAATCTGTATCAGAACCTACTAATATTAAAAACATCGAAGAAAGTTTACCGGCTGAAGAGTCTGAAGATAATAAAAAGACGAAAAATAAAAAGTCGAAAGGTGATAAAAAATCGAATGCAGTAAACCCACTGATGCCGTCGTTTTCAAAAATTACTGAAAAAACTGAAATTATCGAAATGACTTTGTCGTCACCTAATAAGAAAAGTGATCAGATTTCAAAAATCAATGATGATAATGAGGAAGTTCCAAAAACACCGATCGCGCTAATTTCACCTGATGATGACTTGACGGTAAAAGATATTTCTCATGATACACTGATTGATGAAAAATTAGTTGAGGCTATTAAACCGATAACTTCTAACAACGATAGCATTGAAATTTCAACCTCCAAAAAGAAGAAGGATAAGAAGAAACCCAAACATCCTGAAACTATTAATGTCGAAACTGTTGAATGTATTGTTGTAGAATCTGATAAAACTCAGGAAGATTTCAAACTTCCTATGATAACTGATATAAAGAAAGACGATACGCTTGAACAAATACAAAAACAGAGCGAGTCAATTGCAACGGCGAATATAAAAAAAGAAAATAAAAATATTAAAAATGTCGAAAAAGAAAAACCTCACCAAAAGGTTGAAAAAATAAATGAAAATATTATGACCGTTACCGAAAAAGTGCCTGACACAAAAGAATTGGACGAGTCGAAAAAAGTTAACAAAAAAAGTAAGAAAAATATTGAAAAAATAGAGTCACCCTCCGATACACCAGAGGGAGATCTTAGTAAAAATAACGAAAAAATTGAAACCGTTGAGTGTATTCGCCAAGAAAAAATAGATCTTATTGTAAAACAAGATATTGATTCTGAAAATATTTCTTTATATCAAAAAGACATTGACGTTAAGCAAACTGACAAAATAAAAGATCAAATAAAGGAGATTGAACCACTTAAAGAAACGGTATTACCGGACGTTACTCAAATAATAACAAAAAATATTACGGGAGAAAATCATAAAAAATCAACTGTAGTTATGCAAGCACCGTCAGAGTCAATACCACCTTCAATAATTAAGGAAACAAAAAAGAAGAAAGATAAATTAGTAGAAAAGGTATTAGACACAGCTGTTGATAAAACAGAAAGTTTTGAACAACCGAAAGATCTCCAAACCGATATGGTTAAAGAACGGGTGGTAGCTAAATCTGAAAATATTGTTTCTATCGATATATTAAAAATAAAACCGACTGCAGAAAATATTGTGCATTTAGATCAAAATATTTGCATGATAAATCCTAGTGATAAAATATTGGTTAAAACACCCTCCGATGGTAATCTAGGTATAGAAAAGGTACAAAGTGAAAAGATTATATCACCTGAAAAACTTGACCCAGCGATAATCGTTCCTACTACATCTAGCAAGCCTCAAATTGTCAAAGACATACCATTGATCAAATATAAAGATGACTTAGCCAATGAAGATCTAAGTGATACTGAAAATCAATACAGTTTGCAAAGTTTCCCTGAGTTGGACTTCTTTAACGCCTACAATTACTACGACATTCATTCTTCTGAAAAAAAATATTATGAAAATAAGCAAAATGAAATTTTACTGCAACAGTCTACAGATGATATTTCTTCACCTGAATTAGAAAAACAGCCATTGTGTGAGGATATTACTAAAAATGAATTGGCATATATGTCAGACACTGAAGTTCAATTAAATCACCCGATTGACCACCCTTGTGAAAATCTTAACGAAAAAATCTTACATGAAACTGAAGAACTTCCTCTTGGTTCAAGCAGTAAAAACATAACAGATATAACACCAAATAAAGACATGAAAACTGAAGCAGACAGCCAACAAAAAACGGTATATGCTGGCCTGCCAATCGATACATCTTCTGACGCGTGGATGGATGTTTTAGATGAACCATTTACTCTGTCTGATGACGAAGAACCCATTACAGATCATGGTAAAACTCAAATATCTCCTGTATTAGAGGTAACTCAAGTCAAACCTATTTTTGAACCCACGTTGGAAATTAAAACACAACCAATAGAAAATATTGCTGCTCCAGTTGAAACCAGTGTAGTCACAGCTGTCAAACAATATGCAGGGTTACCAATCGACACATCTTCTGATTCGTGGATGGATGTTTTAGATGAACCATTTACTCTGTCTGATGACGAAGAACCCATTACAGATCATGGTAAAACTCAAATATCTCCTGTATTAGAGGTAACTCAAGTCAAACCTATTTTTGAACCCACGTTGGAAATTAAAACACAACCAATAGAAAATATTGCTGCTCCAGTTGAAACCAGTGTAGTCACAGTTGTCAAACAATATGCAGGGTTACCAATCGACACATCTTCTGATTCGTGGATGGATGTTTTAGATGAACCATTTACTCTGTCTGATGACGAAGAACCTATTACAGATCATGGTAAAACTCAAATATCTCCTGTATTAGAGGTAACTCAAGTCAAACCTATTTTTGAACCCATATTGGAAATTAAAACACAACCAATAGACAATGTTGCTGCTCCAGCTGAAACCACTATTATCACAGTTGTCAAGCAATATGCAGGGTTGCCAATAGACACATCTTCTGGTATGTGGATGGATGTTTTAGATGAACCATTTACTCTGTCTGATGACGAAGAACCTACAAGAGACCATAGTGTTACTCAAATATCTTCTGTACCGAAGGTCACTCAAGACAAACCTTTAACTGAACCAACGTTAAATATCGAAACAGTACCAATAGAAAATATTGTTTCAGATGCAACAATTGCTATAAAAACTGTAAAACAGTATGCAGGATTACCAATAGACACATCTTCTGACGCATGGATGAATGTTTTAGATGAACCGTTTAAATTTTCTGATGACGAAGAACCTATTACAGATCATGGTATTACTCAAATATCCTCTGTACCAGAGTGTACTCAAGAAAAAACTTTTGTTGACCCCATGTCCAAAATTAAAATACAAGCGATGGAAGGTGATGCTGCTCCAGCGGAAAAATCTGTAGTGACTGTCAAACAGTATGCAGGATTGCCAATAGATACATCTTCTGGCGCGTGGATGGATGTTTTAGATGAACCATTTACTCTTTCTGATGATGAAGAACCGTTGCCAGTTCAAGGTAGTGTTCACTCTGTGCCAGAGGTTACTCAGAGCAAATCTATTTTTGAACCATTGTTGAAAATTAAGACCCAATCGATAGAAAATGTTGCCACAACAGATACAACTAGTAATGTAAAACCTACTATTCCATCTGCAGGATTGTCAAAACACGTATTTGCTGAAAAAGACATTAATGATGAAAATCAGCCTGAATGCCCAGACATGTCCAGTATTTGTGAAGTACAAATAGAAAATATTGTGCAAGCAACATCTTGGGCAAATATTGTTGGAAAGAAAACTGATTCAGATATTATTAACATCACACAACCAGAAATCGTCACTATAAAACATGAAAGAAAATCGCGAGTTGAAGCCCAACCCACGATTATAATTGAATCGGTCCATGAAACTCCACAAGTCGAACTGATACAGGCAGATGAAGATGGATTCATGCCCGTTCATATATTGAACAAACGGTCGAGATCGCGCTCAAGATCCGCTTCCAAACGCTCTATCGAGAAAAAACCAGCGGCAGACTTAAAAGAAGAGAAGAAAAACAAGAAGAACAAAGCAGAACGCAAGCTAAAGAAAAAAGATACTCAAGCTGACGAAAAGACAGATATCATAAATCAGGAAGATGAAGAAAATAGTTCAATTTTATCCAAAACTATTGACTTGGAAGAAACGTCTTCTTTGCAATTAGAAGAACCCACGAAAGACTCGAAAACGAAAAGAAATAAAAAAACTCAAATAACTATTGTGACGTCCACAAGTGAAGCGACGTCGGAGGTTGTAGTTCCTGAACAACAAACCCTTTTAATGGAAACTCCGGTACCTTCGAAAGACTCTAATAATAAAAAATCTAAAAGTATTACTGCAACGTTCATAAGTGTAGCTGAAGATGAAGTTTCTGAACCACAAGACGTTTTGGTGGAAACTCCCGCACCTTCGAAAGACTCTAACATTAAAAAATCTAAAAAATCTAAACATATTCCTACAACGTCTGTAAGTCAAGCTAATGCTGAAATTTTAATGGAAACTCCCGTGCTTTTGATAGACTCGAACACAAAAATATCGAAAAAATCTAAAAATATTTCTGCAATACCATCAAGTGAAGTTACAAGCGAGGTTATAATTTCCGAATCGAAAAACGCTTCAAAGGAAACTGTTATACTTCCGAAAGACTCGAACGGTAAAACATCAAAAAATATTCCAACAATGCCGATAGTAGAAGCTACTTCTGAAATTGAATTTCCCGAACCACAAACTATATTAATAGAAACTCTCCCACCTTCGAAAGAATCCAGTGCTAACAAATCTAAAGATGTTCCTACAGCGCCTATAATTGAAGCTAGTGCTGAAGTTTTAGTTGAAATTCCCGTACCTTCGAAAGACCCAAACACTAAGAAATCTAAAAAATCTAAAAATCTACCTGCAAAGCCTACAGTCGAAGCTACTTCTACGGATAAAGGTTTTGAGCCGAAAAATGTTTCACAGGAAACTCCAACACTTCCCAAAGACTCGAATAATAAAAAATCTATTCATATAAATGCGACGTCTATAGTTGAAGCTAATTCTGAAACTAAAATTTCTGAACTGCAAACAATTTTAATAGAAACTCCCGCACCCAAAAAAGATTCGAAAACATCTGTGACACCTAAAAGTGAAGTTATTACCGAGGTAGAAAATCCAGAACTGCAAAAGATTTCAAAAGATACTCACATACAACTTGAAGACTCGAAAGTTGAAAAACCTGCGACACCCAAATCTGGTATTTCAGAGATTAAAGTTCATGAACAGCAAACCAGTTTTATAGAAACTACAGTATCTTCAAATGATTCCGAAAAATCTAAAACTGTTTCTATGGTACCCACTAGTGAAGTCACTGCCGTGGTTGAAAAACCAGAACCACAAACTGTTTCAATGGAAAATTCCATACCTATAAAAGACTCGACCATTAAAAAATCAAGGAAATCTAAAAACATTCCTGCCATACCCGCAAGTGAAGCCGTTGCCGAAGTTAAAGTTTCTGAGGTCCAACCTGTTTTTACTTCCATGCCTCCGAAAGACTCACACACCAATAAATCTAAAACTATTACTATCACGACTACAAGCAAAGTCACTGTCAAGGATGAAAAACTCATAAAACCAGTTGATTCGATTGTAAGCGTTACAACAATTGAATCTAAATTATCTGAACCAACAGAGGTTATTGAAGCAACTGTCAGTAAAGCAGTATATGCAGGGTTACCAATAGACAATTCAACCGATGCATGGATGGAAATTTTAGATGAACCATTTTCACTTTCTGATGAAGAAACTAATGTCGCAGAAGTGAAATCTGTTACAAAAGTAATTGACAGTCCTTTATCAGTAAATTTCACATCAAAAGATATTATATGTAGTGAAATAAAGGAAAATTTACAACCTGCTACTGCCTCCAACGTATCACCAAAGCAATACGCTGGTCTACCTATGGACACATCATCAGATGATTGGATGAATGTGCTCGACGAAGCCATGGTTCTTTCTGACGGTGAATCTAAAGACCTTGGCGGTGAAGTTGTTACTGAAAATGTACAAAAAGACAACGAAGATGTTATCCTAGTTGCTTCCACTGATCAAGAAATATCCAATAATGAAGGAAACGTTCCTGTCAACACTAAAAATGATGCTGTTAAGCCATACGCTGGGTTGCCTATCGACTCTTCATCGGATGCTTGGATGGATGTTATGGATGAACCTTTCTCGTTATCAGATGATGAAACCACCAATGAAGAAATTATCTGCAAGTCCGATGTAGACTCCAACCAAACTCCCAAACTTGATTTAACTGAGGATTCGCCTATTGTTGAAACAGAAAAAGAAGAAATGCCATTGTCGTCCACTTCCCAAGTGGATGATTCTAAAAAGACTTACGCGGGTCTACCGATTGATAATTCGTCGACTGCATGGATGGATATTATGGATGAACCTTTTAGTCTATCTGACGATGAACCTTCTGAGCAACCTGCTATAGCTGATAATACGTCAAATATAATCATTGAATCAACAGAAAGTGCAGAAATTAAGGAACCTTCTCCACAGAGATTGATCATGCAATCAACTGACATTTCAGAGGGTAAAAATCTTTCGGAATGTCCAATACCATATACCGAAATTCCTATTGATGATCCTAGTAATGTTTGGATGGGAATGTTAGACGAATCGATGTCGTTTAGATCGACTATGAATAAATTCGATAGTATTCCCCAAGCAAGTAGTTGTCAACCTTGGAATATTGAAGAATTTGATAATAATTATAAGGGATCGCCGTTACAAACTCAATCCAATGTTTGGCAAGGAGTTATGGATTCGAAGCAAGGTCCAAGAGAATCGAATTTGGAGTTCACCGGGTTTAATCGTTGGCCAGAAATGTTGACATCTACCGAGATAACTACAGATGAAGCTATCAAATCTATTAAGTGTTCAGATGAAACATTTAGTGATCACCCTTCTTCTATATGGTTAGATAAAAAATACGATTCGGAGAATTCAAACGAATACAGTACTCAGTCCACTTTGCCACATGACGAATCGCATAACCTTAAAACGAACGAATTTA
The DNA here is from genome assembly GCA_031772345.1 of Himalopsyche anomala. Taxonomy (NCBI): domain Eukaryota; kingdom Metazoa; phylum Arthropoda; class Insecta; order Trichoptera; family Rhyacophilidae; genus Himalopsyche; species Himalopsyche anomala. The sequence goes on from CM062828.1 coordinate 23,974,045, forward strand.
AGCGCACAAAGCATGGGATTCATGATTTGCGAGATTTGTTACCAGAAATTGAATCTATTCCTGAGTTTAAACCTGCAGAGCCTAAGTTTTTCTCGAATCTCTCAGCTGATGCTCCAGAATTTCACCCCTCCCAGAAAACATTCAACCCGTTGATTTCAAATACTTGTCAATATACAGCACTATCTTCGATAGATTCTACGCCTAGTGTCTCAATCGAAAATGTTTTGGATAAAGAAAAATCCGTTAATACACCAAAAAAGAGAAACAAAAAAGAATTCACTCAAGAATCTCGGGATAAAACAGACACATCCCTGAAAAGGTATTTGATTGACGCAACAGAAACATCGACAAAATTACCAGATATATTCAAAGAAGAATTAAAAACATCAGAACCGACGATCGTATCAAATATCATAGAAGAGTCTACATTACAGGAATCATCTGATACGCAAAATGAAACTGTTGAGGAAATTGAAGTTAAGCATAAAAATCGCAAAGATAAACAAAGAAAACCCAAACCCAAAAAAGAACTGGAAGGAAATCATGAAATAACGCAAAATATATTCACTTCCGTTAATCCACCCCGCGAGACAACTTCTGAAGAGACAGAGGTTATAAATATTTGGAAGCAACTTAATTTGGAAGGAAAAACGTATGCAGAAGCTGTTGCCGAAGGATTAGTGATGGAGCAAAAAGATTGGCCTGAATATTATAAAACTGCCAAATTACTATCATCGCTTGAAAATGTTGAGTTGAAAGAACATTCCAAATCACATTCTCCTACACAATATAACGAAGGGAAACATGGCAAACCTTCACAGAGCGTTGAAGATTTACCAGTACCGATACACTCGTGTGAACCAACGAAAGAGCGAGTTCATAAAAATCAGCCCAACGTCGAATTAGAGGTTACACCTACCGTAAAAAATATCGAAAACGTGACACCTACTGACGTTTTTAGCGAAACTACTCTTACAAAAGAAGTTCATGTAGAAAGCAGTATGCAATCAAAATCCTGGGCGAATATTGTTGGAAAAAGTCCTGAGGTTATTTCTGTAACGCAACCAGAAATCAGAACCGTTAAACAAGAAAGAAAGTCGCGAGTTGATACACAACCTATGATTGTTATTGAGTCTGTACAGGAATCTCCACAAGACTTACAAATACAAGTAGATGAAGATGGTTTTATGCCAGTTCATTTATTGAATAAACGCTCAAGATCACGCTCAAAGTCAACTTCAAAGCGTTCTGTCGAGAGGAAACCAACGATAGACTTAAAACGAGATAAGAAAAGTAAAAAAAATACAACGGATCACAAACTACCTAAAAATGACCAGGAAGAGGAAAAGACAAATAGCGCAACTCAGGAAGACGAAGAAAAGAATTCAGTTCCTCAGAAAACTATTGATTTGCAAGAAAAGTCTTGTTTACCATTAGAATTACCTCTGAAAGAATCAAAGAAGTCCAAAAAATCTAAAACTATTCCCGTGGCTTCCACGACTGAAGCTACCGGCGCTAACGCTCCTGAACCACAAAAAGTTTTGATGGAAATTCCTGTATCTTCAAGTGATTCAAAAACGAAAAAATCTAAAAAATCTAAGAATCTTCCTGAGCCTGAGCATATAAGTGAAAGTTGCGTTGTAGTTGAAATTTCTGATCCGCAAACCATTTTACCTGAAACTCCTGTACACCCGAAAGAATTGAAAACTAGAAATAAATCGAAAAAATCTAAAAATATTCCTGCGATGCCACTAACTGAAACTGTTGCCAGTATTCAAGCTCCAGAACCTCAAATAGTCAAAATGATTAATTCTTCTGTAGAAATTTCTGATAAACCAACGGAGGTCTTTACTTCTCCTGATCTAGTCGATCAAAGTTCATTGAAAACAAAATCAAAAAAGAAGAAGGGCGAAAAGATTCGTGCTGACATTCAGGAAGTTCCTAAAGATATTGTTGTTGAAGAAACGGAAGAAATTACAACCACTTCTAAAATCGATGATAAAACACCTGCAGTTGAAAATATACAATGTACGATTGTTGAAAAACCGATTTCGGAAATTGATAAAAATTCTACTCTCACAGAAGATAAACCAAATCAAGTCGAGCCAGGTACCTCAGCCACTAGTTCTAAAAAGGATTCTGCCCTAACGAATATTATTGAATCAATATTAGACGTCTTAAAGCCAAAGAGTAAAGCCAAAAATAAAGGGAAAAAAACACAAATGGCTGAATTAACACCAGTTATCGAAAATGATCAAGGTTCAAGTAAATCTAGTACCATAGAAGAAAACACCGATGAGTCCTGCGAGAAGCAACCTACTACCATTGTAGAAGATCTTCCTGTAATTAAACTCGATGACGATGAAAGTCCATCAATAAATACTGCATTTATACAATCTGAAAGCTTCGTTTCTCAGCCAAAAACATTGACTTCTGAAGATACTAAATTACACTCACCTGCAAGATCGCGAAGCAAAAAAAGGTCGAAGAAAATTATAGAACCATTGAATCAAGATATTTCTTGTCTTGTAGATGTTTCTGTAATACCAAATGAGCCCAATAATAGCGTTTTTGATAAATCCACCGATTCAAAAAATATTAAAGATTATGAAAAACAGCCTGAACCGGTTGATTCCGTTGAAACGATTATCCGAAAAGATAAACCACATTCAGTAAAAAATATAATTGAACAATTTATAAGCGAAGAACAAGTATCAGGTTTGTCTTCAAATAATGATATAATTGCTTCTAATAATTCAGAAACAAAAATTTTACACGGCGATGTGCCGATTTATGTCGATCCTGCTTTAACATCACTTTCAACTGATAAAAGAGTGAAAGATAATATTCGTGAGAAAAAAGATGTTCCTGCAACCAAACCATCTTCTGATACATGTGTTGTTTTATCCCCAAAATTAATAAATCCGGCTGCTATAGAATCTGAAGACGTGGCGGTAAGCTCAGTTGAAAGCGTTATTCATCAAAAACCATCGAAGAAAAATAAGAAAAACAAGAAAGAAAATAACCACAACGACGATAACTTATCTTCCAATGTAACAGAGAAATTAATTGATTCAACTAATGACACCTTACAAACGAAAGAGTGCGTAGTAAAAACTGAAGATATTACCATTGATCCCGTAGTTTTATCTGAGAACATTGTCGATATTCCTAAAACATCAAAGAAGAACAAGAAAGAGCTTGACCTAATGGATGATAATTTAACGTCAACTTTAACGATCAAGTCGATTGACCCCAAAAGTAACATAATGCCATCGAAAAGTTTCGAAGTAAAAACAAATGTGTGCACAGTTGAAACCGAAGATGAGAAAATAAGTTCCACAGCTGTTGAGACCGTTATAGATTCAAATAAAATTAATAAGCCCGAGAACAAACAAGATAATGCCAACGATAATTTATCTTCTAATGTAACAAAAATTGAGCCCGCAAATGACTCTGTGACATCGCCCATTCTTGATGTAGAATCAAATATGCCATTGAATACCACAGGTGTGACTGATAAAGTTATTGATATTAAAACAATTTCAAATAAAAATAAGAAAATTAAAAAAGACCCAATCAAGGAAAGTGATAATTTAACACCAAAACCGCTGGATAGCTCTGGTGATATCTTAAAACCTGAAAGTCGAGATTTAAAATCGGATGTGGATACAGTTGAATCTGAAAATGTCACAATAACCACCACAGTTGTAACCGAGAACGTAGTTGATAAGTCAAAAATTTCCAAGAAAAATAAGAAAAACAAGAAGGAACCTCGCCACGGAGACGATAATTTACCGTCGGATAGTACACCAAAACCTATTGATACTGCAGATGATGTTTCACCATCGGAAAGTCGTGAGGTAAAATCTGAAGTGTGCACACTTCAACCTGAAGATGTCACAATCACTTCCACAGTTACAACTGAAAGGGTTGTCGACATCCCAACTGTTTTAAAGAAAAATAAAAGAACCAAAAAAGATCTTACCAAAGAGAGCGATAATTTACCGTCTGATATAACACCAAAACCTATTGATACCTTAAATGATATCATACAATCGGGTAGTTGTGAAGTAAAACCAGAAGAGTGTAATGTTCAATCTGAAGATATGTCGATTGTAATGGAGAGCGTTGTTGAGATTTCAAAACCTTCAAAGAAACTTAAGAAAAACAAGAAGGAACCGGGATACGGTGACGATGATGTACCGTCAGACGTAACATCAAAAACTATTGATCCCGCAAGTGATGCTATAGAATCTGATATTGGTGATGTAAAATCGAAGATATGTCCAGTTAAATCTGCAGGTGTAACGATAACGCATACGGTTGTAACGGAAAATGTTATTGAAATTTCAAAACCTTCGAAGAAACATAAGAAAAACAAGTTGGAAACAGAGCATGGAGACATCAATTTGCCTTTAGATATAACACCACAACCTATTGATACTGAAAATGTTTTACAACCAGAATTAGAAGACGTGTCGATAAGTTCAGCAGTTGTAACCGAAAACATTAATATTACAAAGGTTTCAAAGAAAAATAAGAAAAACAAAATGGAAGTGGATCAGTCTTCCACTCAACAAGTGAGTGATCCCTCGGAAGATTTAACTACAGTTGAAACTGAATTTGAAGTAAATAATACAAAGAGTAAATCCAAAAACAAGAAGAAAAATTCAAATATTGATACAGCAGCGCCTGACACGAAAAATGAAAACGAAAAACATGTCACACATAAAACAAATAATCCAATTCTTGATTTCTTTACACCCGTATTTACTAAAATCAGTTCGAGTTTCAATAAAACTAAAACTGAGCACGTAGAATCCGATCCGAAAAAGTCGATATCTATGGACGTAAAGCCAGAGCCATCGTCAACTTTAACAATGACTGATGTAATTCATTCGTTCATAACTGAAGAAACTAAATCAAATATTCCACCAGAATCTAGTAATATCAGCAAAGATACTTTACTAACAGATGAAAACATTAAAACTGTTTCTAAGGAAAGTAAAACAAAAGTTAAAGAAGTAAAGAAACAAGAAACGATAAAAGAAAAGTCAGCGATTGATTCTCCTTCTGAGACTTTAGGTATCGATCCTCTTAACATTTCAATAAAACCCGAAGAAAATAAAACATGTGTCGAAAGTATAAAGGTTGAAGAATTGTCACCAAAAGTAGAGCATTTATCACCGAAACTAAGTGATACTATTCCAATTTCATCAAAGAAAAAACCAAAAGATAAAAGAAAAACAAACGTTCCAAATATAATCGATGATGTCCCTGCAACAGAATGTGTACTCAGTGAGTCGTCTATTGCTGTTGAAGATTCAAAATTGCCTAAGTCTTTAGAAGTAGCCCCAATTGAAGTGTTTTCTGAAGCACTTGTAACAGAAGATAAATCGGTTGTTGACATTGCACCTGCTTTAACAGTCCGTGATAAGTCAGCCAACAATGAAAAACAAAGTAGAAAGAGCAAAAACAAAGATAAAAAAGATCCACAGGGATTGCAGAAAACTGTTTCTTCTGAAACTGTCATTGCCTCTATATCGACAGACTTAAAACAAGATCAAAACACACCTCACGCAGACTTATGTTCCGAATTCATTAACAACGAATCAAAAGAAATTGCTCCCGCTGAAAAACCGGTATCTATTGAGTCGGTACAATATACTCCTGTTGGAGAAATTTCCAAAACCGTAGAAATTAAAAAAGATATCATTGCATTCGGTAAAGATACAAATATACCGGTTCATTTTGAATTTCCGACCAAAACTAAAAAGAATAAAAAGCGTTCTAAAGACCAAACTAATAAAATAGATGAAACCCCACAAAATACTTCTGTTATTGAAAGTTCTGTTTCAATTACAAGTCATCCCGTAACAGATCAAACATATGTCTCTGAGACTAAAGCAAACGTGGAAAGTATAGATTCCAAGAGTTCTAGTAACGATACACCTCTTAAACCACTTACACTAGACGAAAACACGACCAAAATTAGAACTAAGGAATTTGAATTGAAAATCGTTCCTGGTACAATTGTAAGTGAAACTATCGTTGAGTCTATTGTTTCAAAAGTTACCAAGCCAACTGTAACCGAAGATAAAAATAGTGTCTTTAAAATCGAAGATTCTACTCCGCTTCAGATCTCTACTTCAAGCTTACAACAAACTGAAAAACTACAAACTCTTGTTACCGAACCTCAAAAGCCCGTGACAAGCGAAAAATATAGTGTTATTAAACCGGCTACTACCGTAGAAAAGAAAAATAAGAAATTAAACCAACCTAACATAAATATCGATTTCATAATGTCAGAATCTAAGCCGGAAACTACTAATAATAGCCCGACATCACAAATTAAGCCACCAGTGTCTTTTGTTGAAAAACCAGTGGATACAAGCGCAATAGATAAACCAAAAATTACTACTCCTAAAATTGACCCCGTTCAAGATCAAACAGCGTCTATAGATATGCCGAACGACTTGCCTCTCGACGACTGCCAGACAGAATTGATCAGTTCCGATGTATTGTTTTCCAACGTTAAATTAGATGACAGATTTTGGATAGAGAAGTGTACGTACCATGACGCCGAGAGAGATTGGCAAATAATATTAGCAGGTCTGTTAAAAACTAATCAAACTCGAATTGAGCCTGTAGAGGAGGATAGTGAACGTAAAGACCCCGACGGAGACAGTGACTCCAGCTCGCCTGGTTCTCCTCCGTCGCGTACTAGCGATTCCAACAACTCGCAACAGCCTCCCGGTTTCAATACGGACTTCAGAAGTATGGATTTGCCGGGAGGAGTTTGTAGTTGGAAGGATCAGAGTACTTATTTGAGTTCGGAGCCGTTAGTGGAATGTCCACTGAACGCATCGCAAGCATTTATCGATTGTGAATTGTATGGTGAACCGGAGATTAATAAGCGTGCGCGTGACGTCGTAACGGAAATCTTTTCTGAGGATGCGAAACCGGAATCCCCTAAACCTTCCTTTGCCCAAGATATCCCACCTGCACTCTCCATGACAGGGACAACTTTAGCCGTCGTAGAGCAGTCGCCGCCGCTTCAGCAGCCTCCGGTCAACATTAAGGTGAATAAAATGTTGAAGTGATGTTGTTTTGTTTTTCAGAATGTTTTCATATGTGTATCTAACCTTTTTTATTGATAGCCGGCATGTTTGAAATAATATTTATGTTCGAGTTTTAGCCATTTATTTTTGTTTCTTAGGTATGCTCCAAGAATTTAATTGCTGCCGCATTTTTACGTGTTACGCTTTAACGGAGTGCGCACAAAAGCAATATTATAATAAAGCTTTTGTCATTATTAATATGTTAATATTACATACAAATCAGCTGGCCAAGTTTTACGTAGCATGTTGATGGGTTTCGGTTAATTATATTTTTATTATTAATTCCCCCATCATTCAATTAATACAATCAGGGCTGGCCTTAAGCGTGTGCGAAGTGTGCGGCGCACACAGGTCTAAACGCCGGTTCTAAAAATAATCAGAGGGGCGCAGATTTTGGTTTTTTGAGGCGCCGAACTTCCGCCGAAGGCGCCTCGCACACAGGCGCGAGAATCAACGGGCCGGCCCTGAATACAATATTTTAAATCGCCGTTTTTTAATATTTTACTGCCATTTCGCTATGTTGAACTATAGATTAATCAATTTATATATTTTAATTGACGGACCTCATACATAAATTATTAAATTGAAAATATATGTTCATAATAGTTTAAATGAGTGAATTGTTATAAAATAAATATCTCTACGTATTTCTTTTATATCGAATTTTTCATATACATACATATTTAAATTTGATTGCATTCAAATATAACAGTTTGCATTCATATTTTTTACGTAACATAATATATCTTATAGTAGTGAAATGGCTTGACATATTTTATTTTAACAATAAGTTTTACGAATTGTTTTTGACTTGATATTTAATTTATTTTTCATTTGTTTGTAGCTTAGACTTAATAATATTACAGAAATATAGTGTGGAAACATTTCTATTCGTTGAATAAATTAATATTTTATCATGAAGACTATTTTCATACAATTTCAATTTTTTAACTGTTATTATCAAAAGCTTTCATTTCACATTTAGTTATTTTGGCTTAGTCTTAACATATTAATATATGTGTATTTTAATCATCAATCGTTTGGAGACAAATTAGTTTATTTCTTTATTAAATATCAACCTAAAAAATCCAACAATAATATTGTTTTGTGAAACTACTTTTAGTGTTTTATCTTTTATTATACTTGGCTTATTTAATAATTTATTCAAAATTTAAAATGACTTTTCAAAATTTAGAATGATCTATTTTTCTTTCAAAAGCTTTTATTATGTTACCATGAATACTAGTTTACTCTAGCATTTATATTATATCATACATAGTAGAATATGTTACAGTAGCTATAAAATTTTCCATTAGCAACAAATATCATTTCATTTATGTGACTAAGTAATTAGGTTTCCAATTTATATTCAACCCCGTGCAATGTAATGCTTGAAAATCGGATGTGAGCTTTTGCCAGCTTTTATCGTCTCCCGCAAAAAGCTCCAGAAGAAACATTCCTGTTTGTAGTGATCCTCTATGTTTTGCTGACGAAGAATTCGACTGCTGCAATATTTCTGGAATGTGCGCATGCTGTTTGTTTGTTTACTTTTAAAATCAAAATAGTATTTCCCAGTTACTGGCCTCAGGACTTTAATCAAGAATATCCACAAGTTTTAGGCTGTACAGTGTCATATTATATGTTTCGTAAACCACTTCAAATATGTTTCCTAAATATGTTTAAAGTGAGGCTTTGAAATAAATTCTTTAAGCGGTGAATTCCGTCAAAATGTTAATTTTTCAGAGTATCTTTCTTAAATTTGAATGGCATAACATTAAAAAAATAAATCGACTATCTGAGTTTTCCGTGTATTATTTTTAACTGTACCAGATGCCATGTTAGAAACCTTGGGTTTTTGATTATATCAAATTCTTTATGGTTGATGAGTGACAATACATACTATCAATTAATTCATATTTGCAATCAGTGCTACGACTTAATTGAAACTATGTACATAATTTAAACTAAAGAACTTTATTTGGGTTTTATGGGTAATAATGGGTTTTGCTTTTATGATTCTGAAAATTATCTGATTCTAATAAAACTAAAATGAAAGTTGCTTCTACACTTAAATAAATCTGGCAATACACAATAAGCTTGCGGAATTAAAAAAATAATAATTTACACAACTAGTTATTATGAATTCGTATAATATCTACGAATATACATGATTGTTTACGTTTTCGTCCAGATTAAATGGGAAATTCTTTTTTGTGTATTAAAAATAGTCCAAACATTTGGATACGTGAAATAATCGTGTGCAGTAACTAATACTTGGCTATTGATGGCGGTTTCCTCAGGATTCCTTGTGTAGCGACATCGAAGGGCTGGTGAGAGCTGTCGGGAGATGCGAAGATGGCCTGTCCGACCTGCCCAGCGGCAGCCTTCGTCAAATGCTGGACGGGATACTCGTGAGTATAAACACTATCATTTCATATTCACGTTGTCCTAAAATACTGATCTTTGTCCTTGGTGATTCAAATTCCACCGCGTTTTGTTGAAAAAACAGATTGAACTATTTTAAACGTAGAATTTATTTCGTAATAATTGTGAAATATAAACTTGAAAATTGCTACAACTTCATAGTTTTTAAGCACAGTTCTCTTCGTTTGAAATTTATCTTTAATATAAAGTTTTTTCAGCTATAGAATCTTAAGCCAAAACAGATTTCATAAGATGTTATAAATTGAATTTATTTATACGCTTTATGCTTCTTGAGAGTTATTGTTTTGGTTTTGGCTACCCAGTGTAATATTTTCGAGAAAATGAAGGCGACATTTTCCTCTTGATAAAAAAAAATAAATATATATGATCTTAAAGTAATCGAAGAACGTTTTAAGAACAACTTATTTTATTTAATGTTTTCTTTAAACATAATTACACAAATTATTTAACGCGTCTGCTTTATTATGTTTTATAAAACATCAGGTATACTTAAAACTACAACCATTATGATTATGCTCGTAAAAATAATGAATTGTCCACTTAATTAACTTTTGAATTACAGAACATTTACTTGTGTATTTTATGATACTTGTGTTGATCATTATTATCAATCATGAGCATTCTTTAAATTCTTTTGTTATCACATTAGTGACACATTCATCTGTCAAGTTCATAACACACATTCATAAGTCGATGAAAATATCTTTCATTAAGTCATCGCTCGATAACATCATATATTTTATTATATAGATGCAATTTCCACGTAATGTTTCATGAGCCATTTTCATAAATATGTGACGCATACAAGACACTGTAAATACGTGTCCATTTATTTCAATCACTAAATATTGCATTAAAAAAATGATATAAAATCTTCACTAGAAATTAGATCATACATATTTTGTCTTAGCTAGTGTTATTTCACCACTAGCTAGTATATTATTATAATTATGTCATGTATTAAATGGAAAAGGCATTCTTAAGCCAAATAATTACGTCAGAATAACTGGTATGACATGTATAAATGACCGTGTTTTGGATACACTGAACATGCAAATATTATAAGATTGAATCAACAATAGTTGCATCTGTCATTATCAAATGAAGAAATTCATTCACCTCGACTATTACAGTTTGGCAATTAAAAATCTCTCGGATTAAGACCCTTCTTAATTTCCTTGATTAACAGACTTAAAAAATGACGGAAAAACTTCTCTAAATGTTGTAAAAATTGTTAAAAATATCCTGATTTTGCTGTACATGAAATAAAAACCGAAGAACCATCGCTCGTGTTTTGCGTATGCTTAGCATGTGATCGCACTGCTCGAGTAGTTTTGAAGCGTTTTGCGCGATTATTTGATTTGCGCTAAGCCACGCCTAGTCGTGTAACACCCTCTCACTCAAGATTAGTTCGAAAATGTTGTTCGAAACTATTAATTATTGACTTTTTTTTATCTCAAAATTAATGAGCTTTTCAGTACGAACAATTTACACTAAAACACTAGCCATACTTACTCAATCAATTGAGACTTTTTTATCATGAAAAAAAAAAACAATCTAATGAGAGGAATGGAACTGATTTACGTATTTTAACATTTTTAAATTCAGGTACTTATTTTGTAGTTGAGATTCTTAAAACTGCTTGTAAATGTTCATCGGTAATGTTTAATCGTAGAGTTTTTATTGAGGTTCATGATTGAAAATTTTTGTTTACATATATAGGTTGATCCGAAAATAACGATTATTACATTTATTTTCAACCGTTTTTTTGAAAAGGCGTTAAAAGATAAAAATGTAAACCTTTTTAAAAAATAAAATATTGCTCGCGGGCCGCAGAAAAATATGCGGCGGGCCTCAGTTTACCCGTGCCTGTTATAGATGTTCATATCTGCAAACTTAAATTTTCGAACGGCTACATTTACATTAATTGGCGGCATACAGCGAGAATTCTCTACGTAAATCGTGAAGCAGCTCGATAATTTTCCGGAAAATGGCACTACTTGAAAATGTGTTTAACTTTATTGAGTTCATTCAACGCCTAGCATATTACAGACGTTAGTGGATAACTTTCTTTCTCACGCTTTTCTGCCATTTATCACTAAACTTAAATAAACAAAACTAGAATTCGTAGCTGTCATTGTAATAGTATTCCTTTTTTAAACTACCAAAACTCAGTGACAGCTGTAATAATACTTGCCATGATTCGTGGTGTATAGGGCGTATAAAATAAATCGTACATGTTTTAAAAAACGTGACATAGACAAAATATTTATACGATAGAATATATCGTTTTGAACGATGATGAAATGAATGGTATCGGTTTATTTATACATGACGAATGATTTCACATGTGGCATTGGCATAAACATCTCGCCTGGGCGCCATTTGAGTTTACGTGCGCCAAAATTATTAACTAAACACAATCGCGTCATTTTCAATTATATCGCTTGCGTCTCTTTTTATTACATCATTATAATAATATAATATAGTATTTCGAAAATATTGATATTTTCCTAGCGAACCTATATAGCCACAGGCCATATAAATAGCTTTCAGCTACGTCATTACTTATATAGCAGACAGGGCTTGAAATGTAAAATTTCACAAACCGAAGCTCGATAGTTTATTTTAACAAATATCTTAATATTTTTTTATCAATATTATAATACGAAATATCGGCAATACAATGGTCAAACATTGAGATTTATTCACGCATACGTTTGCCAATTTTAGATTTTTAATAACTTACGAAGTTTATTGTAATTTTTATTTTTTAAGAGACAGCTTAATTCTCCGGAGATTTCACCGGTCCAATTCGAACCCTGCGATGAGACAATCATATGACACAATACTGCAAATTTATTAATGTTGCATTCACAATATTTAATTCTAATTAAGTTATACCATATTTAAAAATATACTTCCAGTCAATAATTAAAATGAATATAATATAATATTATTTGACATATATAGTGTTTTTCTATTTCTAGATTTCTCGCGTTCAAAATATATTTCACGGCCACTATTGGTTATAAAAATTTGAATTCTTTTTTGCGCGCTTAGTGAATATTTGAGTTTGATTTTACTTGAGACAAAACACACCAAAATAAGATAACATTAGAAACAATTCCAGACCTAAGTATAGCTGACTGTAAATTTATTATTCGTTTCATACGTAAATTGTCAAGCTTAAATAATCCGCGTACAACATCTGTTATTGGATAAATTTGACTTTAAAAAATGGGTTAAATAATATTAGGTCATATTACAAAATGGAGAATAGAACAGATTGCATTCATTCATAACATTACTTGGAAGTTTTTTGCCACCATGTTTTTAGAACAAACTCTCATTTTTCTGGTTTAAATATAGATATATGAATATACGAATTTATTTATTATAAATTAATTTATATATTATATGAATATCCTCAGAAATAGTCTTTATAAATCGCTATCAACAGGATTGATCTTGTGTAGATATTATAAAATATTTTTTGTTTTTAATATAATATAAAACCAAAACTATTATCAACTACATATATTGATTGATACAATAGTCTGTTGCGTATTTCTTTATTAGTTAAATCGATTTTTGTTTTTTGGTACCTACTTAGAAGCTTTTTACGTTATGTACCTATATTAGTTTCATACGGTGACTGGCTTATTTTGTATGCATTCATTCTCCTCATCATTTTTATCAGCTGATAAATCATTGATCGTGTTTTGTTTTATTTGAGACACGATAATTGTTCTGTGTGTAATTGTGTATTAATTTTTTGACGATGTAGTTAATATTAATAACGCATTTTTTCCTGCTGATAAATATCTAAGTATAATATCATTGTTTTTTTTTTATGGCACGTCTATTCGAATAAATCTACTAGCCACCACTTAAACAAATCCTTGACCGCGAATTAATATGCTCGCTTCATACCGTTATTTTTTTTAAAGTACTTACATTTTCTTATCTTGTTTTTGTAGCGACACTTCAATTGTAAATTTATTTATTTCTATATTCCTAATATACAATACAACATTTTGATGCCAAATAATATTTCATTCTGTAAATAATATTGTAAAAGCAAAAAATACTCCCATTCAAAAATATTACTTTCACAAGAAGATATGACAACACTTAAAATATATTTTCACATCTTATTTTATCCTGAATAATGTACGTTTTTTATTCTTAGCCAACAAATTCTTGACAGAAGATAATGCATTATAAATTTTATTTACGTGTTAGCAAATACAACGGAAATAACATGCCATCCGTCTAATATTCATAATCAAGGTTTTCAAAAAAAAAAAAAAATGCTTTTGTGTGAAAAAAAAACATAATATCAATGAGCTTCTTATTGACGTCTTGGCATGCATTCAACAACAAAGATTTACGACAGAGAGGCCTTGCACCCGTACTTTCATTAGCGCAAATACAATGTTTAAAATTAACTATACAGCGAAGCAAAACAAACCAACCAATCTTGCTTTAAAATTTTGAAAATGTCCGATTTTCTTGTTAGCTGCGAAGCTACATAAAATGTCTATTCTTAATTATTAAATTCAGCTTTTCAGCTTATCCAAGGTTATTTATTTCTGGGATGAATGAATTTTACGATTGTTACATAACAGAATCAAAACATATTTTATTTTTTTAAAAATGCAATACAATTAATCAATCATTCGTTTTTTAGTTGTATATTGTTTCAATGATAAATAACATTATTTAAGCATTGGTGTAAAAATAGATATTACGTCTTTTCGAATTTTTTGATATATCGGTGTGCGCCCGGCCTTCTCTATGCCAATGTATCGTTCAGGACGCTTAGGTCATCATCACTTCTGTCTGCTCGTAACTAACCTCGAGCATATAGCATCATTTTCTCATCACATCGTTGGAGAAGTTCGCCAGCGATGTTTGTTTACATGAACTACCGTCGCGATTCCTTGGGATTACGTGAACTTTTAGCCGCTATTAGAACGCTTTTAGGATTAGTCCGAGTACCATCTATTCTAAATTGATAAATTCATTATAAAAATGTGATAAATTCAACTAAATTTCGGATAAACTAAAAAAATGACTACAATTTGAGTGTACCAGGATTACGTGACATTTTTTTTTTTACGTAGATGCTCTTGCGTTATTTTTTAATCAATAATATCTAAACGGAAGTGTCTATATACGAATATTTAAGTGCAGTGGTTATGTTAAATATTTTATCGAAATTGAAAGTGATAGCAAAGTTTTAGTACTACTTTTGTGTACCCAAGTGAGATAACTAAAAATAACAATTGATAACGGTGTTAACTTATACCCGTAAGTTAAACAATATATTTTTGTTATTGGTATATTATTATAGTTATATTTATCTTATTTCGGATTGATTAATGAGTTATATTATCAGAACAAAGTGCATTCTTATAATTATAATACTGTTCTCATTAAGGGTAGTAAGTGTAGAACTATATTTTTCGAACACGTCCATTTTCTATCTACGTTAAAAAAATACGTGTATAATAAAATGAGGCTTTTTTATAGACATTAGTTTTCCTTCTACCCGCTTCGTACAAGTTATTATAATATGATAATAATATTTCAGACTACTTTGAAATCCCGTATTTTTTACAAAATGTTTACTATTTGTTATGTACGTCTTTACATTACAATTTAATATAATATAATTCAAAGGAAATTTATTATCAATTTGATTGTGCAATCGAAACAGGTTTGAACAAATCTTTTAACAATAGTTCATCTACGATGTGATAAAGTAAAATCGCAACTTATTTGAAAAAAAAACTGTTCGTGATACAATCTAACGAATTTAAATAAATAATACAATGGATACCTGACACTAGTACGTTTCTGACGAGTGCATCTTATACCGCTATACGCCGGTAACTTGCAAGTTAAAAGCTCTTATACAATAATTTTACCTGGTATGAAAAGTTAAGATGCTTATGATTTTTCCAATGCATGTGGACGGGTAAACTAAACTTGTTATTCCTTTTCGTCTATAATATTAAATTTATTAAAAATATTCACCTATTCAATAAAATAATTTAGATTAATTTGACTGCTTTGACTGCTTTAAAAATTGACGCATCTGTACACAATACTATTAAAATGTTCTGAAGTATGATTTAAAATAATGATATGACCCGTTCAAAATTAGCATATAAAATTGCAGTTGTAACGGAATAATAAAATTCCATTGATTATTGTTTTATTCCTATCAATAAATTAAATCATGTTGGGTATTTCGCGGACAAATGTCAAATTTAATGTGCCCAGATAGCTTGTATATTTCGTCATTTTCTAAATTTAAAACGTCGACGTATTTTCGTGGTTTTTTGGTCAGATAAGATTTTTCACCAATCGAAAAATGTTTCCGTGATGTAGATACATAGTTATATAAAGTTTTATTGAAAAGTTTTTATTTAAATTCCGATTAAATATAACATAAAATGCTCATACTAGTTATCAATTTCAGATAATAATGTCCTCTGTAACTTAGTTGATAAGAGCTTTATCTTGACGATCAGCTGGGTCTTGGTTCAAGTCCCGGAATGATCGGGTGTTTGTGACGTATATTCTCCTCAAGTTAATCTCGAGTGACTGACGAGTGAAAACAATTCTCATGTGATTTAAAAATACTATAGTTTGACCTTTAAAATTCTCAGCAACTGGTATATTTTAATAAAAAAATAAGTATACTTATTATTAACATCCATGATTCATCTTTTAATATAAACATTCTTCTCATATCAAAATCTTTGACAATTTACAATAATTCACGTTAAGTTGTTATTAGATAACTTAGTAAGGTTATATGAAGCATCGTTTCGTGGGCTTACGATCACAGACATTGGCGAATTAAAAACTCGGAAGGCGTCAAGCGCAATGAAATTTGGAAGCCCTGTTTTCGGATAAATTGAAAGCTTTGCTAAATAAAATGTTATGTAGAAATGAATATAGAACTCTGAATTAAAAATATATGTGTTATTTATAATATTGGCTATTCCCCTATGCACGCTTTTGCCGCCGTCGTGGTTGAGTGGTCAACGTTGTTGGCTACGGCTACAAAGGGCCCGGGTTCAAATCCTGGTACGGACAGTTTTATAAATTGATTTTTCAATCGATTTATGAATTTCTGGTCAAAAGCATGAATGTATGTGATGTTTTGAATTTCCCCCTCTCGCCCGTCCTATCCTATTAACGGGGCGTATCGAGAGCGATTAGCTAACCACTAGTCCTGTCCTAGCCCTATCCTTCCATTCCTACTCTCTTTGGTAAAAGAGAGGTTGAGCAACTGAGTAACAAGCAGTTCTCGTAGAAACACTTATGTTGAGATAAACTCCATTAGGAGTCCATATGCTCCACATTGGGAGCGGACATGGTTTAAAAAAAAAATCCCCTATATTTATGGCCCCTAAGATTCGGAGCCTTACTCGCTTGCATATCTACAAAAACATGGTTTTTAAGTTCACTAAAGTACGACAGGTAATTCTTACCTTTTTGCTTTTAAAATTAAAATTTCTTTTTTAGATATACCCAACCATATCTTATGAACATACGTGCGAGATATAGCTATTAAATATAAAATAATGATGGCATTGCCAAAACCGGACATAACTCAAAACACGTATTTTTGCCCTTGGTTTTAAGGTTTAGGTTTATAAACATATCTACCCTACACCTTACGTCAAGGGTGTCCAACCTTTTTTGCCCTGGGATCGACTTTTCAACCTTAAGTTTTCTCGCAATCGACTTCTAACATGATTCTTATGAGAAATTTTAATTAGGGTTTTTTCCCTTCTTCAAAAATAGAAATGTTTATTTTAAATGCGAAATACATATCATTAGATAGGTATGTTTAGGGTTGCCACCTGTCCCGGAGTTGGAAGCGCTGTCCCGGATGGATCCGGATGAATGCTAAATTTTCCCGGAAATTTTGAGCAAATTGAGTATTTCAAATTCCTTGGTGAGCTAAAAAAAAGGTCTTTCGGAGATATTCTGGGAAAAAGTATACCAAATCGGGGATTTCAAATTCCTCGGTGAGCTAAAAAAACGAGTTTTGAGCTATTTGTCCCGGAATTGTCTCAGAAAAAGGTGGCAACCCTAGGTATGTGCTTACAAAATAATTCAATTTTAGTATTTTTGTACATTTTATATTTAAATTATATATTTTTTAGAAATTCACGAAAGCTTTCAGAATCGATTGGACACCCATGCCTTACGTTAAAGCTTATCGTCGTTGCGCTATCAAAATCCGCTTTGTGCAATATTTTCACGAAATCTGATTGTTGCATTAAAAAAATATATAATAATTTACCGCACCCGCAAAGGAAAAAAACTATTATATGATATAAGGCGTTCTAGGATTGCTTTAAAAGTATGTCGATTTTGTCGAGGACAGACTTTGTAATTCATCTGTATTTTAGCATGTTTTGTGACATAAGTGTTTTGAAAATAAATCTTAGCGGACTTTGAAAGCGCAATGACGTTATATTCAATATCTCATCTTCCCGACTAATATCGTGATTGTTTGGTTTACAGGGTGCATTATCGGAACTGCGGGCACATAAGGTCGAATTGAACAGGCTTTCATTGAGCTTGAGTGCACTTCCCGCAGGCCCCGACACTGCGCAACTCAGAACACATCTCACGAACCTCTCGACGCGACTTACCGCGCTCGAGACGCAAGCGGATAGAGGTGCCAAAGCACTTCAGGTACAGAATATTTCATTATCCTGTGATTGGTCACATATTGTATGCAGTGACAAAAGCATGATATCTATTTGTTTATTGTGCTAAAAAGGATTAAGGTGTTCACTGTTAATTCAAGGTGGAAAGGTATTACACTATCAGTGGCGGATTAAACACATGGTAGGCCCCAGGTGCAATTAAATTTGCAGGCCATGTTTTTCAGATAGCATAAATACGTCAGAAAATGCCATGTTAAATAATGAAAATATATTAAATCTGCACAAAAAGTAAATGAGTTATATAACAAAAGAAATGTTTGAGGCCCCTAAGATTCGAAGGCACCAAGCGCGGGTCTCATTCGCTTATAGTACACAATATTTATTTAAGATCAGGACCGGTAAGCTACAAGTATTATCTAATGATCATCAGTTGATAGTGCTCGCGGTGTGGGAAACCGGTTCTGATCATTAATAAATGATACAGAACTATAACAAACAAAAAAATTGACTGTTCATTTTTTTTAAATTTAATTTAAAAAATCAGAAATTAAATGTATTAAGTGTTGGCAACTTTAAATTAATTTCTAAGTAGGTGTTGTTAATTGTCAATTATTGTGAAAAGGCATTATATATATTTTTTTTTAATATGTTCTTTTTTGTACTAATTTCAAATTCTAAGGTCAGGACCGGTATTGCTAACCACAAAGGCATAATTTAGAAATAGTTTAAAAAAAAAAAATTCATTCACTTGATGAATAAGCTCAATAACTGTTATAAACATATTATATCAGATAATAATTATTTTTTGTCATATCTTGGTTTCGGTAGACTCGGTTATAACTGTTTAAAAAATATTTTATATACGTATGTAGTTAGCAAAAAGTCAATTAGATACTGATTAGATAAATACATTCCTTTCAATTGACTGAATCATAGAAATTTTCTCCTAGGTGCTTATTTTGGGATAAGAGAATATTGTCGACATTCATGAATGCTTCATATGCATTAAGGATTAGGGAATAAATTTCTCTATCTGACTGAATGTAATTTAAGTCATCTTCTTTATATTTACAGACTGCACAAGAAGAAATCGAACGAAGATCTGAAGAATTGTTAAGATATCAAACGCTACTGGGTGAAGTAGAAATCTGGCTCACAGAAATCAAACTAACCCTTCAGCAAGAATCTAGGGAACTCCAACAGCCTGAGGAAGTCAAACAGAGAATACAACAATATCAAGATTGCAAAGCTGAACTGAAATCCCGCGCTGAGAAACTTTCGAAACTCATTGACTCGTGTGAGCCTTTAGAAAAGTATTCTGACACAGAAAACTTAGCTAAAGCTCTTTTGCGACAGCTTCAGATAACATTAAACATCTTGCAAGAGACGGATGAGATATTTACAGTGAGGTTGGGAGAACTGAATGATATTTTATACAATTTTGAACACGCCCAACCGGAACCTCAAAGCGAACACTTAGATCCGATAACTGACAATACGATCGATTCGAGTCCTATGCCCGAAGAAGAATCCCCAATTAAAGGAATTCACATTAAAGGTGAAGAAATCAAACCGTATCAGTATACTTCTATAGAAACTCAAACAGGAAAAAGCTTAAGATCACCAGAACCACCGAAGGTCGATATCGGCTTGACGTGTGCTCCTCCAGTTGATGTTCACGTGCAAACAGATCGTCAACGCATAGCGCCACCGGAGAAAATTCAAATCAGTCAAATCACTTCAGAAGGACATGAAACAATCGAAATTGCAAGCAAGCCAATAGTTGAAGAACCTGATGGTAATGATGATCTTCTAGTGGAAGCCAAATATATAGCAAACGAAATGGATCACACCAAGAATACAATGTTAAACATCACACGCGGTAATCCGCAATCGTTTGAAACAGTTATGGTGGAGCCTGACGAGACAACCACCGAAGTGATCGTTGACGCTGACGGTAGTAAGAGAATAATTGTACGAAAAATCAGAAAAACTCTCATCGCTCGTCAGCATACCATTCAGCAACAGCAGGTTCAAAATAGATCTATTATTACAAGTAGTGACCCTAATGTTCTACCAAGCGAAGCTTTCTCCCAAGTTACTCTGCAAGGAGAACAGTCATCGACAGTTTTTACTGACCCGGAAGGCAATCAAAAGACTACGAGGACCCAAAACTACGGCGGGCAAGTCATATCTGGAATGCCCGACGGTGAAGTTACAATTCAGGAATTCACATCAAAGCCCGATTGCGCTGTCACTTTTGAGAGAGGTGCGACTCCTGGCGAGCTTCTTTTACAAGGCATGAAATATGGTGATCTCGATCCCGCGTCCGCTGAAGCTCTCAATCTGCATCTTGAACCCAAAGGTGCAGATATCCACACGTCGTCTTCTAGTGTTCGTGCTGTTGTACAGCAAGTCACACGGAGGATAATAAGAAGAACCAGAAGAATCATCAAACGTGTAGTGATAATTGATGGCAAAGAACATGTCACAGAGGAGGTCATCGAAGAGCCAGAAGAGATCGATGTAACCGAAGAAGAAATTCCTCGAGTTACAATAAATGTAACGAGAACTGTCGACGGACAAGTTGTTAATAGTGAACAGTTTAATCCGCCTGACACGGGAGAAATAAATATCCAACGCACTATGAACATATCAGACATGATAAATCAACAAATGGAAATACCACAGCACAAAGTTGATTCTTTTCCCAGGGATGAAAGCAAAACTGCACATTTTGAGCACGTAGATAGAGTAGATAAGAATCTTAATAATTCAAATGAAAAGGCGACAGCGCTGAAAAACAAAACTGTTGGTGATGTTACTATAACTGAAATCACTGATGAACCAGATGTTTCCCGACCAGAGAATATTAAATCTACAAGAGACGATGATATCTCTAAAAAGCCAAAGTTAGATACCTCTAACATCTCAAGTCAAACTAGTCCTGTTTCTGTTGGTACCACGTCTGTATCTTCAAAATCGACAAACTTACCTGACATACACATGTTTTTGGAAGCAGAAAGATCAAATGTTCACCAAAATATTCCAATTTCTGTCAAAAAAGAGCCACAAGATACTAAATTGACTAAAAAAGAAAAAACCAAGGCTAAGCCAAAAGTAGATTTGAGTAAAGAAATTAAAATTACTCCTGAAACATCTAAACCAGACAAAGATTTAAAATCAGAACTCAGAGAACACAAACATGTAGTTGAAGCTATTATCCAAACGTCACCGGTTGTTACAGAAACAATAATAGAGCCACCGAAACCTGTAAAAACTTTGAAGCGTGGCAAATCTTCCCCTTCAAATATTGACGATAGTAAACAAATAGTAGAGACAGTTGTTAATTCTCCACCAGTACTCGCTGAAACTGTTATCCTTTCAACAAAATCGGTAACTCCTGAAGAAATATCTAAGCCTGATGTGATTACTCCATCAGCAATAATTGCTGATAGTAAACATGTTGTTGAAACTATTGTAAAATCTTCACCGATTATTACTCAAACAATCATCCATTCATCAAAAACAACAACGCCCGAAGATACATCTGTTAGCGGGTCACCTGTTGAAAGTGTAGGTAAAACTAAAGATACAGTAGTGTCTGAAAAGAAAAAAGGCCCGAAAAAAGATAAGGGCAAATCTTCTAAAACTACACCAACAACTGACATATCACTGGTTTCCGAAAAAACAATAAACATGCCTGATATCCATATGTTCTTGGATGCAGAAAGATCAAATGTTCACATGAATATTCCAAGTTCCTGCAAGAAAGATTCCAAGGAATCTAAACCAGTACAGGTAGAAGAAACAATCAGCACAAACAATCTTCCAGAAGTAAGAAAAATTACCCCAGAAACTCTTAAGACTGCTACACCTGTAGAAATAACAGTTGATGATAGTAAATTTGTGATTACAACCACTATAAAATCTTCACCAATTGTTACTGAAATGATGACCCATAAAACATCAAAAACAATAACACCTGAAGAAACATCAGAGCGTCACATGTCTCCTCTGTCAACCATTGATAATAGTAAACAGATCGTTGAAACGGTTGTAAAATCTTCACCAATTGTTACTGAAACTATTACCCATTCATCAAAAACAACAACTCCTGAAGACACAGTTCTCAGTGAGTCACCTATTGTAAGTGTTGACAAAATTAAAGATACGGTTGTATCTGAAAAGAAAAAGGGTTCGAAAAAAGATAAGGGCAAATCTTCTAAAACGTCACCACCTGTCGAAAAATCGCCAGTTTCTGAAAAGACAATAAACCTACCTGATATCCATATGTTCTTGGATGCAGAGAGATCAAATGTTCACAAGAATATTTCTAGTTTAATCGAGAAAGAGCCGAAAGAATCTAAGCCACAGGGAGGAAAGGAAACATCAATCACAGAAATACCGATTTCAGAATTGGAAAAAGTGACTCCAGAATCATTGATGCCTTTCATACCTTTGGAAAAGACCGTCACTGAAACCGTCGTCAAATCTTCACCAATAGTAACTCATACTGTAACCACAACAAAAACAATAATAACCAAAGAAACATCTGAGCCTCAGAAAACTTCTCCATTAATCACAGATGTTAGTAATGATGATGTTGAAATTATCTTAACATCTACACCGGTGATTACCGAAACAATTATTCATTCATCAAAATCGTCAACACCTACTGACACAGTTCTTAGTGCGTCACCTGTTGATAGTACTGGTAAAATGAAAGACACAGATGTATCTGAAAAGAAAAAAGGTTCGAAAAAAGATAAAAGCAAATCTTCTAAAACTAAACCAACTTCTGAATTATCACCGGACTCTGAAAAGACAATAAACTTGCCTGATATTCACATGTTTTTGGAAGCAGAGAGATTAAATGTTCATCAAAACATTCCAAGTTCTGAAAAGCAAGAACCAAAAGAATCAAAACCGGTAGTTGGAAAGGAAACAACAATTATTGCAGAAAAACCTATTTTGGAATTAGAAAAAGTTACTTCAGATGAATCAAATCTCGGCACACCATTAAAATCCAGAGTTAACGATAACAAAGTTGTAGATGAAACCATTATCAAATCTTCACCAATTGTAACTCAAACAGTAACCACAACAAAAACAACGACAACAACCAAAGAAAAATCTTCTCCAATAACTATCGATAGCAAACATGTCGTTGAAACTATTGTAACATCTTCACCAGTTTTCACTGAAACTATTACATATTCATCAAAAACGACAACACCTGATGATACAGTTGAAAGTGTCATAAATGTTAAAGATGCCATTGTGCCTGAAAAGAAAAAGGGTTCGAAAAAAGATAAAAACAAACCTTCAAAAACTACACCGTTTGTTGAACCAATAAAAGATGATTCAAAGAAAAGTGATATTGAAATTTTATCTTCCTCTAATGAGACTATTAAGGAAGTACCGTTAGTTTCATCTACATTAACTCCAACAAAATCTCCCATTGACATTGAGGGTGAGAAAATTATTACTAAGCAGATCCTACAAGATCCAACTAATATTTCTCTTACTGAAGAAATATATAAACCTGAAAATGTTTCCGATGAACATATTCTTTCAGCGATACCTCATACTCATTCAAAGCAAGCAACAATTGATTTCTTAGATGATGCTAAAAATATGGCTACTTTCGTTGAAAAGACTATTCCACATATTGCTGGTTCTACTGAACCAGTTAGTCAAAAGAAGAAAGACTTATCTAAACCAGGCAAGCCAGGAAAGGTGCAGATGGTTGAGTTCGATCTGACAATTCAAGAAACTGAAATGCCGAAAAAAGTAAATCAAGAAAAAGACCCTAAGCTTGCTTTGTCAATGAAAGTTGAAAACACACCCAATGTCCCTGAATCTCATCCGATAATGAAAGAAATAACCGCCGATCTCCCATACATTACTGAAACAGTCAAATCTCAAACATCAAGTAAAATTGTAGAAACCATTTCACCCTTGGATAGTATTGTTTCCAAGGCTGAGTATGATGAGTATTCTCCTAGGGATGGTATAGAAATTGGCGGGAAGAGGAATCGGAAAAGGAAAAAGCACAAATTAAAAGATTCAGATTCTCCATTTGAAATTGAAACTACAATCCCACTGGAGACAGAAAAAAATCTGTATCCTAGTTCTCCGGAGGGAGATGGGAATGATCAGGAAATATCTTTGGAAACCTCTTTGGCTGAATCTATTGATATCGCAATTCCTTCTGAAACGATTGAATCTCCTGAAACACCGAAACCAACATTTACAGAAGCATTTGATTCCTTGAGCCCGAGAAGTGATGACCCTAAGTTGAGTGAAGCCGGCTACGAACCTGAAGAAATTACAACTGCAGACGATAATGGTGCACAAAGTATTGATAGTTCATTGAAATCAAAACACAAAACGAAGCGAAAGCAAAAGATAAAAAATGTTCCAGAAGACATATCAGAGGTTCCAAAATCATTGTCTGATGAAGAAAATGTTTTCAGTGAAGAAGATGACGAGCAACCTAAAATCAGTTTTGCTCAAGAAAAGCAACGAAAGAAAAAGAAAAAATCCAAGAAAGGAACCGATGAATTAAAAATTGAAAAGTCACCTGAACCATTGAAATCCCCTGAAGCAAAACAGTCTCCTGAACCAAAATTAATTTCAGAAGAACAGAATGAAGCTATTCCTGATGATGACTCTTATAAAACAATTAGTGAAAAATCTGACCCAGCTTCGGTAAAAATTGTTGAAGAAGGTGTGTCTGTGGAATCTCCCTCAGATAATTTACCAGAAATGCCCAAGGAAATTGTCTACCCGGTCAATATCCTTGAAGATATTCCTACTGTTGATTTGTCAATGCAAACTTCACCAGACTTAGTGCCTGAAACACAAAGTGTTGTGACTATAGTAGTTGAAAAATTAGAAACATCGATGCAAACCACACCAGACATTAAAGAACCTATTACAGATGTGTCTGCCCAGACGTCACCTCGTGAAGTTGCACCTATAATTGAGCACAGTCAACAAACCTCTCCCGTTTGTCAACCTAAACCAGTTGATAATACAACTCAGGTATCAACTTATGAAATCACATATCCTGAAGAAAAGTTTTCTCAAACTTCTTCTCCGGCTGGAATAGAAACAATAAACATAGACATACAAACTGTTGCTCCAGAAAACATCACTCAAATAACGCAGACATCTCCTGTCCAAGATCTAGGAACTTTTGAAATAACTGAAGTTGTTGAGTCATCCAAGCAGACCCCTGCTCCAATGATGAGCGAACAAGAACAGCAAACTTCCCCGCTTCCGCAACCAGTATCAGAGCCACGGGAAACAGCTGATTTTTCAGTACAAGCTAAAGTTTCTACATCACCTGAATTGCACCATGAAGGTACACAAGTACAATTAGAACCAAGTATTCCAACAATTGATACGTCTATGCAAACCTCGACTCCAATTGTCGATAGCACTCGTGTTATTAAATCAGAAACAAATGAATTTGCGACCCAAACAGTTCCATCTACCAAAGATTACAGTGAAGACACCATTTCATCTAGTTCAGTGTCCAAGGATGAACCGTATGAAGTACATTTCCGAGCACAGATTACATTGCCTGACGAAAAGGACAGTGTAGTTATCACTAAACAGTTCTTGATACAAGAGTCTGAGTATCAACCCCATTCTGTCGGTTCTCCTCAGCAAACTGAAATCCCAGAAGACATTGATGACAACTTGATGTTGCAAGATGACGACATAGTTATGGACAAAAATAAGCGAGTTAAAAAGAAGAAGCGCAATAAGAGGAAACCCATTACGGATATTGAAACTAATTTTGATGATCCTGAATCGTTATCAGATCCAATTTCATCCGAGTTTTCTATTACATCATCGATATCTACCAATGAGCCTCCTCCTTATCGGAAGGATATCTCTGCGGATGAAGGTATATCGCCTCATACTCCGCACTCCCCTGCTTCAGCAAAGGAGAGCTTCATAAACGAAGCACTTCAAACCAATGAGAACATATCCCTTGTGCCAGGATACGACTGTAAATTTTCATATTCAGATGTAACTAGACGATCAAAATCTCCATCACCTGAAGAAATACGCAAACAGTATAAAAAAGAACAACCAAAACAGGTTAAAGAAAAACCTGAAGGTGCACACACAATACCAGCCCTAGCACGTAAACCAATCGCTGGAAAGCAAGAGGATTATGTGTTGGTTGGAGACATCGAAGTGAAAATTACACCTGAAATGACTACAGTGTCCAAGCCTACAGAAGACGACATCAACACTCATAAGCTGTCATATGCAGCTCAACTCACCCCGAGGGAGAAGGATATCAAATTTGATTCCAAAAAACCAACTGCTTCGTTATCTTTCATTGAAGGTGAACGTAGAGGAGATGCAGGTCCTGTGCCAGAAAAAGATTCCTTTAAGCCGTCATCTACCGTGCAGCTTATTGAAAGCGAAAAATGTGAACCGACACCTTATGATTCAGAAGTTTTCTGGGATAAAACCAACAGTGCAATTGAAGAAAAAATAAAAAATATGCATCATAACCGCAAATCTAAAAAATATCCAAATCCTTTAATTATTGCAAAAATGAATGAAAATATTCCTGATATCTGCGGTGAGAAGTATAATAATGAAGTATTGAATAATTTGGACAGTTTACAAACTGCTGTAACCGAGAAAAATACTGTTGTCATTGAAACATCTGTGATTATAACTATCGAAACGATACTTATTTGGCTTGAAAGAATTGAGTATCAGATCTATGTCAAACGGCAGGAAATGAGTGAAGGTCCAAACAAGGACATCGTTGGTGATTTGGAAGGCTTGAAAGATGAACTCGGCGCTATTGACAAAAATGTCGCCACCTTGAAGCGTGTCATTAAAGATCTAAAAGGTTATCCTGAAGCAAACAAAATAAAAATAAGTGAATGTCTCAATTCGCTCCAAGAACAAGTCGAAGCTGTGGATGACATAACGCGTGAGACAGAGAGTCAAGCGAACATTGATAATTGCCGCTGGCAAGAGTTTATAAACGGGACGACCAATGTTCAAAACCTTGTTTTAGACGTAAAACACCAACTGGATGATGTCCTAGTATCTGATATGCCCAATAAGAGTAAGCTGGAAAAATTAGATCAAATCGAATCCAGCAATCATTGTCACATGCTTAAATCAGCCCACCAGTTGCAGACGGCTAGAGGTTTGCTGCGAGATTTCCCAGGAAAAGAACTACCCAACTCTATTTACACCACTCACGATACGACAAAACAAATTGAGAATACCATTGGCGTGGAAAGAGATCGTCTTCTGCAACTTCTGTCTCTGGCAGATGAATATGAACAAACATTGCGAGAGTTCGAACAGATAACCATAATAGCTGACGCCTTGGTTGATAGCAGAATTACTGTCGTCAATTTGGAAAACTTACAGGATGAACTGCAAAAACACCGAAAGTTCTTTGTCAATTTGAGTCATTGTAGAGCAATTTTAGAATCCCTTGAAGGAAATCTGGACTCTGAAACTAGAGCACTGCACTCAGCATTACATGAAGCGTTACATGAAAAGGCAACGCATATTTTGGATAAAGCAGCGAGTAGAGCGCAGCAAATGGCGTTAGCAGCATCCAGATGGACGGTTTTGGAACAAGGAATGAAAGAGGAACGTCAATGGTTGCAAGTTGCTCATCAAAGAGTGCCTGATCTGATAAATGTCACATCTGCAGACTACGATCAGTACATAAACTTGTATGTGTCGTTATTATCAGATATTTCACACCATCATGCTAAATTACTACAGTTATTAGGAATCGCTAATGGGCTACAAGAATTAGTGTACTGTTCCAATTTACATGGAAAATATAATGAGCCTTTAGAAGTTGTTCTCAAATTACAAGATGAGGTCAACGCACATCTGCGTAGGCTGATAGCTTTCAGAGAAAACTGGACGGAGTATGATTTCCTCACAGAACGTCTAGAAACGTGGATGAAGAGCGCCGAAAAAGACATCTCTCGGATGGGATCTTCGGCTGACGTCCCCCCGGCAAACATGAGACACTTCTGGGAATTGAAAGCACAGCATGAAGTTCATAATAATATCCGGAATAATGCTGCCGTGCAATTCGAGCACGCTATGGAAATTATACCTGTGGCAGATGAAATGGTCCAACGCCAACTGTTTTCAAGGATCGAAGAAAAGTGGAGAAATCTCTCATCCAAAATAGATTTAATTCACGCTGCAGCTATTCAAAATATTTCTGCTCCCGACGCGCCCGTCGATGAAAAACTTATCATTTTGGAAGACGAGCTCAGAGAACTGAAACTGTCTATGAATGAATTACAAGGCATAATTAAAAATGAGGATGAACTGAATTTGTACATCGAACGACTTCAAATATTCAGCGGCAGGATTGAGAGAATTCAAAATGAGTTGGGCCGTCTCGGCTTACTGCCTGCTCTGGAATCGGAAAGAGTTGGCAGTTTGCTTTCGCAGGCGCACAGATTGGAAGTTCTCATATCTGAAGAGCTGGAAGGAGGATTACTTCTCAAAGAAAAACTTGCCACCATTCAAATTGGTATGTCAAGAATGAGAAAGAATCATCAAAAACTGCAACACACCTTGGACGAATGCGAAGAGAATGAAAAAATGGGAAGCGACGTTGTAGAACAGTCGTTATTAAATTGTCAAGCCGTCGGTGAAGATTTGACTTCACAGTGGCAAGATCTTTTGTCGTTGCGTCAGCTGTTACATACGTTGCCCGTCAGATTGCGGGTGTCCGTCTCTCCGGTCAAGGTTGAGAGAGAAATATCACAACTGCAAGACAATCACTCAGCTCTGGAATCCAGATGTGGAAACCTATTGGGCATTCTTAGAAATCGGCTAGGACTGTGGAGACGATTTGAACGACAGTTGGAGATGGTGCAGCAATCAGTTCAGGAAGCAGATTTCATGATTGAACTCCTCACAGTTCAAGGACAAGTTGATTACGACCGTCTCTTGAAAGCTACTGAACGTCTTGAGGTAAGCTCTCTTCCCTGCGTTTGATTGCTTCAATTGAAAAAAATTAATACATCATTCCAAAAACTTGAAAAATATAATCAAAAGATAATTAATCCCTAATTATGCACTGTTTTCTACTTGCAAAAAACAAACATGTCATATTTAAAAAGTAAATGAAGTAGTATTAAATTATGTCAACCAAAAACATATTTTTCCTTGTTATTGATAACAGAATAGCCGTTTTATACCTTTATTATATAGTAATATAAAATCTACTGCAGTATATAAAACCCTAAGGCTTTGATGGTTAATAAAAAGTCTCCTTAGATTGACTTCTACTAATCAACTGTTGAGAATAAAAGAGAAAGAAAGCACTTTATTCCTCTGGTTTTTAAAATATTTAACTATACAAATCTTTATTTAACTTATTTTTAATAAAATTACCAATAAATTACTTGTAAATTCAATATATCTAATAAAACATGGTTTATTCGACTGTAGGGCCTATCTGGAGATATGGGAGATCGCGAAGTGATGATCAAAGAACTGCGTACATCAGCAGAACCTCTCACCGGCTCCTGCGATCCAGAAGTTACTCAAAAAATAGAAACAGCCGTCTCTGAAGCTGTCACCGCCTACAACGATACCTGCAGCAATCTCAAACAGCTTTGTGATAAGTAAGTTAATGCACATTTACTTTTTTTGTTTACCGACTCGTAATTTTGCATTTTAGATACACGGGCTATAAATGAAAACTAAGCTTAGTAAATGTTTAACATTTATGCAATGATGGATGCGTTTCTGCGATAATAAATAATGTTATCTTGAAGGCAAAATGACATCTAATTAAGAATTTTTAACTGAATTGTTTCTTTATTTCATCTCAAGTCATATAGCACTGGTTATTTTCTTGGAAAATTAACCTAAATTAATTTTACTTTATAAACCCTAAATCATTTATGCTTGCGTGTTTTTACTTTTGTTTCCTTGCCGATTTACTCCAAAAATAACTGAACCCTGATTGCTAGACAGATACTTGTAAATAATGAAATAGCCCAAATAATAATATATTTGGAAAATAGTATAGTAATTATAGTAATAATAAATTTTACAAATATGTACAGGTGTAATTAAAGACTAACTGTTAATGCATTATTATATTCACCGATGTGTACTGCTTTTGGATTGAGATTATGTAACAGATTATTGAAAATGGTATTAAAATGTATTTGTTTGTATATCTAGGTATAATGATGCTGTGCGTCTATGGAAGCAATACCGAGAAGCTAGCGAAGCAGTCCGAGCATGGGCTGATCAGCAACTCGGCAGTGTAATAGACCTTCCACCTGAAGAAGCTGTGCATCAAGTCAAGGTAATTGAACATGTTACAATAATAATGACAATCGCAAAAACTGTTCTTGTGGCATTTTTCAAATGAAAACATTGACTAAGAGGTACAATTTTTGAGAAATAACATTATCACCACATGATATTTTTTTTGATTAAAATATATTTTTATCACTTCTAAACTTGTACTTAATACAGATATAAAATTTGATTCAAGCAACTAATAATTCTTTCGAGGTACTAATTTAACTATGCATTTGGAATTGAAAACACTTGAACTAAAGTAAAATATTGATATTTAAAGATATCATGAAAGTAAACTCGATAAATGTAAAAAATTACCTTCATTACAAAAATCTATTGACCTTTGCATATTTCAGTTATGACATCACTTAAAATTGAGTACCTAACAAACAATATTCAGTGATTCTCAATATTTTTAAAGCAATAATTTATAATGACATTTAATTGGTACCTTAATACAAATACCCTTATCAGTGTTATCGTTTCAATTAGTAACAATATAAAAGCACTTATTTTCCACAACTTTGAGTATTATTCATGACATTCAGTTTGTAGAAAGATTAAATGAATAGTTATTTTATTGCTTATCATAATGGTTCATTCTTTTGTTCTCAAATGCTAAGTATTAATAGAAACAGGTTCTGATATTATGTAGGTTCCCCAATTTTCTCATTTCTCGGGAGATACGTTCCTTGCAAAATAGCTTTGCAAAATAAAACCGTGGAAAAAAGGTATTAAGAAAGGTAAATTAAAGATAGGTTCCATTCCAATAGAAAGTGCAATTTCGAAAACGTGCAAAAACAGACACGAACAGTCAACTTTTTATCATATATTTATTTATGTTAAAATACAAAATACCTTGTTATATTATTAGTACCGGTATTTTTTTGCTAACATTTTGTTTATTCACGTGGGGTATAAAATACCAAAATATACGAGTAGGTGCTGTTATAGGACCAGTGATGTAGTAGGGCGGGGGGGTGTGGGGTCGGCGATCCCACACCTTTACCAAACAATTTGGAATTTTCGTGGTAAATTTTTAATTTTATTTTAATATAATAAAACAACTTTTGAAATAATGTATTGGAAAAACGTTTTGTTGGTGCAAAAATTGGATCACTACTGTTGGAGAGCATTAAAATATTATAATTAATCAGCGCTCCCAAGCTTTTTCAGTTAGAACTACACCACTGAATAGGACGAATGCAATATTGCTCTAGTAAGCATTAATTTTAATTGCGAAAGTTTGCCGTGGTATGCATTTTAATGATGTCTAATTAGCAATGCAGTGTTTCATGAAATTTCAAACAATGTCAGTTAGACATTTTTCAAAGATACACCCAGCCCGCCAAACTTGATAATGTTCATAAAATTAACGAATTGCGTGCATTTAATTGAAAACATATTTCAACTATTCAATGATAATAATAATACTGTAACAGTACATTAAAACAGTATTTCGTTCGTATGTGGATTAGTGTTGGAAAATATTCGATCCATTTCTTTTTTTAATTTAATTATTTATACTACTAAAATAACATATTATGTTGTTCAATTTTTCTCGTGTATAGATTTGCTTCTATGCTTTTTTTATTGTTGCTTAATGTAAACCATGCTCCTTTTCAAATGACAGCTAGCATTTTATTTGTGTCTCGGAAAAGAATGTCATTGATTTGGTTCATATTTAAATTAATGAAAAAATATATTCACCAATTTAAACTATGGTGCTGACATCGTACATTACGCCGGGTGTGGCAGATAATGATTGTCAATAGGCCTCTGCATAATAAATTCGTCATCGTATTAAATAATTGATTATTTAAAAAATGGCAACATCGGAAAGCTAAGGATATTCAAGACACTTTTCCAACTCAAGTTCTATATTTGAAAATTATTAAAAGTCAAATTATATTGTAGTATTCAGTAATCTTTATTAAATTACATATTATTATGCATCTCTAATAAATATTCAAATTGTAATGGTGAGACGAAACTGAGGAATGAATTCACTAAGCAAGGGTTTTCCGATGTATCAATTAAAATTGCAATACGTAATAATATATTTTATTGATTATATTCGAATGCATGATGTTTAAATTGCTAAAATATTGTTACACTACAGTCACGTAGTTATATTATTATCTCATATTTTGATAGTGTAACCACCAACAACTGAGTTTTACTTGTTGACTGATAATGTATTTATAGTGTTGAGGTTTTTTGATTAGGTTGGTGTAAGTTCATAAAAAAATACCTAATGTTATTTCATCACGCCTTCGTAATGTGAAATTATTAATTCTATGCTTTAATATTAAATAAGCACAAGAAGATTTTTATTTTTGTATGTTTTACGTTAGGTTTTAATATTCATGAGTCACAAAATTGTAAATAAATAATTTTCTGTTTCTTTAATGATCTTCGTGTCCGGTTAATTATCGCATAGTCTCAAATGTGTATGTCATACAATACAATTAGAGAGCGGTTTTTTTTTCGAAAATAATATATACCTTTATGAGCTGACAAAATGATTCATTTACCTGCGGACAGTAAAATTATCATGTTGGCATTTGCGATAAAATGCTTATTTTTTATAGCTTAATCTTTCTAATATTTCTTATCAAAAATAGCTTCTACTAAGTAATTAAATGAACACTAATTCAGTAATCGGATCAATAGTCATATTTTTATATTAGTGGTACAAATCATATCATTAATATATAAAGACAGCTGAAGAAATAATATTAAAATAGAGTAAAACTATCATTTTACAGAATTCATTTCTTTATTTGTTATACTCGACTACTACTCGTTACTTTTACTATACGGTTCACCTCTTGGCCAGAACTAGTCGGGATAATTGGGGTGGCACTGTATTTAGATAGGTTGTTGGTTATCCCACCACCACCCATTATGTGCATACAGCCGCTTTTATTTGGATAACTGAATATTAATCGTAGTATTTTAAATAAGACCTCGAAGCTTTGGAGTGAATTTGAATACATGAAATTTAGATTCTGAGTTAGCTTCTTAAATGTATTACTCAAAAATGAATGTACGTAACGAGCCAAAAAAAGTTACATTCATCCAGCTTTGTCAAGCCTCCTGCTTCAACCTTATTTGTGACATCAAGACGCGCAATAAAAAAGAATACATTAAATTCTCCAAGAGGTGTATTAATATATATATACATATATTTTGGCATCATCTCCATAGTCTAGACTAGTCGTTATCATACTTTTTACAGAATATGAATACAGAAATAAAAATATTACGTGAATTTTAATGAATATTTAGATCCTCTTATCGAACTTTTAACATATTCAACAAATAATTTATTCATTATTTTTTTTAACACTGAGTGACTGTTTAGTTCACAGTTTTTACACACAATTTAATTTCTGTCGGCGGTCCGCATACTTTTTAGAATCGTGGAAAAAGCTTTTGAAGTTCATTCAATACTGTAATTGACTCAACCCGACGCCCTCTAAATGGCAGACCAACGCCTTGGCCAGTGAGCTGCGAAATTACCATAAAATATACGTTTTAATAGATAAATAGTGGCGTATGTAAAGCATAATAAAAATGTGTCATTGAGCCATGTACGGATGGAATGATGTCAGAAAATTTTGTCTAATACTGCCTCGATCAAATTAAAGTTAATAAGTAGTGTCTCTTTTAAAAAGGATGGTTCTCAAAGCGCTCATTCGATTCTATTGTATTCGTCACTTTTATTATTACACGTGACACATGAACTTAGTACAATAAACTGTATATTCTATAAACACACACATGAAACATTTTTATACCATATCAGTTCACTCACTATTATATCACACTAATATCACGCGTTAAGGGATTCATCATGGAATATCTTGACAGAAGTTGTAACAAAATCTTAAATTTATGAAAGTGTTGATTCGTGGAATCCTACCCATGTCTAGACCTTGTCGATTTTCAAAAACCGAGTTTGAAATATCGGTTTTTAGCAAAATTTGCGACATTCGGAAACCGGTTTTTATTAAAAGAATAGATATTGATTTGTTTACATTTTGAAACACATTAATAATTTACTTAAAGCTGACATAGTTGCAGATAAAATGACACAAAATAAGTAGCTGAATAGTTAGTATACATTCATTCATCAATTAATGCGCAGAAAATAGTACAATTCAAGAGTACATCAAACTCATAAACACTCAAGGTCAAATTTGACATAAACGGGTCAAAAAACAAGAGAATAACAACTTTTAATCTTCTATTAGATACCTTAAAAATTATACGACCATCTGTGTTACTCAGCAAAAGAGTATTTTCTATTCTAGGAAATTTCGTTAGCAAATTAGTTTACACATTTATAGATCAGTGTACGTTTCGTGTTTTCAACCATTGTTCGTGCTATTTTAAACGAGTGTTCCATTTTTTGCGGAATTTCGAAAACCGGGTTCTAGGTAATATTGGAATTCGGAAACTGGTTTGTAAAAGTCAGTGCTTGTATAAGCCCTACCAGCAGAATAGGAAGAGAGCACACGAGCTGTTAAACACTCGAATATCTGTAAAGCCGACTTATCTGCATTATATTTTTTTGAACAATGTCCCCATCTAAATTTTATTTACAAATACGTAATGAGATGTTTGCTCAAAAACTTTTATCGTGTAATCTTGACGTTTATATTTTCTGATTTCAAATATCCATTATTGTATTAAAATTATAACATACATACTTCTAGCTCATTAGTGGAAACAGCTGTCATATAATTCAATTCATTATTTTGAATTGAAATAAATGAGGATCTTTGCTTTATCAAGACACTTAAACGGGTCATTAATGATAAACTTATTACGGTTGAAGGTCAAACAGCAATACACTTCACAATCATAAATATTTGTAAGGATATCGTATAAATACGAGACGATTTAAAAAAATATATTGAAAACATCCTCGATATTTAACTGACATTTACAATGGTAATGGTGCTACTATAATATTATACGAGGTTTTCTTTCTAGGCTTGTCAAACTATTTTTTGAATAATTTCATTTGCGTAATATTATATTCAATACAGTGAAAGCAATTGTATAATTTCCACATTTGTGATGTACTCAATAAAATGCAATCTCGCCTAGAAAAAACCGTGAAATGTCCGTTCGTTTTTTTAAATAATATTTACTGTAGGTATTTTAAGATCCATCTCAGAAATTTTCTACCCGCTTAAAATTCGACCTTGCTGACATCTCTCATCGCCGTTTCTTCTAAGCTAGGAACCGCGACTCGTCAACTCTTCAACTTGAACCATATGCTTATGGCTCTCTGATACCTTCACTATCCTGTTTTCTTGACAACTTCGGTCTTCTCACTTGAAAGTATGCCAACCCCTGTTCTATACGATCGCAATACTTATTGTAAATTTAATTAAAGTTTGAGAAATTGTCGTATTATACAAATTAATTATTAAAAAATGATAATTTACTAGAAAACGTACTACATACAATTATATTTTCCTTTCTCTTAAAGTTCATAAAACTTGATATAAAAAATGTTTATTGACAATAAAATTCTGCCTCTACGGACAAGAACTCGAAGAATCTGCGAGACATGTTTATTTATCAACGTGTTTCTAATTTATATAACATTTAAAATATAAGTAAACATCTCCGTACCGAATATTGATTAGGTAACTTTACGGCCGTTCGTATAATGTGTTCTCCAGCAATGGAATAGTCCAAAAGGCGATGATTTCCTAATTAATTCCGAATGTTGGAACAGTTTTTGATTCGCACAGGGGCCCGGCCCGTCCTGCGATAGATACTATGCCCGTTGGCTCTTCGCGGGTCGGAACATAATTGGAACTCTTCTGTACGCGCGATTATAACATTATTAAAAAAATATACGTTGATTCAGTTGAATTATGCCGCGTCTTGAGCGTCGACGTGTCCGCCGCGACGCTCACTTTAACGGTGTTTCAGAGTCGTAATCATAAACTAGTTCCAACTGTAAACAATCGTTATATTATGAATTACCGTGTTATAAATGTTTATGAAGTTAGTGTTTTTGTTACATATTTGTAATAAAGTAATCAATCATTTAAAAACAATTTTTAAGTGAACTCTTAATTTTGACGATGACATATACAGTGTATTATCGGTGTAAACAGTATTATAATATGTGATATTTGAATTTGTGTTTTACGATCCACGCGTGTTGTAAAAAAAGATTAAATATTTTTTCAGATAATATTGTAATTTTTGAAGTGTTACATTTATAATAACTAAACTCATATTAATGAATTAATGTAATTCATTTAATAAATGACGTTACTAGTGTAATCATCTGAACACCAAAGCCGATATAATTATCGTAAAATTATGTCTACATACTTTTTTCTGACGCATTTTCATTTTATATTTATATTATTGTTAAGATTGAAATTTTCTTCGATAAACCGGTCGGTTATTGTTGAGCGCTGTAAATATGACAATAATAATTGACACATAATTGAAATAAAATTGTCAACAATGACTGAAAAATAGTGTTTGTTGTAGGTTAAATCGTATCCAACGATTTTGTTTGAACATATATTTACACAGAATATCGACAAACATCTGTAGTACCAGTTGTAAACTATTTGACGAGATTTTGATTGAATTTACAGTGACTTGTGTTAATTTTTAACCCAGTGTGTCGTTTGGTTTAATTAATTGTGCTACACGTTAAAAATAATGATAGTTGTATTGCAAATCAGTCGGTTTGCGCCAGTCCTTATTACCGCAGAGTGGTAAGTGGCAGTGATAAGGTGGAAAGTACTGGGTCGTGTACGGGACGGCATCCGCACGGTTAACGGAATACTGGGTCAGAGCGATGTCCTTGTGCGCCACTCAGGAAACGAAGGTAACAATTATTGTGAGGCGAGTAAATCACAATATACGGAGTTCCAACTTATGGAATGCCGAACCCCCGAGCCGTTTTAATGGCGCCCTCCGCAAATCTAATCATCGAGTCGGGGAAAGTTTTCGAAGAGCGCACTCAAACGCGTCTTAATCACGATCGCGTGCCACCCTCGCGCTTCGACTTCAAACTCCTACGCGACGCTCCTGGCGACAACGGGTTTGCGAAAATAAAACACCATTATTTACGTCTGAAATTTGATACCGCCACCCCCAGACAGTTGAGGTATCACATATATCGAAAGCATCCAGGGAAATTCACACAATTCCAAACATCGGCGTCTATCCATGTGATTTGATATATTTTTTTAACGAAACTTCATTTAACTATAACGGTCCTCAAATGAACCTCAAAAACTCTTCCGATTTATTATAATTGTAGAAATCAAAACGGTACTATGTTTCATGAACCATGCATAGTGCATACATAAAACATTCATGACAGATAGAAAAAAAATATGTAACACAACAAAACCGTACGACAGACAAACTATTATATCTATTGTAAATTGCGTTTAATACCCAGGGCTGTGGAGTCGGAGTTTCGAGTTGTGGAGTGGGGTGTTTTTGCCGGAGGCGGAGTCGGAAAAATCAGAGAAAAATAAATTAGATTTTGAAAAATTATTGATTGGTGAAATCCACTTGAATGATCTGATGGTATACAGATATGTAAGTTAAACGGAAATGATTGAAAAGCCCGAGTCGTTATGTTTTATCTGTCTCCACAGCCCTAATAATTAATACCTTGAGAAAAAGAGACAGATCGAGTCATGAACCGAAACAAACAATTCTACCGATTTAACGTCTCATTACCAATACATTTCTTTCTGCGTTCATAAAATGAAAAACCGTCTAAAATGCATTAAAACAAATTATGTACAATAATTCTGCGCGTGAAAGAAAAATATAAACAACATGGTAAGAAGGATATTATTACGCAGTTTTAGATTGTATTCTTTTCTTAATTATTTTCAAGGCTTACAAGATAATTCAAAGAAAATAATTTGCCGAATGATTCTACGTATTATTTACATAACTAATATTATTGTCATGGTATCTTTACTCTCTTTTATGCCTTCCTTGTTGTCGACAATATAAACTATCAAATTCCGCAGAAAAAAATTGTTTTGTAGTAAAATATTAATAGGCTCAAGAGTTGTTTCGAGAGATATTTTTTGGTAAAATTTTGTGAAACTGTTTGGAAGTTTATTTATGCGACATCAAATTTATTTATATTATATTCAATGCTTTTCCTTCTTCATCAAAACCGGTTCATGTCCTTGAAAAATTAAATATTTTGATATAGGTATTTAATAAGTAGTATCAATTCGTCAACAATTTTCAAAACATCTTTAAAACGTATAGGTAGGACCTTCAATATTAATAATGTAAGTATGGAGGTACTTCCAAAAGAACTTGCGTCATCCATGCCAACATCATACGG
Organism: Himalopsyche anomala; assembly: GCA_031772345.1. NCBI lineage: Eukaryota > Metazoa > Arthropoda > Insecta > Trichoptera > Rhyacophilidae > Himalopsyche > Himalopsyche anomala. The sequence goes on from CM062828.1 coordinate 24,013,083, forward strand.
AAATATTTATTTCGAAAATAAATATTTTACCTCTAAAAGTTATTAAAATAAATCGATACATTAATTTATATTTAGCTACGTATTCTAAATTGTGGCAAACTGTGTAGGACGCATTTAATGATTTTCAGAATAATTATTAGTGTATTAAAAAAAATGTCAGCAATTATTGCTCACGCCTACGTTTTTACCTGATGATGTCAATACCCTCTTAAATCATAAATTATTCACATGAATAATTTTATTTATTTTCACGTTTGTACGTAAGTATTCACTTTCGTAAAATAATGTTTAACAGTATTGCAGTACGTTATTACATAACATTACAACTCAACCAATTAACTTACCTTTTATTTTCTCTCTTGTTTAGTATGTTCGTTTTAATAACAGTGATTGGCCAAATTAGTGAACCGGTGCGCTTAGACAACAACACATCTAAAATTTGTTTGGAATTTAATTATTTGAATATGGAACTATTTATTTTAGTAAATTTGAGAAAACGAGTATTGACCATTGCAGCATTCACACGTTTTTTGTAATTATCATTGACATTACCACAATTATTGTTTAATCGATATTTAAGAACAAATGTGACTAACTTACTTATGTTAAACATGAGGAAGGAATATCAACAGTGATGTTGATGTGGTATATAATATAAGCGAAGTCGGGATTGAACTCTGAGTTGTATTTTTATGGCTAAACGGTTTTTGACATTATTATTCCAACAGCCGGCGAAACTAACAGTTTTTTTTAATAATAACATCAATACGCTTTTAGTATTATTTCGATTTATTTGAGGATAATATTTTTCAAAAAGAATTTTGAATCTCTGTATCAATAATAATATGTTTTTGGAGTGGCTCATTCTTTATACCGACGTTGGGTGTATAGTGTTTTGTTTCTGGCGTAAACTGTTTTTAAACAAAACACAAATTAAATGTATATTTGGATAGTTGTATAATAATTGTATTCGCTGATTTTAACGACATTTTAATGGATCGCCTTACTGAATATTTTATTCATCTAACTATCATGCGTGAAGGTCGACCAAATACCCTTGCTGTGGTCGCATGGTAGCTTGCAAAGTATTTCTCCCATTAAATATATAAACATAACCACTTAATCTGCCCTATTTTAGTTACGGAAATAAGTACATAAATATTGGCCTAGTTTCTTGATACTTTGAGAACAGCTGCTATAAAGTTCTTTAATTATTATGCGTTCGGGCGTATTTGGGAGACGAAAAACTGTAAGCGTTACTAAAGTTTTATGGAAGTCGGAGGCTCTGATTTTTTTTTATCTAATAAGAGCCTGACAAGTGTCATTTTAACAGTAAAAACGAAAGACTTAATGCGTCATATATTCAAATATATATATAAAAAAAATATTCAATGTATACTCTTTTTCATTACGAAATAATTCGTGTATGTATGCATATTATTTACTTAGTTTAAACATTATAAAAGGTATTTTTTATGTTGCAAAATGTAAATAAGATTATGAATCGATAATGCATAATTCAAGTAGAGTTTTATTGATAGTAAATCATATATTTTTTTAAATGTACTGACAAGGTTTATCAGAAAAATCAAATAAACAAAACATTTAACATTTTATGGTGATCTTTGGTGAAACTGTTTTGAGGACTCTAATAAAACGTGGTTATTGTAAAATTATAGATACGTATTCTTGAATTATCAAAAATAACAGCACGGGAAGACATTATTTCTTACATCATTGTTTCGGTTGGGTCAATTGAATCTTGTGGTCATGCTTGACTATGGAAATATGTTATATTTTAATAATAAAATATGTTTGATAGTTTGTAGATTTATAAAATGTTACGTCGAAAAATAATTGGTATTTAATAACGTATTCCACGAATATATTAAAGATTTTTTTCGTATATTGAAATGAGTTGCTAATTTATATTGGTTCTCAATTATTACATCACAATTAAGTTTATTTATAATTGACGTAAAATAAAATTTAAAAAATGCCCAGTACTGGATTTTTTCCTTTCCCAGGGAAAACATTGCAGTCATGAATTTTCGTGTGTTGTTATACTTTCTATAGCTAAAAACATCGCACTCCCATTTTCGTTTGTGGGTCATGAAAAAAGTCACGACCCGCCTTCTGTTAGTTGTTGAATTCAGTGCAAGTGTTTGTATAAGGATGTAGATTGTTGTAAAAAAATTAAAACACGTAAAGAATGGATGCATGTTTTCTCGACACTTTCTCCTTGTAGTAGCTCCGGACAAACAACGAAGTATAATTTATTCATAGATTGAATATTCACTCGGGGCAAAACAATAATATTATGAGTATCGATCGGTAGCGTGCAATACCAAGACATTGCAACGTTGAAAAAGCGTTTACTTGTGAATAAACATCATTTCCTGATACCTAACCAAAATGCTCTAGATTCAAGATATTTTGATTGTTTTTTTTTATTATTTGTATTTTATGAACAGAGAATGAACAATTTGAATATGTTTCTTGGTATCTTTTGGTAAAATAATTGTAAGGATATGTTTCTTTGATTGTTTTTTCTTTATCAAAATCAGTTATAACGTGTGTATCGTTTATCAGGTTTGCGAGGAGTCTCTGGCCGCCCATCGCGAGCGCCTGAGCGAATTGCGAAATTTGGTGTCGCGTATCGCCGCCGACGTCGGTCTGGAAGCGGCTGCACCCTTGAGGGGCGAATTAGACGCCCTGGGACGACGTCTAGAAGACGTTAGGGGATCGCTAGCTGCCCTCGCCGACGCCGCCGAGACGAGAGCGAAGCGCCGAGCTGACCTCAGACGGGCGCACGACTTCCTCAGCGAAGTCCAAGAGGTAAACATATTCAATATTAAAATAATACATCTAAGAAAACATGATGATAAATATACCTTCATAAAAAAATACTTTTCAATGTTTGAAAATGACCGCAACATATATTATTCTTTTACCTACGATGGACATTATATTATTATTATTTGAATAAATATTTAAATTTAACTTTGTAAGGAAGCTCAGAAGGAAGGAGATATTGGTTTAATTCAGATGTTTTTTTTTGTGCTGCGTATTTTACTTTACATATTTTTGTATTCTAATGTATTGTTATTTACGTAATAGTTTATCTCTGCTTTTTAGCCTTTTAGGATATTATAAAAAATTAAATAGTATTGCAATAATAACTGACGATTGTAAAACATCGATAGTGAATGCATTTGATAAAACATTTTATAATTGTCTTCTTTTATGACATCGGTGTAATGTTATTGGATTAATTTATAATAGTATTCTAATTGATTACTTTAGTGATTTAAATAAATAAACTTTCCGACTCAGTCTTAAGATACAGTAAAATAAAACTTGGGCCCGTTTTTAAATATTGAAATATTTTTTTTCGATTTATAAGCTGGCGAAGAAATGAGATAAACGGTATTGGAAAGAAACTGGATTGATTCTATCTTTTCACTAAATGATGACTTCAGTAACCGAGTTTAATATAAAATAATAATAAACAACAAAAAGGCTTGTGAAATTCGTAGGACAAAAAATATTAACGCGTCGTCGAAATATTATCGATTTTTTTCTGCTAAATGGGCCTGGTGCACTTTTGTTTTTATGTTCTTACGTAAGCCCAAGCTGTTTTTTCATTATCTTACTCTTAAATATTCTTAACATTTATCGATTTTCGTCTATCATAACCCTCGACGGCTTGCGATTGTATAAAACTTGTGCACCCGCAAATTTAAGTATTCAGTGTTGAAAATTTGTTAATTGTTTTGTTACGTCGAAATGTTCCGTGACCTGCTGCCATTAGTGAAACTTACAATTGTATAAGTAGGATAATTAGTCTCCCACGTGACCTTGGCGATGTTGAGAATGTTTCCGAGATTGAATTGTTAATTCGATGTATTTTGTCTTTCAGAGTCTTTCCACCGTAGAAGAAACTAACGGAAAGAATACAGAAGAACAGCTGGTCGCCTTGAGAAATCATCTTCTTGCTCTCGGAAAATCGGAAGGACAGATTCACGAAGTGAAAGACACTTCGTTTGACGTCCGACCGTCGACTAAATCCGAGACGTCGATCGTGGAGATACTGGAATTGTGGCAGACGGTTTTCCGTGAAACGTTCCAGCAGTACCACAGATTGTCATCTCAGTTGGTGAGAAGTCAGGATGGCGCCGCCGCCCTCCGACTTTGGCAAGAATATCTGTATCACGTGCAATCATTCCTCTCCGGATCGATACCTGACGACTACCTCAACCTCAAAGAACAAAAGCAACTTTGCGAAATCCACCAAAATCTTTTATCTACCCAAAAATCAATACTGCTGTCGAAAACTGAAGAATCCAAAAAAGATGGGAAGAATATTCCTGGAATCACTGATGATTCGGTAATGGAACAGTTCAGTACGTTAACGAATCTGCATAATGAAACTCTGTCACAAATTATTGATAGACACGGTGAAATTAGTAAGAGGATATCGGCATGGGATAAATATAGAAATGATCAATCGAAGCTGCTGCAGTGGCTCAAAGACATGGAAAGAGAAAGAGAAAAACTCCAACTCAGATACATACATGTGAGACGGGTGCCCAAAATCTTATACAAAATTGAAACATTAATAGAAAAGGTTCCATCGGGACAGGCCCAATCCAAAGATCTTTTCGAACAGCAAAAGAGTCTTTTACCATTCTGTGATGACGCTCTTGCTGGGTCTATCCGATTGGAATACACTGGCATTGTGAAAAGAGTTGAAAATCTGCAAGCTGGACTTGAGACTTGGCGAGACTATGTCAATAGGATAATTGTACTCATATCAGATTATGAATCTCAAGTTTCGAGTGTGCAATCTGTCATAGTCGATACTCAGACTTCAATACCGCATTCATTAGAAGACATTCCGATATCGAGAATGGAAACCAAAAATCTTTTAGATAAACTCAGAAATTGTAGAAAAACAATGGCAAATCTCATCAAGGACTTGGATAACTTAACTGTTCTTCAAGAACAACTCAAGGACTGTGTCAGTCCTCAAGACAATAAGAGCATCAGTCAGAGGATATGGATACTGAAACAACAGCAAGCCGACCTTGACCATCAATTGTCAGTGTTAATACACCAAATTGAGGAAAAACTAGAACTGAACTTACTCTTTGACTCTCGACATTCTAGATTATTGACGTGGATCTCCGATCTTGAAACTCGTCTAGATAAAGATAGCAAACTAGGAGTGACTAGGGGACTTAAACCTGATGATCTTTTACACAAATTAGAGACCGACCTCAAATCGGAAATGATATTGAAGGAGCATGAATTGAAATGGATCACTAACACAGGTCAAGATTTGATTAAATCCTGTGGAAATGAAGAGAAGGAGCAGCAAAAGGTTCTAAAAGAGAAAATTGAAGCTGTAAATGATAAATGGAACCGTTTGCGCCAGGGTGGCAACACGAGGACTAAAAAAATAAGAGACCTCCTCCAGACTATCTTACAATTAGAAATGAGACTGTTGAAAATCAGAGAATGGTTATCGCATACGGAATCACAACTCTCAGAACCCATACATATAGAACATTTTACTAAGCAAGAATTTGACAAGAAATTAAAAGAGCATGATGTTTTACAGAAGGCTATTGAAAAGGAAAGTGGTGAAATCGGTGATGTTTTAAACCTTTGTGAACTCGTTCTTAATGATGTAGACACCTGGAACGCCAATTTTGATACACACAATCTCAAATCGGCTACCGATAATGTGGAACGACGCTGGAAATCAGTGTGTGAACAGTCTGCTGAACGTAAACGACGACTAAAATCACTGTGGAATTTAATACAAGAACTAATTAAAACTAGCAAAGATGAAGAGAAATGGTTGAAGCGACAAGAAGCAGTCTTGCAAGATGTCGAGAAAACTATCGATTCTTTACCCAATGATAAAGTTCCGGACACCATATCGAGATTGGAGAAATTAATTGATGACGTAAAATCCAGAGAACCAGCGTTGCAAATTTTAGAACAGAGTTATTCAAAGATTGCTAAAACAAGCGGACTGGAACCTGAAAACCTCCAAGTGATCCTATCGCAAGTTCGTAATACAATACTGCGGTGGCACAACTTGGTCCCCAACGCGCTACGCCTTCTTAGTTCTCTGCGGCAAGACACAGTTATGCATAGAAAGTTTGTGGATGCGCACGGCAAAGCTGTTGTAGGATTAACACAAGTGGACGTCCATCTCACACAGGCTCAGCATCTACCGCGACACAAGAATAATATCAAACACCAGAAACAACAACTAGAGGTACCTGTCATTATATACTTACTCATATTTATTGTAGCAGACAATCTTAACTTCTGATACTATTAGCTTCTTTATTTTTGTCACATTATATTGATAGTTGGGTTATTATTTCAGAATGTTGAAAATGAGCTTCAATCGTACAGCGAACTTCTTCAGAGTGCAGATGAGTTAGGTTTGGTGCTAATGCAACGATGCACGAAGGATGAACAGAAGGATATCCAAGAAATGATTGACGAATACCAATTGCTTTGGAAAGATATTCAATTGCGAATAACTCAATTAAAACTGGACATACAGCAACAGGCGATCGGCGTTCAAAAGGAAGTGGATGAAAGTGTTCAAGTTGAAACTCTCAAATTCGAACAGGATTCTGCAGTACAAGTGGACACATTATCACCTCTGTCTAGGATGACTTCGCTGACATCTAAAGACGCGTACATGTTTGAATTATCAACAGCAGTAGAGGAATGTATTCAGAGTCTTAACTCTCTCGATGCTATCGTTTCGATGCCTGAACCCCAACAAGCCAGTCCGGAGATCACGACCATCGGAAGTTCCATCTCCAAATTGATAGCAAACTGTCAGTCGAGTACGGAACTGATCAAACATCTCAGTATGATCCTTTTGACTGAATGCGATTGCGACGAAGACGAAGCCAAAGAGGTTCAAGTCAACTCGTTATTGGAGCGGTACGAAAAACTTCATCTGCTCGCTCGAAAGAGAGAACAACACATCAGAAGTCTCAGGTAAATTAATTTTTGTTTTTGTTTTAACACGTTTGAAGTTTTCACGCTTTGTCAATTAACTTCTCTTAAAAAATTTTGATATTTGCTAATAATGGAGTATTTTCTTCCGGCTGTTGTATTATTTTGTAATCTGCTTAACTCTATTATCTTTTTGAACTGTATGGTGTTTGGTTTTTATAAAATGTATACTATCATTTGAACTCAAATTATCTTAAAAAAAATATTAACAAAATGCATGGGTTTTTATGGTGTGCTTTTCATCTTTTTCAATCAGGTCTGCCTACATTGACGCTTACTGCTTTAGCTGTGAACAGTAAGTCTAAAGCTAACATTTTTCTTAACTATACTTTAGCTCTGTTTGATGGGTTGTCAACATCTCTACTTAAATTGTCTACAATTGTTGTAAATAGAATGTAACAATATTTCATTAATTAGAGAGGAATCAAATTAATTTTGAGCAAAAAATATTATGAAATAGATATTAATTGTATTTTGTGTGAAAAATTGTGGTGGTTTTTAAAATTGTTAGCATTTTTGATAATAAATAATATTAATCCTCATTAATTCCTAAATGTATTGAATCATGTGATGATGGCAGTTGATAACTATTTTTCGGCTTTGAGTTATTTATCATACATTTATTTGAAATAATTAAAAAATATTTGCTTTAGAAATGCTACTCGGGTGCAGTGAATTAATTTTAATATTTTTTTGCAGCGAGGCCGGGCGATTGACATGTCCGCTTTGTTCTCAACGTAATTGGAACCAACTGGATAACGATCTGTGGCGCTTGGAGCAATGGTTGCAAGTCGCTGAAATCACTCAGGGCGGTCAGAACTCCCTGCCTACAAACATCGAGCAGCTGGAAGACGTAATCCAAGACCACAGGGAGTTCTTGCTAGATCTCGACAGTCACAAGACCATAATTGTGTCTCTCAATATTGTTGGAGCGCATTTGGCGGATCACACAGAAAATATTGAACGCGCCGACCAGCTCAGAGCGCGGCTAGAAAAAGATAATGCCCGATGGGACACCGTCTGTAAAAATGCTGCAAAGTGGCAAACCAAACTGCAAACGGCGCTCATGAGCAATACTGACTTCCACGAAACCATCGACGAACTGTGCAGGTGGCTCGAAACAACTGAGAACACGATCAGATCGTCCGAACCTGTGGATTTAACAGCAGAAAAATCAGTTATACTAGCCAAATACAATAAATTTACAAACCTTCGCGGGGAGCTAGAGCACTGCGAGCCCCGAGTGGTCAGCTTGCAAGAAGCTGCCGATCAGCTGCTGCGGTCGGAAGACGCTCCCGAAGGATCTGCCACTATTTGTAAAAAGTAAGTTTCCGCATCCATCTTATTCATTCTTTCCATCTTCATTTTAAATCATAGTGTGCTATTCATATTCACCGTGTGTCCGATGTCTATTTTACATATGATGATAATAGTTTCATAATCCACTTATTCAATGGTTGAAATTAATGATAAACTATTAACATTGTTGATGCCTTTAGGGTAAATTACTTAATCATTTGTTAAGTAAATCACAACAGCAGAGTAAATAGTTTTTCTACGATTTTTCAGTGGCTTAAGTGGTTTTTGGATCCAATACCCTCATTTTATGTTTGTATAGTATATATTGCGTGGAATATATTGTCATACGCATGCGTTTCATTGGGGTACCATTCTATCATTCATCATGTGCACTAAATGATTAACATACAGCCTGGTGTGCAGGCTGACTGAACTACGCCTGAGACTTCAATCGCTGCGTCGCCTGACAGGAGTCTACGTCCTGAAGCTGGGAGCCGTTCTCGGTCGCTCTTCCGGGCACCTGCCTATCGACGAAGACACCACCCTCTCAGCTCTCTCTCGAAATGTGAGCACAGTTTTATTTCAGTATTAGAATTGACAATTTTTTTTATTTTTTGCTTTCAATCAAATATTCGACGGATGCCTTTAAAACTCCGCTTACAAAATCTTTAAGCGACGATATTAAAAGTATCAAAATAAGTAACGCATTTTTTTGTTTGATTCACAAAAGTTTCTTTACTGAAATCGCTACCGATTTCAGGAGACCTTTGCTTATTTATCATAGTAATTATTGTATTCACTGTAAAGTTTGTTTGTCGTAGAATAGTAGCCATATTGTTGATTGTAATAATATGTGTAATTTAATGAGCAATTTTAGAAGTCATAGCCTATTGCACCATATTTATAATTTGATTTTTCATAGCTACTGGAACACGCTGGGTCCGGCAGCCTTTCAGGGGATCGACCGCCGCAATCTGATGACCAAACGTAAATACATATTTTTATTTAGTAATTCTATTATTGAAGAAATCTCGTACTTCAATTTGATTTGCATGCAATTGTTTATTTGTTGACTGACGGATTTTATTTGTATCGATAGAGGTGGGCGGGCAGTTTTCTGCACATTCTTGTTGGATTTGTATTATACCCGCAATTTTTTTTATTTCAGTGGAAAATATATCTATTCTTTTTTTTTTAAATAATGATAATTCACAATTTAGTCCAGTAAACTATTTCAATATCCAGATAACTTTTACATTCTGCCTTCCGATTCACTTGGTCCTATGAAATGTATTAGGATTGTTTTTATTCAGCATATAAATTTCTAAACAGTTAAAGTTATACTTGGAATTCTGACATTTTATTTGAAATTCTATTTTAGTGATATTATTTTGATGTATACAAAACTATTTACCTTCGAATAATTAAAAATAATGAAAGTAATATTGTAACACTACATGTCAATACCATTTTTTTATACATTCAATAAACACTCTTTTGTTGTTTTTGCCATCTTTGAATTCCGATTTCATTCATGCATATTTGAAGAGCACTCAGTCACGCTCTTCTGCATTTGCTAGACTCGGTTTTCTCTGATAAAATTTGAATGTCACAAGTCTTACTGTAACTAATAAAATTACTTTATAAACCTTTCGCTAACGTGCTGTCATTTGATTACAGAGAAGATGACGTTGACACGGGAGTCTTGCGACGCAGCTGTCGATTCCTAGGTCGAGTGGTTCGAGCGTCATTACCATTCCAAGCTTTGCTGTTGCTGCTTCTGGGCGCAGCGGCTCTCACCCCTGGACACCGTGAAGACCTATGCGCAATGACCAACAATATCGCTCGAAGTCTGGAACCGATGCTCATGTACAGGAACGGCCCGCCACCGGTTTAAACTAAAGCATGACTTCTATCAATTCTAGCATTCTATTTTTGATGATAATGAATCCATTTATTACGAAATAAATGACAAGAAGGAACAATGATGATAAAAAGAAATTACAGTTACTTTGTTATTAATTGTTTTTGTGCCATATGTAGATTCATTGGTATTCTGCAGTAACTTCTCCATTCATTAATACTTCAGAATTGATGTTTTTTTGCGTAATTTTTAGTTCGATTTAGACAGTCAAACTGTTAGGCTTAGTGATCCGTAACATTTCCATTGAGATAGTTCCTTATTATGTATTTCGTTGATCTGGTTATCTTCAATCTATTGTTTGTTATGTATGCATTTACATTACCGATGACGATGGAGCCTTTTATAAAATTATACGACCGCTCGGGCGTTACGATTTTATATGCACTGATACATGACAAATACTGAAATAAGAAAGATATTTATATATCGCCACACGAATTTGTACTTAGTGTTATATTAGTTTGTAAGGATAGTTATTATTGTTTTCGGAAAGGAAACCTCCGCGAGTGGAGGGTGTTGTGTACATTGAAAATACTGAACATGTAAATCGAAAAGGTTTTTTTTATTACCTTTGGGGTTTTTTTGAGATTAATTGTTAAGAAAACAGTATCGCTTTTTTATAATAATAACACCACATTAAATTACATTTGCGTGACGAGTAGTGGAACACTCGCCGCCTTGTGTATTTTTTGCAATGTCTGATAATGTTAAATTGCTGAATCTCTCCACAGCTTATAACGTTAAACAGACGTAAAAACTATAAAGAAATGGAATATGAACTATATTATCTCTCCAATGTTGTTTATATTATCCATTTCATTTTAAGATATGGTCAACAGTATTTTACCGATTATTTCTCCCGATATTCGTATTATTCTGTTGGCACATAAATTTTCTCAATAAGAGAATGCGTGAGATTGAATGAGAAAATTGCTCTCCTGACGATTTGCTAATCGCAATTTTAATTTTCGAGATTGAAGTACTTTTAAAATACCATATTGAGAAGTTAGAATTGTCTTCTAAAAATTACATCTTTATAAGCAGCAAAGGAGACAGTTAGAATGAAGACGTCAACCTTGTAACCCTGCAGTGGTGGAAGTTATTCTGTTGACCGTAGAAACCTTTTTTATGTTTTTTTCTGGAATATGGTGCTAATTTGTGTTTATACACAAATGTGAATTTTTGAGTTTAGCCAAGTATTATATATATGATTAACCTTTCCCTTTATATTGAGAATACATTATAATAAATATTGTTTTATCAAACATATTATTAACAAATAAAATAATCCTGCTGATTTTTTTTTTGTTTATTCATTTTTCAAATAAATTATAATATATGAAATCTACAGCACAAAATATACATGCCTATTACATAAAATATTTTTGTTAAGCCGAGATATTATTACCATTTTATTGAAAATTTTATTTGCTTGTTATTTATGTCCTTAACGCTACACATCATGTAGTAATTGTATTTTTATATAAAAAGAGCTTTTAAGGTGTGGAATGTCCTGTATTCGATAACTGATAAAAATATTATGCAATAAAAATTTAAAAAAATAAAATGATTTTTTATTATCCATGTCCGCTGCCAATTTGGAACATTGGCTTCCTAATAGAGGTATCTCCACAGAAGTTTTCTACGAGAACTTCTTGTTATTCAGTTGCTCAACTTCTTTTTTACGAAGAACTATAATTGTAGGGCTGGGTGATTTTTTGGAGCTGATTTGACAGATTTTGATCAGTCATTGATTCGATTATTGGAAGGTATTGTTATATTTTGCATCCGGCCATGAAATCTTTTTAATTTCTTACATGCATTAGGAATATTCTCATGACGGTATGGATATTTTATAGAATTATATTTCGACTTTTATTTTAAAATCTTCTACTACAAAAAATGATTGTTAGCAAACATAAACATTATTCCAAAAATTAAATAATTAACAATTTAAATACTGCAGGGCTGTCGATATATGCCACGAGGTCTATTTCTGCTACTACGAAAAATGATTGTTAGCAAACATAAATGAGGAGCAAACATTCAAAAAGTGTTTTGTCACACAAATGCTGAACTTGGGAAATGATGAAAAACGTGTCATTTGATAACGTAGCCCAAGTTCTTAAAAAAGTGTTATTAAAAGTAAACTGTTAACGGAATGAATTTCAATCTACGTATTTTGTATAATCTAGAAATCTTGGATTAGCTAATTTTTTGGTTTGAAATTTGGACAAAACACTTTTTGCATGAAACTTGTGGACAAAACACTATTTGAATGAAAATTAAGAGTTTTTAGTTATATCGTTATTAATATTATTATATTTTATTAATATTATAGAGCACGGGTTCCCAACCTATGGGTCGCCAACTTTTTTCGATTTTGTATTTGAACAACAAAACTAAAACTACAGTCAACTAAAATTACCTTTTTAGAACCTCGACTGAAGGTGCTTGATGGAAGTTTATCTTTAGATTAGAACTATTTTCATTATGTACGTTTCCATTATAATTTTGGCCGAACATGACCCGGGTTTCGCCTCTCGGCATCTTCCGGTGCTATCCAGTGCGCGAATGCACTCGAACTGACAGGTAGCGGAAGTTTTGCATTGTCTATACACAAACACAACTTCAATGACAGTGTACAGGGGAATACAGTTCAACTTTTTTTTTTATTATTTCAGCCGTGAATATGAAATGCATTATTGTTTGGGCAATAATATCTTTTATATTTTGTGAAACACATCTATCACACAAGAGTCGAAGACTGTTTTTCCTTGTACATTTTTTAAATGGTGTAGAAAAGATGATGCATTTTTTGGCTTCCTTTCTCAGCTTTTTCTTCTGGCCAGTTATAGAGACACGGTTTTGTGGCATCAGGAACAACAATGCAGAAATTATAAAAAATGGGTTGTCATGGTCGTCTCTTTATAGGCACTGTTTGTATTGAGGAAGCAATGGTAGTAAATTGTCTCAGTTTGACAGGCTGGGAATATATTGTAATAAGGTGTAAAAACGTTGCATCCACTAAATGTAGAATATATTTTCTTTTTGGGTTCAGATCGTTTGCCGCCCGTGAATTTTTCTTTTCTAGAGCCAATATTGGCTTGTCCAATTTACTCTTCACTATCTTCTTAGCATCGTATATATTTTAATAATAAATTTGGTATTTAAAAATAACTGTTAACAAATAAAGTCAGTAAAGAAAGTATACTAGTTCCAATTTTCATGCAAAATGCGTTTTGTCCAAATTCAATATGACGGCTTCTACGCTGTGATTGGTCGAGAGGACAAAACATCTTTTGATTGAATTTGGGTGTTGGAGAAAACACGTTTTGCATGAACGTGTCAACTTTATGATTTATTTTTAATAGGAAAAAACTTTTTTTGAACGTTTATTGTGATTTCCATTCATAAATTTTACGATTGACTATCAGAACTGATATTAAACAGAATTTTTTTAAATTTGTGACAAAACACTTTTTGAATGTTTGCTCCTCAACTATCATTCCAAAAATTTAATAATTTACAATTTAAAAACTGCAGGGCAGGGCAGTCGATATATGCCCCGATATATATTTCTTTTACTTTTAGAATTTCTGGCTTATTCAATAAATAGGTTTGTAATTTATTTATCACGCCAGTAAATTTTCTGACTACTTAAAAATGCAACAAAAATCCCCCCATGTTGAGGTCAACGGGCTTACAGCTAGTTAGTTTAAAATATCGGTTGCAAAATGTGCTGTTTTACCTATTGTTTTCGTGTGGATCATTTAAAAACGCCCCTGATTGGTTCCCGCGAACTATTTAATGTTTGGACTCAGCTTAAAAGCATCGCCGCGGTCATCGACCGAAGTTGTTGCAGCAAAAATTTGCTCAACCATCGGTGGCGAAATCTGTCTAAAGAAATGCGCCAGTGATATTTGTATGGTATATATCAGGAAAACGGAAGCGATATAAAACAGGCAGGTGTCAATACATTATCTATGTGCAGGGTTTCCCAAACTTTTCTGCGATGGAACACTGCAAATCCGGGAATTTTGACGAAACACTCAGCTTACTTTTTTAAGTTGGGTAGTTCATAATGTAGTATAAATACAACAAATTTTTCAATATTAAAATTTCAATATTAAATTTGAATCATTCAAATTATGTACACTCCAACAGATTTTGTCACTATCGACCCGGGTTTCGCCTTTCGGCATCTTCAGGCGTTCAAGTGCACGGATGAACTTGAACTGACGCTTAGTTAATGGATGTTTCGTGTTTATATAATAAATAAATGTATCACTGAGTCTAAAGCCATTGCTGGCGAAAAGGATAAGCTCATGGGAATTCCCAAAGATTTGAGTAGTGAGTGGTTTTAAGAATTATATTTATTTGTTTGTCGGAAAAGGTTTTATGACTATATTTATATAGGGTACAGAAGTGTACCCTATATAATATAATAAATAGAATAAATAGTTATATAAATTCTAGTTTGTACTATAACGGAGGAGTCTTTAAAACAAGTTTCATTTGGCATTGTTTTTATAAAATCGATCAACATTGCTGACAAAAAGGAACATCGACATAGTTAAGGGTTAATGTTTGATAAGCAATGATTTTTTTAACGGGTGTATTAAAGAAACATGAGACAACAAACAAGATTTCAGTATTCCAGTTCAATACTATAAAACCTGTATCAACATGTAGACAAAGATGAAAAAAATACATTATAAGCTCGACGTGCCTGGCTAAATACATTAAATTTTAAACCGAACAAAATTGGTTTCATTCATTATTATGAACAACTTCGAAAAATTTTGGGTAAATATGTCATACAGTAGCACGTCGACTATTGCGGCGAAAAACTTCACAAACTAAGCTGAAAACAACGCCACGATTTAAAAATTATTTTTTGAAGGCTTGATAATTGTGCTAAAACCACACATTAAAAAGAAGAACATTGATAAATTATACGAAATACAAGATATTTCGTATAATTTATCAATGTTCTTCTTTTTAATGTGTGATTTTAACGCGATTTATCAATGCTTCAATAAATATTTTAAATCGTGGAGTTGTTTCAGCTTAGTTTGTGAAGTTTTTCGCCGCAATAGTCGACGTGCTACTGTATGACATATTTACCCAATTTGGTTTAATTTAACATTGTTAAAATAAATCGTAGGTCGTTTGACATACGTCAAAGGGTAAGTATATATTGTCTATGGTATGATGAGCGGTCTTAATACACTGTTGCCAGGTCGTGCAACATGGCTTGATAAGTATAAGGGGCTATGATTGTATCAAACAAAACACGGTAGTTCACTTCATTTGAAGGAGACGAATTTGAGGTTATTTTTTTACTATTCTATTATTTCATACTCACATTAGCTTTGATTTAATTATATAATAATTTATGCTTTGCAGTAGTGTCTTAATATTTGTTAATTTGCTTGTAGATTAATATATAATATAAAGTGGAAACATGCACAATTTCGTAAATAGTATACAATGCTAAACTTTTCTCTAGCCCACCCAAGATTTTAAGTCACGAACCGCCACTGACTATAACAAAAAAGAACAAAACAAACATCAAAAAAAATAACTAATACGCATTTATTCAAATGTTTACGATATAAATTCACTTCCTCTTTATACCTTTAATTTCATTCATTAGCCGTTGTATCAATCAAAAAAAAATAGAATGTTTTGAATTTCAAAAGTAAAGTAATTATTGTCGACTTGCTTCTCAAAAAATCATCGGGCTGAGTATTTAATAAAATAAAGAATACGAAGGTATTAATTACTTTTGAATGCAAAATTTTTTTACCTCACCCAAAATTTTAGGTCACGAAACGTTTGCCTTATATTTTTTACTGTGTTTTTGTAACTTAATATGTTACATAATTTCATCATAGTTGACTCATAATATGTGTCAAATAAGAATTTCAGCAGTCAGCAGTCTTTTAAACAATTATTTTTTAAACATAATATTAACCTATTTTAAATTGTCGAAGTATTAACTTATTTCTGATATAAATATTTAAATGTTTCTATTACACACTGATCTATTGGTTTTATTACACTGACACGACATTTGGTAAGAGAGATTAAGCTGTATACATATTATGTATAGCAGCAAATTCGTGAAATTTATTTTTATTTTGAAAAATCCGGATAATCGATATAACAATAAAAATAACCAAACCTAGAACCTATTGGATAATTCTTGCCAAAAATAAATACCTTGGCAGCACTGCTTCAAATGTCAAAATAAGGCGGCAGAAAATTTGAATTATGACATATTTTGTTTTGTACTTACAATGTTTGATCGAAATTTCAACACTCATAAAAAACAAAGGAATATTGATGTTTGTTTTTCATTCCGACACAATTGGTTCTGTTATGGAAATTTACGAATACTGGACGGCATATTGTTTTCACTAGAATTAATATCGAGGTATCCACAAAAAACGCAAAATGACCGAAAAAAAGAAAGTAAAAATTGCTTGGAGCGATGATTTAAGCTACGATTCAGAAGAGGAACGCGGTAAATAGCCTTACATTAAAAAAATATGATTAATTGCAGCTCATACAATCTCTTTACAATTTTCACCTTATTCATGTGAGATATCATTGGGATAGTAATATCTGCAGTGTTTTTATTACCGCATATGTACATAGGTGTCTAATATAAGGAAAAGATAATATAATTCAAAATGTATTATTCAATTCAACCATTCAAAGATAAGGTACTACATAATAATGAGACATTTGTAGTGGTTTCGAGGCATTTGATGATGAGCACTAATTATTAAATGGTGATTTCCTAAGATAAATAAATTATACATACAAACTGTGAAAGCTTAAAACCCTATGTATATATTTTCTTTTTATAGAAAAAGAGAGAATAGCTTTAGCTGAATTAGCTGAAATTGAGACACCAGAGAAGCCAACATATTCTGATGAAGAACTTAATCGACTTGTTGAATACATTCAGCAGTTGACCACTCTTTACTGCCTGAGAGACGATGACTGGAACACCAATTGCATCAACGTTATAAAGGATTTTTTCATGGAACCCAAATGCTTGTTGTTGACAATCTACTTCCACAATAACAAATTGGTTGCCAAGTTGTGCATACCGGATATACCTGTGTACGATTTGACATATTTTTCAAGAGAGCCCGATATGATATTTACAGTAGATAACTTTCATGATGAGATTGTTTTTGGCACTTTTATTGAGAGTGTCGAGGAATCGTTACTGAAGATGCTTGAATATGTATATGCTCCAGTATTTTTTGCCGCAACCGATTGGCCAGAAGGTAAAAAGTAAAAGGATTAAAACCTTCCCTTGACTGTAGTTTATGTTGTATTGATTGGTGTACAAGCATGATAAATAATTCTGTATTCAGGCACAATCTGTAAAATTAGTGATAATCCAACAGTGAAGAAGAATGAGTGCAAAAGGTGTGAGGGGTGATGCAAGTAGAATTGCACCCATTTTGATCACGAATACTTTACAAGTACTTAATAAGTATTTAAAAAAATATTAGCCAATTCAGAATAAGATGTCAGCAATCAGCAGCCTATTACAAGTTGTCATGGCAAAAAAAATATATATGAGTCATTTGGTATCAAAAGCAGAACTGTTCCATACATCATGTATGGAACATTTCTGTTTTTGATAAGAGACAACTCATATATACCTATTTGTTGTTGTTGTTTCATGCAGAATAGTGATAGAATGAACTAATTAATAACATCAGTGGCACTTGTTAATCTATATATATAAAACAAAGTGGGGTTATTTACACCACGTATATCTCGAGAATTAGACCACGGATTTCAATGATCTTTGCTTTATTAAATTCGTATGGGTCTAGAATAGCAGAATAAGCATTAAAACATCGGAAAAATATCACGGAAAAGAAATTATGAATAAAATAAATTTCTCCATACATTTCGTATTTTCGAAATTTCCAAATCGAACGCGGAACATGACGTTGATGCTGTTTGCGGTTAATACACTAGGTGGCGTTGATTGTAAAATTAATATTTTCATACAGTTTTTAAATGAGGAACAGCTTGAAGTTATGCAAATTTCGTTGTATGCTGATTTCATACACTAGATGGCGATATTTCCAAAATTCATTTGTTTCATACTTTGAATTAGAGATGTTCCGACGAACTTGGCTGTGTCAGAATTTCGAAACTAAATCTTTAATATCCATTTTAAAAAAAAACTTTTAGGAATTTATGTCCCATGTTCATCACTGTCGCTAAAATATATACTGAAATATGAAAAGACGAATGAAAGTACATAAAATCAGAAGGTACGTAAAAAAAATCAGTATACTTTTCATGAATATTATATTGTTATAGAATACTATCAAATCATTATTTTATTTTTGATCCCCATATACAGTCAATCCTGTTTTTATGCGGTTTGTTTATGCGATTTCGAAGTAATGTGGTTTTTTAGAAATGAATTTTTTTAAATGTACAATATTTTACGATATATAAAAATGTTAAATATTACATCGAAAGCATATATCGTTGTATTTTGGATAGAATAGAGAGAATCATAAACACAACCGGCATTTGAAAAAAAATGCGATTTCGGACTGTTTAAATCATGTTGCATCTGCCATCGCTGAATTAAGTCCACCTACTTAGGTGTGTTACAGTCGATGAAACCATTGAAACATCGGCAATATCAGCTGAAATGATTACTTTAGCACATGAACTTGGCTAAGAAAGGTTTGATACCTTTAGCGAAAATTATATCGACGTATTACTTACAGATAAAGCTATAAGTGACGAAGATGTCAATAATTTAAATTTATTATTGACAAAAAACCAGAAGATAATGACGAACTGAAAGAAATTCCAGTTCCTTCACTGCGAAAATAAATGAAGAAAGTCTCCAACTTTTCATTAAATTAGAAGATCATTTCTTTCTAAATGATTCATATTCTGATCGCGCATTCAAGTTTTAACGATAACTTTAAAAAAATTATATATGGGTATAACAAACTGCATAACCAATTAATTATCGAAAAAGAAAATCTGAACAAACTCTGATCACTAATTTCATTGTTAGAAAACAACTATAGTTTTATGAAATTGATGCGCATACTATTTTTTCCGAAAAAGAGTGACCACATGCTTTAAAACACACATAGAATTGTCATACAGTGACTATTTTTTAATATTTTAACGCTGTGGTTTTCCCCTAATTTTCTTATACTTTGCGATTTAGTGTATATTTTAACTCGCTGTTTCAAAGTTATGCGGATTTTAAAATTTAAGTAACGCACCCCACTTTTTCTATGGAAGTCAAGTTTTTTATGCGATATTTCGTGGAACCCATATACCGCATAAAAACAGGATTGACTGTATAACTGTTTGTATGTGTGGAACATTAAACAAAAAAATATATTTTTTTTTTCTAATGAAAGATAATCTCATAAATATAATATTGAAGATTTGGAAAATGTTGCGTTCTTTGTTATAATGAGAATTTATATCATTTCGTAATATAAAAAATATGAAAATTTAGAATGAACTTTCGTAAAATTATAAAAAGATTTCTCCAAGCATTTGCTGACTATCTGTAACGGCCGTTTTCCTGTCGACGAATCGAATGGATTGATTTCGTTTCTGCCGAATTTTTGCAATTTTGTCTCATCGAAGGACAATCAACAAAGTGTTCCTGAATATCATTGCTAATCACAAACATCATAATTGGTTGAGTGAACGAGCAATTCTTGCAGCAAATAACATAGATGTGGATCATTTCAACTTCACAATTCAAAATCAAATCGTTGGTCTACTGCATTCCTTTAAATATATCGACTGTGCCACGTGAATAGCATCATTTCAATGTAATTAAAATACTTTTCATTTTGAATTTTGCACATTTATTTAACTTAATTCATTTTGAGTATTCATTTAAACTAAATTTAATTCAGCCAACACAACATTTATTGATTCTGAGGCGGTACGAAGTTCGTCGGGCCAGCTAGTTACTTTATAAATCAAAGTATGTATTACATACTTATTGAGTATCAATATATTTTACAGCAGTGTTAATCGTGTAAAGCAAGACACACTTAATGATGAACCGTTAGCTAATGTATCATAATATGCATATTCTTAATTATGTGTAGATATTGTTTCTAGCTTGTTAAGCTAGCACCCATTGACTGCATTTTTTTAACAGGTGTGAAGAGTGAGTTTTGTACGCATCTGCACACATTTCTGGCAAAGTCAACCGATCTTCATTATAAGATGCTAGGATTGACAGTGATATATATACCTCGCGAAGGATTGCATTTATCGGTGGAAGATGCAAGCGCTGACAGAGAACTTGTGAAACGCTTAGAGAGTGTGGTGGTACATTGGACGCATCAGATGAAATCTTGCATCGAAGATCACGATACAGCCGAAAGTCAAAGAGAGCTTGTATGTCCTCCGGATGAATATGAGTTCTGGGTCTATAGATGTACGTAGGATTCTGTTAATTTATTTCTTTAATTTTTACTTCGAGATGACTCTTTATTAAGGAGTTCGCTGTCTGTACTTGGTGGGAAGGCATTATAATAAAAAAATAAAATACTCATTTGTCCCAATTCCACTTTTATTCTAAATGATTAGGCCCGAATTCGCTCATGACGAGCATTATCAACTGAGTGGATGATTTCTGCATATTATGCCCACTCATTCATTAATATATGTTTACACCTTAATAAGTCTTCTATCAACTTTTTATAAAAAAATCCATGTTCGCTCCCAACGTGGAGCATATGGCCTCCTAGTAGAGGTATCTCAACAGGAGTTTTTTATACAAGAATTGTTACTTAGTCACTCAACCTCTCTTTTGTGAAGAGAGTAGTAGAGATAGAAAGTTTGGGGCAGGACTGGATTAGTAGCTGGCTAATCACTCTGGCTAAACCCCTTTATTTATTGGAATGGTAGGGAAGAATTTTTAGACATCGCAAACACCCATGTTTTCGTTCTGAAATCAATTGAAAAGATGCTGTTCGTACTGGGATTGGAACCTGTGAGGTCCGGCATGGAAACCAACGACGTTGACCACTCTGTCATGGATCGGACAAATTTACTACAGTATAATTTTAACAAAAATTAATTAGAATGATGCAGTGTAACAAAATTTATCTTACGCGCAATAAATAATATCAGTATTTGAAAGAAAAAAAAATCTTTAATAATTTTAAAATTTATTAATCTAAAAGAAATAGTCAAATCAGTAATGCTGAACCCAGTTTGACATATTAGTAAGTTGTAAAGGGGTATTGATTGAAATGATGCAGATCACAACAATTAATATTCTTTTACTCAAATTTATGTGATTTAAAATAAAAATATGTATTTACTGTTATTTTTAGATGAGAATTTAAATAGTGTGAATTACCAAATCAAGAATAAGTGTGTTGAACACATTGCTAAAATTTTAATCAATACGCACTCGTCATACATAAAGCAATTTCAGAAGCTATGCGATCAAATTACTGAGAGTATGGTGGAAGCCAAATCCAACATAGAATATCTTCAAATAATTGAAAAGCCATGCATAGCTATGGAAGTTGCGAAGGACTTGAGCGAATTACCACAATATATATCCACAATATTAAACACATTCAGATACATCTGGCTCCGATCATCATACTATAATACACCATCTAGATTGATTAATCTTTGTAATTCACTGAGCAATCAAGTGATTCTTCAATGTTCAGAATCAATCAATTTGAAAGCTTTGTTCGGCGGCAAAACCAGAGCCGCTATTGAGGAGTTCAGGAAATGCATAGAATGCTGTAAATCATATAGAGAAATTTATGATTCTGTTGCTGATGCTCACAATGAATTGATGCCTGGATCATGGAATCTTGATAAGAGCATAATATTCAACTATATTGACTCGTTTGTGCAAAGATGCATCGACATGTTAGAAGTCTGCAATTGCATGACAATATTTGGAAGGTGAGATTTGTTTCAATGTACCTTTATTTGATATAATTTAAGATTTCGACTGAAGGTGCTTGGTGGAATTTCAATTTCAATCAGGAACAAGGGATAAAAATGTTACACCCAAATACGGACAGTCATAAGCTCTTTTTCCAGGAAATTTTAGAAATTAATAGGGCACAGTTACATAGTCTTCCGATTTTAAACGAAATATTAAACCTTCCTGGCTCTCCACTTCTATACCCTATATAAATAATATCATAAATAATATCATAAAACCTTTGCCGACAACCAAATAAATATAATTCTTAAAACCACTCACTACTCAAATCTTTGGGAATTCCCATGAGCTTACCCTTTTCGCCAGCGATGGCTTTAGACTCAGTGATACATTTATTTAATATATAAACACGAAACATCCATTTACTAAGCGTCAGTTCAAGTTCATCCGTGCGCTTGAACGCCTGAAGATGCCGAAAGGCGAAACCCGGGTCGTTAGTGACAAAATCTGTGGGAGTGTACATAATTTGAATGATTCAAATTTACCTTTATTTGAATGAATGTTAATTCAGATTTTTTACACATGATAATAATTGCAGAATTGATGAAGTTGAAGACATTCCGATTCCACGTTTCGGAGGTACTAGAGGAGAGGAGTTTGAAAAGATTTGCGAGAAAGTTGAAAGATCGTTTCGATATGCTTTGTTGAAGATCGAAAACGCTCAAGATAATATTCTCGACGTACAAGCGACGAGTTGGTATGAAAATATTTTAGAATTTAATGCTACAACTAAACACATAGAGGTAATAATGTTTTTATTATATACACTACAACTGTTATGAACACCTATCATAGAGATAATGTAGTAAATAGTTTAATATTATTTTAGGTGCTCATTGAAAACCTTCTTTCATCTGTTTTCGAAACAATTAATAACGTTGAGGAAGGCGTGCAGGTATTGTGCTCTATGTACAATTATTCTAAAAGAATAAATCTACGTAGAATTTTTGAACAGAAAACTTCAGAGGTAATCGAAACAACTTTACAATTGATGTTATGGAACTACCTATATATATATATATATGTAACAGGATTCACTTTAAATGCATTTATTTAAAGTATGCATTTCTTGTATTTATAGGTTTGGAATATATTCAGTAAAGAAGTTGGAGATATAAAAAGAGAGCTAGTTGCAGAAGGAAGTCGTTTTCCTGCTAGTATGCCAGCCTACTCCGGCCAAGCTATTATGGCCTACATGCGCAACAATCGTTTAATTTATCTCAAAAAGGTAGCGCTCTCGTTTAGGGTCTCCCGTATCTTATTTTTCTCTTGTAAATAATATTTTTTTTGTACCATTACTAGATTATGGATTCGGCGGCATGGATGTTGCCCTGCAGTAATGCAGAAGATACAATAAATCAACAGAAAAAACTCCTAGAGGCAATCGAGATAACAATAGAGAATATTTGGTCTTACTGGGCGGTAAATATGTGAATTTAGAACCTACTAGGTCAGAACATATTCCACTTAACGCAGGACTCATTTGAAAGAAGTGTTTTTTAAATCATAATATATTTATTTCAGAACACAGAAAATGCAGACATAATTATGAGACTGGATAAAGGACTTCTCTGTGAGAGTTCTAATCACGAATTGATAGCTTGTAATATTGACAGGTATGAGTTTCATTTATCTTCTAATAACAACTGAAATTTATCTTTCAATGTGCATTACAGAAGACTGCAAAAAAATCATTTACAGGAGCATTTTAGAAACCTGCTGCGAAGCTCGCCATTGGCAAAATATAGAATGGGAGGTACCAGCACACTTTGTTAAGGTTGGTAAACTAAAATATTCAACTTTTTGTCTGTTGTATGTGGGCAGATTTTATGAGTTATTATTTTCAGATTTATTCTAAAATGACTGACGTAAGGTACACCTATGAGAATATGTTAATCTTGATCCAAGGGTATAACAGAATTTTGATGTCACTATCGAGCGATGAGAGAAAACTTTTCAAACCGCTTATAAATGTAAGTAAAGAGGCATTACAATTTTTGATTGGAGATGGTTGACATTTCATTACAAATTTAATGAAGAGCGAAATAAAACTGAATGATTTTTTATTAAAATGTATAATAGAGATAAAATATACAACAATTTTGCTAAATAAGTTAAGCATATTGTCGCCATGGATTTAATGAAATTCATGTTCATATTATATAAGGCACCCATCTAAGTGTTCATTCATTTCACTTTCTTCAAATAGGGTATAACAACACGGACAAGTAATTTTAGTACCGCTGGAATTGTATTCTTGCGACTCGTCAAAATCGTCTGAGAAAAAATCCACAGAATCATTACTGGACGACGGCATGTCGTTGGTTTCATTTTTAAATGTAGTGGTCAAACATTCTTCTAAGTGATCTTCTGTATTATTATCGCTTATCTTTTTATTGCATATCGGACAGTTGTGGAACATTATATCTTGTTCAGAATCAGCGATACCGGTTAAGTTTATTTCATCTTTCCATAATGACGGCGATCTAAATTCATTTTCCATAGTTAAGTCGATGACCGTCAACGGTGCATTTTTGAAATCGTTGTCAGTAAATTCTTTGGGCAGCAGACATTCATCGAGGTGAGTGTTAATAAATTCGTTTGAAACAGACGCGTCACATATTGGACATCTGGCAAACGTTGAATTGTCCTTTTGAGTTGTTGTTTTGTCATTAGTATTGCACAATTCACGGATAACTTCATCGGTGATTATGCTTTTTCCATACAGATCGTATAAAATATTTTTGCAATCGTTCAATTTATCTTCAGGAATATGTTTTTTACTTTTTGCAGCAATTTTTTCAGTAGATTTTGGTTGAATAGTTAAGTCTATATTTTTCGATGTGGTGATGTTCAATGAATTAGTGGTTTTTGAAAGTTTTTTTGGATTCACTATATCGACATCGTTGTCACATAATCTTTTTCTATTATCAGAATATTTTAATGACCAGTGATTTCGCACGGTGTCTCGCACTTCATTTGATGAATTTTCAGTCGACGGGTGGATTATTATTTTATCCTTATTTGCTTTCGGTAATTCAATATTGATAGTATTTTTTATATCCTCGGCTTTGGAAATCCTCTTAGATGTTTCGCTAATACTTTTTACCGGATTCGCCTTGGTCGTGTCACTCGGTCTTCTAGGAAAATTAATTGATTTGATGCTTCCTTCTTTACTGCTGGAAGGATAGTTTAAATTTTTACGTGGACTTTTAAAATATTCCCTGATATCTGCCTTCGAAGTCTTCGGCGGAGAAGTAATTTTTGTTTGTTTGATTTTATTTTTTTCCGGTTCCTTTATCTTAATAAATTGTCCCCCGCACAATTGCTGATGTCTCGCCCACCAATAATCTGAAGGGCCGGGGGCTCTGTTGTTTGTTCTTCGAACCATGCCGAAAAAAGGTTTACGGCTCTGACACGGACCGTTACATCGCCACCAATGGGTCTGATAGAAGTGGACCTGTAATTAATATTTATACCAGTTATATTTTTTATGCACTTTTAAAACGTTTTCAATGAATTGGGTTGTACCGCTTTAAAGTAAATACTAGAGTACTACAGATGACATTGACATTGAATTTGAATTAGAGCTCTTAGGAAGTTATAACTGATATTAGAAAATCATTTAAGATTCAAGCAAAAAATCAAAGATTTTTTTAATTAAATAATGGGTATTAAGAATGTTAAAGTAATTGTCTGTTTTAGAAGTGTGTAATATATTGCATTTTATAAATAAAAAAATATAGTTTGGATTAACCATGTTTATCGGTTATCTGTGCTACCCAGTGGCGTAACCACCATACAGCGAGGCCTATGCATTGCATAAGGGCTCTTGGGACCTGAGACCAAATTTATATTCATATATAAATAAAAAAAAAAAAAGAATAATTCCCCCCCAAACGAGTAAATGGGAAGGGCCTTTTTCGCCTTTACAAGCTAAATATAAGTAACTGTTTTTTTGTTATTATCGCTGGCTAAAAATTCTCATAACAAGATGTATACTGTTTAAAATCCCTCAAGAGCTGGGAAGTTACATCTCGAATTCATCTTTTTCTTTGCATGGATTTTATTGTTGTAAGAAAAAAAAATAGGGGCCCTTGTGATAAGTTTTGCATATGGGCCCAGATGTTATAGTTACACCACTGATTACACCCGTCCCCGTCATTAGCCTGGATAATCAAGATTATAATTTATATAATAAAAAAATTTCAACTAATAACCTCTTCGATAAAAGTGTGATACACAGTAATATTAACATTGGCTTCACGGTTGATCCGGTACATGTGTTCGTGAAAATCTGGTCCGTGGCCATCCCTATCTCTGTTGCTTTTTGTGAGAAATAAGTAAGCGTGAATCATCTCATGTAATAGGGTTTGGATTAAATCTTTTCGAGGCCTCAATTTTAATAGTGGTTCACTCAATGCTATATCACAAAAGCCACCTCTTCCTTCATATCTAAAAAAATCAACAAATATTAAGTATTATTTGAAGGTTGGTAATTTCTAAAAATCATATGAATTTGTCAATAGTGGCACGATCTATATGTCATCCTACAAACTTATTGAGTGATGCTGGTTGACGCCGGTCCGCAAGATATTTTTACAATTTATACCGGTCCGTAGATGTAAAAAGGTTGAAAAACACTAGTGTATACAACACGTATTTATTCTGTGGAGTGTTATTGTAGTGGTATCATTGTAAAACAGTAGTACTACTGGCATCTTGCAATCATTTTAAAGTGATTAATAAGGCCTCAAAAAATAATTTTAAATCGTGGCATTGTTTTTAGCTTAGTTATTGAAGTTTTTCGCCGAAATAATCAATGACTAGCTTTGACACACAATCACCGTATAAACAATGTTACACTTCCGTTTTATAAGGATTTCTGTGTGCAATTACTCTGTAGAAGTTTGATGCGAGTACTTATTGTTGGCTTAACTAAGTATATTGTGAAGGTGAATACATAAATTCGTGTAATCAAATACCTGCAGATACCAGCGCACGAATACATTCTTTTACTCCAACGAACGACTACACTGGAGAGACTGCTCCAAAAATACTGACGATCAAATTGCATGAACAATGCGTACACATTAGGATTTGGGTCGTTTAGTTCCCATGACGGACTGCTCAAATCCGTGCTCTTTTGTTTAATCTTCACTGGTGTTGTATGGCTTTTATTTTTGCTGCATGAATTTCTATCGTATTGTTCTTGAAGTTGATGAGCCAGAGCGTAGTCTTTATCGTAATGCATTATATTGTAGTTACATAAATTTCACGCTGAAACATTATATTTAACAAGTGGTAACTAAAACCACTGTTGGAGATTCATTGGGCTGTTTGTATTTCACCAAGTGATTGAAGGAAGTAAACTCCGATAGCACTTGTGATAAAGAAACGTAACGATATTTTGATTTGGCCATCAACTGACACTTCATTCTAACCTATCTATGCACTTCATATGACAGTTGAATGTAGTTGCCAGTATACTAAAATATTTCACCTTTATCAGCCGTTTATTTGACAAATTCAGGATTGTGTAGTCATAAAAACAAAACTTCGACTCCTAAAATGCAAAACTGTTCGTATTTTAATTCATTTAAAAAAAACGAAATCGCCCATTTTTTATGACTGTGACTCCACAGCCCTGACAAAATACAAAATATTTCAAATATATTAAAATAACATTTATCAAACAATGTAAAAAAAATAGTTATATGATGTGCGCAAAATAAATATACATTACACTTTAATTATCTGTCTGCCGGTTATCCGTCTGCTAATTATGGAGTTTGTGAATTATTCATAGCATGAATTCGGAAAATATTTATTTTAATAATGCACACAACATTTTTTGACAAATTGGCTCTTACACATAATATTATAATAAATACCAAGGCTGTAGAGTCGGAGTCTTAGTCGTGGAGTCGCGGTATTTTGGCCATTTAGAAGTTGGTGGTGTTATTAAAAAGTGCTTTTTTTATTTACATGAAGCATATTAAAACAAGTTGATGGCTTGATGGCTACAATTTTTTTACAAATGACTAATGTACATCTTAAATTGTTTAATATTTACATCTTAAATTATTTGTCCCATGGGGTTTTTATTTTCAAATTAGACTTTTTAAAAATTTCTATAAAAAGACAATATCTACCTGATTTAGAGTAAATTAATTTTCACACAAACATGTCATTACGAAAGATGTTAAAAGAATATTTTTTAATTCTTCCAAGCCTGAGACAACTGAAATATGTGAGATAATTACAAATTTTCAAAGATTTGGACACTGTAGAGTGGTTAAAATACGATTTGCATAAAACTGTGTTTTTAATATTATTATGCATAATGCAAATATTATTTCCAATCTCAGTCAACCAGAATAGAATGAGAATGCATATGAAGGAGAATAAATCAATTACATTAGTCACAACACAGCTCTAACTTTCGAATGTCATAATATAAAACTTAAAAGAAATTCAAATTGATATTAGAAAATCACTGGAAGATTTTTGTAAACAATCCAATATTATAGATTTCTTTAATAATTATAAAAATAATTTCTTGCTTTAGGTATGTAAAATAGTACTCTAAAATGAAATAAAAAATGATTATCCATTCATTTTGATTTTCCGTGCGACCCCAACCCATATTAGCTGGATAATTAAGTTTTTACTGTTATCATAAAAAATGCGACAAAAT
The DNA here is from genome assembly GCA_031772345.1 of Himalopsyche anomala. Classification (NCBI taxonomy): domain Eukaryota; kingdom Metazoa; phylum Arthropoda; class Insecta; order Trichoptera; family Rhyacophilidae; genus Himalopsyche; species Himalopsyche anomala. Next base: position 24,042,108 of record CM062828.1, read on the forward strand.
TATATTTATTACCAATGATTACCAATTAACAACTATCATAGTCTTTAGATTTCTATATGATAAAATATTAGTGATGAAAAACATCTATGATGTTTGTGTCATCAATAATCAGCACATATCTTTTTATATTTTGTTATAGACCTGTATGAAAACAATAAAACCGGGCTTCAAAAAATTACAGTGGACATCTCCAATGTTAGATGTATACATAATAAATTGCAAGAAGAATATAAACGAGGTTTGCACTTAATTATTATATTTACAAGGCTTCTTTTTTTTGATTCTTCGAAAAGTATTGATTAAATTAACTAATGATAACAAAGGAACTCTGCAGGATATTTTCATTCCATTAACGATTGACGCCAAAGTTTTGAATATTATTTATTCCTTTTACTAAACTATGAATATAATGCATTTTTAAGGAAATTTGGTTTTGTAAATTAACAACATGCGAACAAACGGAGAAGAGCATAGCAAAATGACTCAACCACGTATATATATGCATTGCATGACGCTTTGTACCTCCTTTTTGTTATCATTTGTCATTTGTATTACCATTATCGTTTGTTTGTTTTTCTATCATCCCTTCCCATTTTATTTTAATCTTTATTATAATATATCAGAATAGTAAAATTAAAATCATTCATACTTAAGCAAACATTTGCGAAAGTAGTTGTCTGAGGATGCCTCTGAAAGAGGCGAAACACGTGTCACATTTTGATACACAATACGTGGAATAATCAAAGTTATTTTTATTTTATATTAAAATGAACTTCCACAAAGTTACCGCCAAATCCATCGAAAGTATTATAGGTTGAATCATATAGACTGCAAAATTTGTGAATTCTTACTTTAATATTCACTTTATATAGCTAAAACCTTTACTAGTTAATTTGATTGTTTCTTCATTTATAGCTTCAAGATTTCTTAGATTGCTACAAACTGTGCAATCAAAATATTGTGAAGTTACTTGAGAAGATTTGTGGTACTCCGATGGTTGAACTCAAAATTTTCAGTGTATTTGATTTGGACGACTTGCAAAGTGAATTAAAGCGGATTTGGGATAATACAATTGCAAAACTGTTATCAATGTACAAGGAAATAGTTACATATCTCATCATAATTTACGAAGGATTTGAAAAACACATAGAAGAGGTGTGCATTTAGTAAAAATTTTCCAAATAATGTGGATTTTTTTATTTAAAAATACAATTACACCCTCATCAAATAATTCTGTTTTACACTAAATATTTTCAGATTCCATCTTACTGGCTTAACTATGTAGGAAAGTATGATATGCTACTGGGAAATGCATTTCTTTTAAATGTCAAAACGTCCATGCAGAATATGCTTTGGATTGTTAGCGGAGATGGTTTGTACTTTTTCCATAATAACTTCTTATGTTGTGATGAAATTGAACACTTAAAAAACACATTTTCAATCTATTTTATAGGCACAGTGCTTCCGCAGCCTTTATTAAATATGAAAACTGTCCTACAAAACTCAGAGATATGTTACATTCCCGCTCACGCAGAAGTACTGACAACATTTTCAAGTATTTTATCGAATATGATTGACCTGATACATAGAATTCCAAGACTGCTCGTTCGGTTCGGACTACCAACAAATTTCAAAGACTTTGGTGCCATTATAAAAAATGATAGCGAGTGTCAAAAACTTAATGATCTCATTATTGAAGGTAAGACATTTAGTAACTTATTTATTTAGTACTTAGTATTTGTAGCCAGGGCTGTGGAGTCGTGTAAAAAAAAGACGGCTCCGACTCCGGCTTTAAAATAATTAACGACTCCGACTCTGAGATCTTTTTTCAAAATTTTCATTTTAATTTATATATATGTATACGATCGGATCATCTGTAGTCAGCTAAACATGGAATGGCAACACTTTGCACTATTTTTTTGAATACACTTCATTAAAAATATTTTTCAAAAAAAATTCAAACCGCTCATTTTTCATGACTCCGACTCCGATCAAAATACCGCGACTCCGCGACTACGACTCCGACTCCACAGCCCTGTTTGTAACTCTGATTAATTTACTTTGTACATTAAGTAAGTACAATATTATGTTATTATATAGTTATTGATAAGTATTGTTATTTAAATGTTGCTTTTCTTTATAAATGTTGAAACCATATTAAAATATATTATGTTGCTAATTTCATTTGACAAAGCTCTTTTGAATAGTGTGATTTCTCACTCTACGAAGTTTTACAATATCTTTATATCAATTGCAGAAACTTTAACTGCACTGGAGATGGTTACCAGCAATGTGAAAACATGGGATTCATACAAACACATATGGGAAGTCTCCAAAGATGAATTTTTAAATGATTACGTACTTCAAAACCCGACAGCTCGAGATTTCGACAAAGATATAACACGTTACGGTGATCTTGGAAATAATGCCCAAATGCAGGATAATATTACTCAGGTATGTAGATTACTCGTATCGCTTGAAATATTTGATTACACTCATCCCTTGATTAATGCAGGTTTTTTTCACTGAATGCTTTACAAAATGGATTAACTTTTTTTTTCATTTTTCTCTATTTAATAAATAGAATATTATTAACAAGCTATAATAATTATCATTATTATTACCCTTAAAAAAATTATCACATAATTATTAAACGTTGCAATAAAATAAATTGAATTGGATGTAGCATGTATAGGCATATAAATAAATTACTGCACTATGTGCATTAATTGCATTATGTGTTTTTTTGGAACATATATCCCCACATTTTGTATGGATACCGTATCTTTTTTAACATGATATTTTTTATCCTGAACCTAGCCCATGATTTAGTATAAGATTCATAACTTTTTTTACATAGTTTTTCGGAAAACGTATCTAATGGGTAAATTCAGGGATGAGTGTATTCCATTTAGTTATGGTGAGTGAATATTTTTTAAATTGAAAATAATATTACAAAATATGTTATTTTAATTATAAATTGAATGCAATTGTAGCCAAAAATAAAGAAAACGATCATTTATTTTTATTTAGGGTTGAAGATTTGATGAATGTAATTTATTTTATTTCATGTCAATAAATTTTAGACTCATTATGTATTTGCAGGTCCATTTTATTGTATTAAATTATTTAAGTTTGAAAGTATCTATTGATGAGCATTGTGAAGATTGGCAGACTAAATTTGAAATGAAGCTAAAAGGCTTGTCTCAAAAAAATATAAGCGCAGTTTACAAATACATCAAAACAAACAGCAAAGCTGCCATGAGGCATCCCAGTAATTTGGTGGAATTCCAAGAATTGATTGAAACCTATGATAGACTCTGTTCTGAAATACTACATAATGAAAAAAGAATTTCAACAGCGAAGGACCAAACGGATATCCTAGGTGAATAAATGATTCACTCAAAATTTTCCTGTACAAAATTGATTTTATAATTCTATTGGAACCTGAACATTTACCCATTGCATCGTCTTCCCTTTTTTGTAACATTCGCTTACTCAACTGAAAACTTTAACTCTAAAAAAATTACCTGTCAACTATTTTCCGTAAAGATCTGAGCAATATCGATAATTGGACGTCTGGATTATGTACGGTTAATCTGTCTAGAACAGGGTCTTTCGTGCCTATGCTTGTGACCGCATATGGAGGAGCTGTTTGCATACGCCAATTAAAAGTATTCACTAATGAATTTTTGTTAACGCCCTCACAGGTCTATAAATGTATAATGTTATGATTTACTTCAATTTAGTTATATAATATAATGAATGTTATTATAATATTAGTTATTATTTTTAAAACGGCTTTTGAATGCTTATTGAATTAAATGATATCAAATATTTTTGGGTATGTATAACTGTTCTCTACATCACAGTTTCTCAACCTTTTTGGGCCTATGGCCTCTTTTGAGTTTCATATTTTTCCGTGGCCTTCATACCTGTTTTGAAGTTTTTCGGAAAACATTTTGTCATTGCCCATTTTTTAAAACTCAGAAATTTACAGATTATCCAAATTTCTTAAATATTTTGTCGCTGTCCGAATTTCAAGATCTGGGAGTTGGATATGGATATTTTTCCGTGGCCCTGCAAAACTGTGCTGTGGCTCCCCTAAAATTATTTTTTCTATGTGACCCCCTTGGAACATGCTGTGGCCTCCAGTGGGGCCACCCGGCCTCCCGTTGAGAAGCACTGCTCTACATTGTCTAATTTTTTTCTTAGTTTTACTAAGTTTATTTCTAATGTTTTTGAAACAATTATCCTTAAAACATATAATATAGTAATTCATACTCTCTTGAACTATTTTATTGTCGAAAAAATAAGTTTATATTTTCTTGATTTCGTGACACATTTTCTACAACTCCCCTTATCCCTTTCATCGTAAATTACGACAACATATTACACCTTTCCCACTCCACTGTGATGATATATGAAAGGTTATCAACAACATATCCTATCCTAAGCTAGTCGTATCATAAACGACTCTGTAAATTAATAGTTGAGAGACTCGTTAACAACCAGTACTTAAGTTTGAAAAATGCGTAATATATTTGGTTTCAATAGTACCTAACTTGGTATTATATGTAAATTTTTTTATACAATAAAATTATTATAGTAATTAACCTTAATATTTTGTTTACTCCCATTCCTATGATCCTGGAAAATTACATGTTATCAGTGAAATATAAAGTGATGAAGCAGCAAGACGTGACAGAGGACTTGGCGAATCTCTCGCAATTGTGGAGTGATTATTTGGTGGTATTAGAAAATATGAAAGTGTCACTTGATTCAGATGAAGACCGCTTTAAAACAAATTATTTGGATCAATCGGAGGTAAACACGGTTTTTCTAGACATGAAAATGTTTCTCTATTAGGAAATGCATTGCCTGTTTTTCTATATGATTATAGTTTTTTTTTTTTAAATGAAGTTACAATGAAAATAACACATTCGCAGGGTGTTTACTTTACCTAAAAAATTTCTGACTTTCTAATACTGTTAAAAAGGAAACTATCACGGACTTACAGTGAAGGTTAGCCATCAACTATTCTATTTGCAAAGCGTACAGGGTATGTGAGTATTTACAGTCAGGTTCTTATGGGCTTATTTTAAATTTGCACAATGAAAATAAAATTTACTTAAGCTGAAGTTTTGTGAATACTAATCTCTCTAAAAAAAAATTTACTCTATTATGTAAAATATAATTGAGGTAATTTTTTTTGAATAAAAATATACATCTTCGATAGAAAACATGTCACTAGAATAAGATACAGCCTAAATGACCAGGCTTTAAATAATATGATATGTTTCAAAGGTTTAATGCTACTCTTAATGAAAAGAATTAAATATCTTCTAAAAATACTATGTGTCAGTTAAAAGTAATTCAGATTGGCTTTTAATACATTTGCATAGTGTCACTTAGTTACTGATAGATTACTGGTAAACCGGTATAGATTTGTAATTTTTAACAATTTATAGGAAATGACATTTTACAGCAATGTCCATAAAATGTTATTGTGGAATTTGCAAACTGATGATCGAGTTTGACATAGATTCATTTTCAGAAAAATGATTTTTTACTAAGTATTTAAAGAAATAACAGTCTAATATGATGTGATCCGCTTATTAAAATTGATTTTAAATATAGAAATTTACGAAAAATGCTCAAAATCTATTGGAACATTTCATGAGCAAAATACCAAAAGCAGCAGATATGAGTTCAAAGATGGCCTTTGCTACACTTAATTTAATTAAAAAGCAAGTTGGCCAAATGAGAAGTAAAGAGCAGGAAATAAAAGAAGGTTTACTGGCTTTCAAAATAAAGTGAGTTATATCTTTTTGATGCTGTAATTATAATTTCTAAAATTTATGAAAAAAAGTCATAAAAAAGATATTTCAGTTCACCAGTCAATCAGGATCTAACAATAATTGAAAATGAAATCAAAATACTTGAAGAAGTTTGGCAGATGGTAGCGGAATGGGAAACCGCATGGGAGTCTTACAGGTCATGTTCATTTTGGACACTGGAAACAGAAGTGGTCGAAGAAACTGTCCAAACAATGTTCAGGTATCAAAATACTGACTCTTGTCAACTCATTCATACCAGTGTTCCTTTATCTGGTAATCAAAAATAACATTTATTATTTTCACTTAAATCTTTAAAAGTAATTTATAAATCAGTTTACAGTGTACAGATTTCACAAAGCAATTCACATTAAATCATTTTGACTACCACTGACTTTTGCGGAATTGGTCTTAATCATTAATCCAAGCGTTAATCTCACCGAAATTATTATCTTGATTTTTTTCATTGTATACTTAGTGCTCCGCAACCTTTTCTCACCTGCGATACACCAAAATTCTTCCTTGAATTCAGCGGCACACCAAAAACAAAAATGTATAGGTATTAAATTGATACACAAATTTTACAATAAATTTTCGTTTTTTATTTGAAAAGTTTACATACATAAAACTATAATATATTTACTTTTATGCAATCTTAATAATTATTATAAAATAATAACTAATTAATGTGATACCTGCGCTTGTTTCAATTAACACAGAGGTTTTAATAATAATTCAATTCAAATAATTTTTCATTATGTATTTGACCACGGCACACCTGTATCCGGCTCACGGCACACCAGTGTGCCGCGGCACACCGGTTGCGGAGCACTGGTATACTTAGTGTAAGTGTACTTGTTTAACATGAACATGAGTTAATGTTTTCAACCAAGGATTATATTTCCAATGATTGTTCTACAATTGAAATAATACATAAAATTTGGAGTCGCCTGTGTGGTCGAGTGGTCAACATCGTTGGCTACCGCTACGGAGGGCACGGGTTCGAATCCCGGTACGGGCAGTTTTATAAATTGATTTCTCAATCGATTTATGAATTTCTGTTCAAAGGCATGGATGTATGTGATGTCTTGAATTCCCCTCTCCCATCCTATCCTATGAATGGGGCGTATGGAGAGCGACTAGCTAACCACTAGTTCTGTACTAGCCCTACCCTTCTATTCCTACTAGGGCTTCCAAACCGGTTTAAACCGAAACCGGTTAACCGGTTTTTCGGGTGTTTTGAAAAAAACCGAAAACCGGTTTATTTTGGGCGGTTAACCGGGTTAATTAAAAAATCTTTTTCCGCTTTGAACACCACGAGATTTTATTTAACTATTCATATGTAGAGTATAAATATTTAAAAATGTTGTATATAATAATAGTATTATAAGTAGTACAATATAATAAAGTATTTTACTGTTCAATTGTCTAATTTCTGTGACATATTAATAACAACTATGTAGTCGAAATCATGGACAACTATACTGCTTTCAATCAAATATCTGTAATACGAAAGGATTCTCAAAATATCAATGATAATAAAACAAGTGAACCTTATTGAACCAAAAATACGTTTATCATTATACCTTTTAAATGAAAAAAATATCCGAACCGAAAACATGTTACAAAGCAATTTAAATATTAGTAAACAATTATAATCTACATTTTTTTCACGTATTCATTTGATCTTTATTAGTCGGATTATTTATAATTATTACCAATATAATATTGTATATGGAACTTAAATATTGTATAATATAGATTGCTATTATTCCGAGAAAGTAGTAAGTACCTGAAATTAAAAAGATGGCAATTTATATTCACTTTTTTTGCAGCATACATACATAAAAAGGTTAAGTGACCAAGCCCATGTTTTGTTATATCTTTCAAGTTATAAAACAATTCAATTTTAAAACGTTTTTTTTTATTTTCTAACAATCGGTGCCATAAATCATCGGCTACTTTAAGGGGTCGGTGTCTTTCCAATATGCACATGTGGTAAACAAAAATAATAATAAAGACGAGCAAAAAGGTATTCGAAGTGTTATACAATTGAACACTAGCTGAATATGCGTTACATATATTTTAAGCAATTATTTAAAAATGTGACAATGTTAGGCATACAATCGTAAGGACACGAAAGCATGTTTGCGCATAGTGAAAATTGGTAGTTCTAATTTTATGCACTTATTAACTGTTTTTTATGTAATCAAAATACTTTTTTTGTGAAACATTGGTTAGTGTGGTACTAAAATTGGTTTTTTGAAAATAAATCCGGTTTAAACCGGTTACCCGGTTTATTTATTTGAAAAAAACCGAAAACCGGTTAGTTTTAATGTCCGGTTAATTGGAAGCCCTAGCGTATGGAGAGCGATTAGCTAACCACTAGTCCTGTCCTTGCCCTTTCCTTCTATTCCTACTCTCTTTGGAAAAAGAGAGGTTGAGCAACTGAGTAACAAGCAGTTCTCGTAGAAACATTTCTGTTGAGATAAACTCCATTAGGAGTCCATATGCTCAATATTGGGAGCGGACATGGAAAAAAAAAAAATGAGTTTTTTATTTCTTTGAACAAACAGCAATACACCATTATTAGTAAGTTACAACACACATTGCTATTAGTTGAGCGATTTGTTATGAATTTTTTTTATCCCAATACAATCAGGTAAATTATTGCAATGAATCAATGCATTGATGAAAAAAATCTAATATTAACGTAATCTTAGCTTTTGATAGAATGTAAATGAAATATGTTTTTAACGGTAATACTATTTAACCGGACATCGGAAGAGTCCCCAAATGTCAGTAAGCAGACAGACTATGCGGTGCTTCCTGTAGAAAATTAAATAGACATATTATTTTGAAGTTATCCAACAGTTGACAATATGAATATTTTATTCGGTCTGTAAATCTCTATTATAGAAATTCAAATCGGCTGTCAAGACAGCTAAAGGACCGTTTTTGGGAAATAATTGATTATACGCGTGCCAAAATTGATGCATTTCGAAGGACCATTCCACTTTTAGGAGATCTTAAAAACAGCAATATGAGAGAGAGACATTGGCACAGAATTAGATCATTAATGAATAGGTAAATCTACTCTGCTGATTTAAGATTATTTCATTTATAAATACAGGTGTTTCAAATTAGTTGCTTTTTATTATGGCAAACTCATACATGTGTATATCTCGGTTGCATTCTTTTGTCAATTTTAACTAGTCAGTTTGCTTACCATTAATATATTCATAAAACTATTTTAGTTTTTATTAGTTCTTCGATGTTCTTTCAAATGAAATTTTATAGAAAAAAAGAGCAATTGTCAAATGTTTTGAGTTCAAGACTGAAAATAATTTCAGTGATTTTGACCAAAATTCGGAGACCTTCAAGATAGAAGCTATTATAGCATTGAACTTCCAAGCCTACGCTGAAGAAATATCAGAAATATCGACAGCTGCGACAATGGAACTCAACATTGAAAACGGTTTGAAGGCAATCGAAGATGTATGGACTTATACAAAATTTGAAATGGAAATTCACCATGATAATATCTATCGAATAAAAAATTCTGATGAATGCAGTCAGGTATCTAATTATCATCATCAGTCTAACTCAGTGATACTCAACCTTTTTTCCGTATGGGCAGCATGCCGATTTTTGTTAAATTACATGAGCAGCATATTAATTGTAATTCGTAAATATACCACATACTATACATAATATAGTGACATAGCATAAATGTAAGTACACAATAAATACAAATGTATCCAAAATACTCATTCGTTTACGTAAATTTTTGCAAACAATACCAGATGTTTGAAAAAGTATCTGGTGACGATGATTGTTTAGGGCAGGGGCTACCAACCTTTTTGGACCCTAGAGTGCATTCTAAAATGTTGGCAGGGCTGCGGGCACCACATTTTTTCAAGGTTATTTTTGACCCAGGAATTTAACGATTTGCCCAAATCATCAGCGTGACTTGTAATTTTTTTTAGCTTGGCGGGCGCACCAAAATTGGTTGGTGCACGGGGTTTGGAATCCCGATTTAATAAAATTATTTAAATAAAATTTGATTGAGTTGCAGATTGAGTATCGCTGGTCTAAACATTCAAAAGAAGTATAAAAAAACATTTGATCTCTATCTTATGTTATGATATTTAGTATGCGGTATTTATTCACCTTTGTCGCTGTCGGAATATTATTACGCAGTGTGCTGACATTTTTTCACCATTGTTGAACGCTATTGAATGTCGTTAAAAGCCACACTCATGATGTAATTTCAAAAACATAAATACTTGTGATCAGCTCCTACATTAACAATCTACCTCTGAGGAATCTTGATATCCACTATTTTTACATAACTTTATAATATAATGATTTTTGCAAATAGTAAGATTGCGTACTTCCATAGTTTCTTGAAGATCACCAAGTTCAACTGTCTGTTATGAAGTCAACCAAATTCGTGGAACCTTTTATCGATGATGTAGAATATTGGGAAAAGACACTGAGTGGCATATCGGAAACTTTGGAGGTAATCCAGTGTATATAAATACAATAATATTAAAGTATATTCTATTTCAACTGTCGAATTCCACAAGTGGGTTCAAATTAAAGGGACATTTTTGGGTTAAATTTACTTTACAATTTCAATGTTTTCTTGTCGATGGATTTTTTTTATGATTGATGGATAACCAAAATTTCCACTTAAGCCCTGGATCAAATCTAAGGAAGTTATATTACCTGTCTTTTTCAATACTTAAGTGGATAGGTCTTGTAAATTGAGGTAACACAAAGATGTGTGATAAAAATCATATATGTATGTACATATATATAAAAAAAATTAGTAGATGTTATGATATTTTTAATTATTTCTGTATGCAACAAACATAGGCACTCATTTATAATTTGCTTGTCTATTCAACAGTCCGCCACTGAATAGAAGAATATTTACATTGTTCTTTTTTATAGGAGGCATTACAAGTTCAAAGAAGATGGCTATATTTAGAGAATATATTTTTAGGCGATGATATACGAAAACAATTACCAGTAGAAACAGAACAATTTAGTAAACTTTCAGTGGAATGGGAAAGCGTAACCTGCAAGTAAGTTTAGTAAATTCTTGTATTATATTTACAGTGGAACCCCATTCTTCGTTTTCTAACATGGATCTTTATTTTTTATAGTCTCGACCAAGACCCCATAGTAACAATGTTAAATAATCTCGTTTGTCATTTGTTCCCCCAATTACCAATTTCCTCAATCTATCATCTAAATATTATCGTCCCCTCCAAATATTATCCCCATTGACCGTTTTTGTTGAATATTTCTTTTTTGTACTCATAAATAGTCTTACCTCGCATCTCATTTTGAGAATTTTTCTAACTTATATCTTAAGTGCCTAAATGAAGAAAATTAGAACGCTAGCTGAGAAATTGAAAACAACTCAAGAATTTCAAGAAAAACCAGGAAAAGAACGAGTCGACATAGAAAAAAGAATTACTTAAAAAAGTATGCGAGTTTGAAAGGTGTCCGTTAAAATTTAAGTGCCAAACTGCAAACTTAAGCAAGCTTAGTATGTATTAAGTAATTAATATATATATTCTTTAATAATAAAAAAAAGATATTGCTAAATAAGTTTTTTGGTATTATTTGAAGATTTCCTGCATTATCGGTATCCCCCAATATCCGCATTTTTAATACAGTCCCTAGAAAAACGTAGAATTGGAGTTTCACTGTACTAACAAAGTAAATATCAATCTAACGATCGATGATGATCTGCATGCATTGCTTTTTCATATTATATTTTTTGTATGACTGCAATGCCAAACACAAATATCCGGAAAATATATTTTTTTCAATTGTGTCAAAATATCTTCCCCTTTCCATTCAGCGATTGTATGCAGTTTTAATTTTTTTTTTTAAATATTTAGATATATCAGCGAAACAAATAATTAACTTTATAAAATTAATAATCTTAAATTTATAAATAATAGTTAAAAAATACATCTTAACCCTGACATTACTAAATAAGTTCCAAGAATCTTGGGAGTGGGAATGATTATCGCGTGTGGCCGATTGCGAGTTATGGTATGCAAATTTATTTATTATTGCAGGTTACACAAAGGAAAGAATGCTCTCGATGCCTGCTTATATGAACCATTTCCTCTCTTGCTAAATCAACTCTATAAAATGGTAGACAATTTGGAGAGTATTCAACGAACGTTAGAGAAGTATTTGGAAACAAAAAGGAAAATATTCCCACGCTTTTATTTCATATCCAACGACGACTTATTGGAGATTTTAGGGAATTCTAAGAAACCTTGGCTAGTTCAAATACACCTTAAGAAGTTATTTGATAATTTCAACAAAATGAAGATAGAAAAGGTATCAAAATCTTCTATCCTACACCTTTAGCTTTAGCACTCAAAGACTGGTCGAGCAGTCGCTTTGAATTTGTATTATGTATAGTTAAAGCAACAGATATTTTCATGTCATCCCACTTTACCTCTGAAGAAAAAAAAGTCTTAACATCACAAAAAGTAAATATTAACGCACTATGTGTGCATTATCCTATACCCTATATTTAGATCCATATTTATTGCCTATTGTGAATTCCCTGTTTGTACATTATCGTTAATATGGAAATGAACTACAATGAAAAAAGTATTATTATTAAAACAGTATTATTAACCGAAAAACATATTATCAATTTTTGTCTAATGCTAAAATATTTTGATTCAACCAGAGGAT